>CM069912.1:61567240-62039240 GCA_036172215.1 Camellia granthamiana
ATGTGTATATAAAGGAACTTGAACACATATCAGTAAAGCAATGCACACGTGCACGCAATGTGTATAAAAAGAAACTATGTAAGACAATGTAAATGAGGCACGCATGCTGATGCAAATGAGGAGGCACACGTGCCCATCAAAATGGGGCACACGTGCCGATCAAAATGAGCGAGGCACACGTGCCTATGGGAATGGGGCACACGTGCCTATGCAAATGAGTGAGGCACACGTGCTGGTACAAACGAGGCACACGTGCCGATGCAAGCGAGGCATACGTGGCGATGAAGACGAGGCACACGTGGCGATGAAGACGAGGCACACGTGCCAATACAAACGAGGCACACGTGCCTATGCAAATAAGGAGGCACACGTGCCAATGAAAATGGGGAGGCACACGTGCCTATGCAAATGAGGAGGCACACGTGCTTATGCAAGCGAGGCACACGTGCCGATGAAGACGAGGCACACGTGCCAATGAAGACGAGGCACACGTGCAATGCAAATAAGGAGGCACACGTGCCAATAAAAATGGGGAGGCACACGTGCCTACACGTGCCAATGAAGACGAGGCACACGTGCCAATACAAACGAGGCACACGTGCCTATGCAAATAAGGAGGCACACGTGCCAATGAAAATGGGGGAGGCACACGTGCCTATGCAAATGAGTGAGGCACACGTGCCTATGAAATGGGGCACACGCGCCTATGGGAATGAGGCGCACGTGCCGATACAAACGAGGCACACGTGCCTATGCAAATAAGGAGGCACACGTGCCAATGAAAATGGGGGGCACACGTGCCTATGAAAATGGGGCACACGTGCCAATGAGAATGGGGCACACGTGCCGATGCAAATGGGGAGGCACACGTGCCGATGCAAACGGGGCACACGTGCCAATGCAAACGGGGCACACATGCCGATGAGAATGAGGAGGCACACGTGCCAACAAAGATGGGGCACATGTGCCAATGAAAACGAGAAATGATGCAAGTGTGACACGCATGCCACATGGAATGGAAAATGATGTAAACGATGCTTAATGAAACAAATGAGACACGCATGCCTCATAAGAATGCAAAATGACGTAAGTGAAACAAATGAGACACGCATGCCTCATAAGAATGCAAAATGATGTAAGTGTGACACACGTGCCACACGGAATGCAAAATGTAAGTGAGATGTAAGTAAGACACGCATGCCTTATGGAGATGCAAAAATGAAGCCAATGAGGTACGCGTGCCTCAAAGGATGTGAAATGATGCAAGTGAGGTATGCGTGCCTCACGGAGATGTGAAATGATGCAAGTGAGGTACGCGTGCCTCACGGAGATGTAAAATGATGCAAAGTGTGACACGTATGCCACACGAAGATGTAAAATGATGCAAGTGAGGTACGCGTGCCTCACGGAGATGTAAAATGATGCAAGTGAGGTACGCGTGCCTCACGGAGATGTGAAATGATGCAAGTGAGGTACGCGTGCCTCACGGAGATGTAAAATGATGCAAGTGAGGTACGCGTGCCTCACGGAGATGTAAAATGATGCAAGTGAGGTACGCGTGCCTCACGGAGATGTAAAATGATGCAAGTGAGGTACGCGTGCCTCACGGAGATGTGAAATGATGCAAGTGAGGTACGCGTGCCTCACGGAGATGTAAAATGATGCAAAGTGTGACACGTATGCCACACGAAGATGTAAAATGATGCAAGTGAGGTACGCGTGCCTCACGGAGATGTAAATGATGCAAGTGAGGTACGCGTGCCTCACGGAGATGTGAAATGATGCAAGTGAGGTACGCGTGCCTCACGGAGATGTAAAATGATGCAAGTGAGGTACGCGTGCCTCACGGAGATGTAAAATGATGCAAGTGAGGTACGCGTGCCTCACGGAGATGTAAAATGATGCAAGTGAGATACGCGTGCCTCACGGAGATGTGAAATGATGCAAGTGAGGTACGCGTGCCTCACGGAGATGTAAAATGATGCAAAGTGTGACACGCATGCCACACGAAATGTAAAACAATGCCAGTGAACTCGAGTGCGCGACAACGCTCGTTCCTTCCTTTTGAAATGCATGATAATGCAAAGCAAGGAGATGCACGACAAAACGAATGATGTGCGAGGCGATGTATGTATTGAGGTGCATGACAATGCATGACAACGCTTGTAATAAAATGCATGACAATGCATGAGGGATGTTCATGACGGCGCGACGCAACGCACCGTACAATATGATGAATGCATGCAACGCACGCGGGGCAACTTTTGAATCTTGGAAATGGCAAAAGGATACAAAAGGATACAACATTGCATGAATTTGAGTGCCACGCACAGAAGACACGGTCCGAGGCCAAAACGGAGGCCGGTTGAGCGTCGGAGATACACTTTCTTGCACTTTCTTGGGCCATGAAGACCAGCAACCACTCATATTGCCTAAACAAGGCTGTGGGAACACCACCGGCCGGGATAGGAGGCCACCGGCTGTCCACCGACTGCAAATAAATTCCATCGGCACAATATTCTGCCGGCCGGCACAAAATGTTGCCGACCGGCAAAAAGTTGCTGAGTCGGGGCAGATTCGACTTTTCGCCTCGGGTCTTTTAAAATAGGGTTTCTAAACCCTATTTTCTTATTTCATTTCCGCCGAAAACCAACTCCTTCTCTCTCTAGAGCCTTTTTCTCTCCTCATTTGCTCATTTCTTTGTGTTTCGCGCCTTTTTCGTCGTTCGATTCGCGAAGTTCATCGCGTTTCAGACATTTTCGACCCGATTGAAATTTCATTTCAGCACCCCTTTTGCTATTTCCGCCTTTTTGGGGACTTGTTCCCCTCGATTTCCTCTTCATTTCCATACCCTTTTCCCATCCCGACCTTTCCGGCCATTTTCCACCCTCCCGGGGGTTGACTTTCGAGTTGACTCTTCGTATTCCGAGCCTATTTTCATTCCTCGACCATTTTCCCATCATTTTCGATATGGCCGACGACGTTCCACGCGGCGGGACTCCCTCGGATCACGAGATGGATCCCGAGGTCGAGCTCCTCCCGTTGAGCGAGCGCCCTTTCGACCCGGCGACCTACCGGCCGGCGATTCACGTTCTACCACCCGACGGACTACGCCAGTTCAGGAGCTTTGACATGGCGTTGGATCCTGAGCTGCTGCTACGCGAGCCTGTCTCCCACCTATCCTCCGGCGTTTCCGAGGTAACTTTCTTTCTCTGCTTTACTTTCCGCGATGTAGAATGTTTAACTGCCGATTATCAGAACTGGCTGCATTCTTTAATTGCTTAGTTCCGATACACTGATATACTGTATATTGTAGTTGATTACAAACGCGTTTGCAACTGATTATCTGTTTAAGACTCACACGCGCACACACTGCACTAGCCTCGAATCACTCAAACCACGGCACAACATCGTATTTCACTGTAAACACCGACACCCGATAACTGTTTGAATCTGAAAATATGCACACATGCCACATTTGCACCGAGCCACTCAAACACACTGACGCATCATATGTTGTAGTTCACTGTAAGCACACCGGCACCCGGTATCTGGTTGAATCTGATAAACTTGCACTGAACCACTCAAACACGTTGACGTATCACATGTTGTAGTTCACTGTAAACACACCGGCACCCGGTATCTGGTTGAATCTGATAAACTTGCACGCATGCCACATTTGCACTAGATTTTGACTGTTTCTTCAAAACTGTACATTTTATATTGCTTCGTAATTATCTGTTTGAAAACAGGGAGACTCCCATACCATCCGCGGGTATGGGAATGCCGTTGCTCGCGAGTGGTACACCGAGCTACCCGACGCAGTTCGCCGCATTGTGGACCAGGCCAGCTTTGGCGCCTTTTGCAGGGGACTCTCCAGGCTCACGACATGCAGACCTCTCCTCGCCGCTCTGGTGGAGAGGTGGTGGGACACCACCGATTCGTTTCATTTGTCGGCGACCGGGGACATGACGAGGACCCCTTATGACTTCTCGATGCTCACCGGCATCGGGGTAGGGGGTGATCCGATCCCCTTCGACACTGACATGGATAAGTGGACCGCAGCTCAGGTCTACTTACTTGGCGCGGCACCGCCTCTCGCGCGTCCGGGCTTCGTCCGGTACTCCTGGTTCGAGGTGCAGTTCCGGGTCCAGCCCCTCCTCGTTGATGCAGCCTCGATGACCCCAGAGGCCGTGGACAAATACGCACGCGGCTTCCTTATGTTCCTATTCGGGACGACTCTCTTCGCCGACCGAGCGAACACAGTGCCTCTCTGTCTTCTCAGCGCACTGGTGGACGTCAGAGACATTTTACATTTCGACTGGGGTGGCGCCGCTCTGGCTACCCTTTACGGATACATGAGCTCCACCTCCCGTGGCAGCGGACAGTTGCTCGGGGGTTACTGGCGTGCTTGGGAGGTACATTTCTTCTCTACTTTACATTTCTGTTCTACATTTTCTGTACTCTGTACACTGCACACACTGTAGCCTGCTTTATACTTGCTGTATACTGTACACACGGCACATACATACTTTGCTTTACACTGACTACACACTGCTCACACTGTACACTCTGCACAATACACTGCACAAAACATGACCCTGCTATTTCTGCTTTCTATTCTGTATTCTGCTTTATCTGATAAAATACACTGGTATTTACCTTGCAGTTGTGGGTTTACGCCTACTTTCCTAGGCTCGCTCATGTTCCCGACGCAGAGACCCCTCTGGTCGTCCCTTTTTCACGTCGCTTTGACGGGAGATGCACCCGGAGGCCGCGGGAGACATTCAGCTTCTTCCGGCGCTACTTCGATACCATCACCCCTGCCGAGGTATGTTTTTACTTACAGTTCATTTAGGTTTCGCCTCTCCACTGCATGTTTCAATAACAGTAGGTAACAAATTGTATTTCATTTTCAGATCACCTGGCAGCCTTGGGCTCCACTGCCAGTGATGATGCGGGATCGGTTTGCCGGCGCTGACGAGACCTCGCGCTACCGGATTCTGCTCGAGGGCCCGGTCTGTCGAGCTTGGTACCTGGGCGAGCGTTTCCTACGCCAGACCCTAGGCTTACCTGAGCAGATAGTCCCGGTGCACCCTCCTGAGCACATGCGGGATACCGAGAGATTCATCGCCGATCAGATGGCGGACTACACCCTTGGCTGGGAAGCGGACGGCCACAGAGGCGAGGGGGACTACTCGGAGTACGTCCGGGCCTTCATCATGCGACCTCTGAGCGGCGGCCGCCGAGCGGAGAGGGAGAGACCAGCGGCGCCAGCGGCCGAAGCAGGAGCTGGAGGGAGAGCGCCGAGGAGGGCTCGAGTCCGTGGCAGGGGTGGGGTTCAGCCGGGGCGAGGGACCAGTTGGCCTGCTCTGCCCGCTTCATTGACTTTCCGAGGGCAGGGTGGGGCGACCTATCAGATCCCCTTCGCTCCTCCACCGGTTGATCACGAGTTTGTCGGTATCCCCGACTTGCCTCCGGTATGTATTATTGCATTTTCATACAGTCATTTCATTTCAGTTTATTTGATATTCCACAGAATACTGATGCATCTGATACTTTCGCAGGCGTCTTCCGAGTACACCCGGCAGTCATTGGAGATGAATGCCTCCATGATGGGGATGCTACAGCGGACCTTCGACCTCCTAGCCCTCTACAGCATTCCGGTATGTTCTTACCACAGCCTCAAACCATACACAAGCTGCTTTACATACTCTGATGCACAACACAACATCTGATAAACTGCTCACGGCATCGGATACACGATACTTACACACTGCACCCTGCATTGATTCACTGCTCACGGCATACATACACTGTACTCATACACTACATTCTGCACTGATTCACTGCTCACGGCATTCGATACACTGTATTCATACACTGCATTCTGCACTGATTCACTGCTCACGGCATTCGATACACTGTATTCATACACTGCATTCTGCATTGATTCATTGCTCACGGCATACATACACTGTACTCATACACTGCATTCTGCACTGATAGACTGCTCACGGTATACTGATGCATTCACCTTTCATGCTTTTTCAGCCTCCCTTCCAGATTCCTCCGGTGGGTGGCGCTCCAGTTGGACCTCCCATTTCTACTCGGGACGGCAGGGCATATCCCCGCACCAGAGGAGGGCGCAGTCATGTCGGGAGCAGCTCACGGGCTCTAGTTCCGGATGACGAGTCTGAGGCAGAGACAGAGGCGGATGAGACCGGTGATGGCTCGGACTCGAGCTCAGACGGCGATACCCCTGGTGGTGTCCCTGTTGATGACGCTCCTGGACCTTCGTCCAGGAAGAGGACCAGGACAGATTGACGGCCCCAGAGCCATTTTTGACATTTGATACAGATTTTCACTGTTTTTCTTCATTTTCGCATTTTCCCCTTTTTGCTAGTCGTTAGGGTACTTTGTACTGCCACAGGCAGATTTTGTTTCCAAAACTATGCACTTGAAAAGATTATGAAATGAAACAAACTTTTTGTCTGAAAAAGTGTTTACATTTGCGCATTTCATACCTTGCACTGTATTGCCTCATATTACACCTCAAATGTAAATGATATTGCTTTGTTGTCTGAAAATTGAGCAATTGCACTGTGATAATTGGATAACCAACCAATTAACAGCAAACAACTCATACAAACCACTGCTCAAACTGCATAATACAGCACATACTCTACTGGGGATTGATCTGCATACAGCCCATAACACAGCATTCTGTTCATTCTGCACAGAGCAAACCTTGAACAAACAGCCCCAATCTGACAAGACGAACCACAAAAGCTGACACGGTTGCAGTTGAAACACACTCGGATGTCCCAAATTTCCCTTTCTTTCTCCTGCTTCGCACGAATGTAGAGAATGGCACAGCATTCTGAGCACAAACGATTTTTTTTAAAATAAGGAAGGGTTTTCAATCGGGGTGTCGAGCCTACCACAGAACACAGCGAGGCAGACTCAAACAAAGAAACAAAAGGCACATGACCTGAACACAACGAGACACACTCGGAAAAGACTCAAAGCCAAAATTGAGACCGACAAATCAAAAGACACGACTCACGGACATGTTTACGAAAAGACCTCAAATCTCGAGGAGCCAATTCCTCCGGGTATTATTCCCCACCCTTTTCTCATTTGTGATCCTCACGTCACTCGGCCCTCAAGCTCTGTTTTTCTGAGAAAGCCCTTTTCCTCACTTTTTCTCTCAGCGTACACCTCTCTATTCTTTATTCTCTCATTTTTCATCCCTCCCCGGGGCGGTTGATGGGTAAACGAGAGGTTGTGGGTTCACGCCCAATACAGCTAGTTCGCGGCTGTTTCTTCTGGTAGATAGAGTGCCCTTCTGGCAAGTATGTTAACGGGGAAAGACAGAAGACCTGACTCAATCGTGCCCCTAGTTCGTCACTTTGACCATTTTTTTTGTTTTCTTCCTAAAACAGTTTTGATCAAAACGAGAGTTGGATTAACACACTTATTCGATTTTTGACTTGAAAATCATGCAAATCAGGCTGTGAGCACTGAAAATTTTCCTTTTGCGTCCAAACATGGTCTGATTTTGGAAAATGAGATAGTTTTCCAGAAAATAGCCAACTTTAGTAAAAATTTTCAAAAACTATTTTTACAAACAATCCACGCTCAACGAGCGCGGAACTTACCCTCGAGATATGCAACCTCGGATCGAAGGTAATGGGAAATTGCCCCTTGCTTAAAGGGGGGGCGCAACGGAAAGTTGCCCCTGGTTTGGACAGTAACGCAGGGCAACTTATGGCACTGCGTGGCAACGGAAAGTTGCCCCTTGTTTGGATGATGCCGCGGCATGCTGTAAGCTAGTCCTCGTGGACGACGATCGGACCCTCGGACACGGAGGGGACGAAGACGGTTTGAATCAATATATGGACATAGTCACCTGGAAATTGTTGGTGGTTGGATTTCAAGAGGAAGTTAATCCCGTAGTTCCAGGTTGTTGCAATCGAGACATCGGATTCGGAGGAGGCACAAGTGATCAAAACCATGACATGGACTGAGACGCTATGGAAGCGTTGGGGGCTGGACTTCAAGATGAAGTTGCCTACGTATCCCAAACATGGGAATCAAGCCTTACGTAGTTCCGGTTAAGGTACACTCGGGTATTTTAACCTTCACTAATTTTAGGCTCTAACTTTTGCCAAGGCGCCCGATGCGGGTTTTCAACCTTGCGAGCTTCTTTTTCTTTTTCTTTTTCTTTTCTTTTCTTGCATTTTTCTTTTGCTCTTTTTCTTCTTTTTTTTTTTCGTTGTTTTTTCTCTTTTCTTTATCTCTTTTTTCCTTCTTTTTTTTTGCATTTTGTATTTTTCCTTTTGCTCTAACTTTTGCCTGGGTCGCCCTTCCGGGTTTTCGGCCCAGCGAGCCTCTCAAAGGGTAAAAAGTGTAGCAAGCCCATGCCAAATGGTTTCGAGATCAAAGCCTCTCCGTATCCAGGAGGGTGACTGTTGTGTCGAGTTGCAGAAAAGTCCATCATGGTTGCTTCACGAGCCTTGCCTGGTGGGATCTGATCTCCTTGATCTGACTTCGGTGCCTCTTGTTCGAGGGCTGCTTCAAATCTGGCCACACTGGCCTCTTCTGATAATTGACCGCTGAACGTTCTGAATAAGTTCGAGGTTCAAAACGAACGGGTTGAAACTTGAGGCTGAGAGCGATCCTAGGCTGCACAATCTCAAGAGCGATTCCACACAAGTCTTCACAGGACCGCGCAGAACGTTTTGTTTTTAAAATTTTTTAAGAAAGCGACACATCGCTCGCACTGAAGATAGTGTGGGACCGGCCTGGATCAAACTAGGGTCCTTCTCAGTACTCACGCTGACAAACATGATTTCAATCATTAAAAGTTTAGCATGCCTCTCTTTCTCTCAAAAATGATCGAAGTTTCGCAAAACCCGAGGAATTACTTCCTCTTCGTTTTTATCACCACAGTGTTCGAAAAGGGTTTTTATGAAAAGCTTAGGCCATCAAGACGATGTTTAAGGCACAAGAGAGTAGGCAAAATGTACTGTCGTTCCATTCACATCTTCTGGCACGGCTAACTTAAATACCAACAAATACGGAACGTGATAGCCACAGTTGTTTCATTCAGATTCTCTGATTGCGATTGGCTTCTCGACTGAGACAGACTCAAAAAGCAAAAACAACTAATTACAAGACAAAATGGTGTTTGAGGCAACAACCCCGAAATCACCTGGTATACTATACAAGAGGGACTGACTCATTACAAAAAGACAGACCCATAAGCAGAAGGACTGACTCAAAACAATGAGACAGACTCAAAACAAAACAAAAGACTGACTCGACACCCAAGTCAGATTTTACAAAACTAACATTAACAGATGCCCAAAAATGCGTGCCAAACGCCACATCCAAAAATGCGCCAGGCACTGCCCACAGGCGGTTCACCTTCTGATTACATACTCGCAGTATCTGTATCCTCAAAATCCAACAACTGGGTGGTGACGGACTTTGCTGAGGTGGGGGGAAGGATAACCTCGTTATCAATCAAATCTTGCACCTCATGACGGAGGCGGAAACAATTGTCGGTAGCATGGCCAGTCTGCTGGTGGTACGCACAGTACTGAGCAGGGTCATGAGTATCAGGGAGATTCTTCGGGAGAGGCCGAGGCTCCAGGGGTTTAAGGTGTCCCCTCTCGGCAAGGATCTGAAGTGCCTTGGACAATGGCATGTAGAGAGCATGGAAGACCCTGCGCCCTCGGGGCAGGTACTTTGGAGCCTGAGCACTCTTGCTAGATGCACTAGCGAACGGATCGGCGGGTGCGGCCTTGGATTTCTGATCCTTTCCGGATGCGAGGTTGGGAGCGGGAAGAACTGTTTTGGCATGACGGGGCCTATCCTGATTCTCTGATTGACTGGAATTGCCCTCAGGCGGAGTAGGGAAAGCATCCTCCACAGCTTTTGACATAACTGCGGATATCTGTTGCTTGTTCATTCCCCCGGCTTTCAAAGCCTCTACTGCCCACAGCAATTGTTCGATGGGGTCGGCATCTGCCTTCATCTTGCTTTTGTCTCTGGCCTCAGCGTGATCTAGAGTTTGATTTGATGCGTCATTGCCATAGCTGGAGGCCACCTCCGGTTGGCTGAGTTCAATTACAATGCCTCTGGCCCATATTGATGAAGACTGAGGCAAATGCGTTCCAAACAATACATGGTATGCCGAGGAAATAGACCATCTGACGAGAAGTGGACGATACTTTAAGTCGCCGCACCTGGATCAAGCAGAGGCGTCTAGAAAGGACAAGGAGGCCTAAAAACAGAAGGAGAAACAACCAGAAGAAAAGGTAGTATTGAAATAGATCAAAAAAATTCACGTTGATATCTACATCTGGGGTCTCCTCATGGCCTCACGAGTACACTGACAGGCAGTATTGTCGGCAATGGACAAGGCTAAATTGTTCATTGACACCACGCCCGAGCAGCTTGTGGGTTTGGTCTTTCCAAGTGGTGTCAGGCCAACGCTTACTTTCTCTGGCAAAGAGCTGTCGCCGGAAGGCTCGCTCACAACAAACCGTTATATATATATATATTTGTGGAATGCAGGGAGAAATGGATGCCGGTGGTGTTGGTAGATACCGGTTCGGCTATTAATGTTTGTCCTTCTCATACCGCCTATGCAATTGGTCTCAAACCAGCGGACTTTATTCCTATAGCCCAAGTAATACGGGTGTATGATAACATGAGTAGAGAGGTCATGGGTACAGTGCAAATGAGAGTCCAGGTGGGCCCAGTTGAGGAAGAGATCGAGTTTCATGTCTTGGATGTGCCAGCTACCTTCAATTTGTTGTTAGGGAGACCCTGGTTGCACCATGTGAAGGCTGTCTCTTCCACTCTCCATCAGATGTTAAAGTACCCTCAAGGGGGAGGAGTGGCAATTGTTTTGGGGAATTCATCCATCCATCCATCCGCCACCAGAGGTGACTACGCCAGTGCTAGAGATCAACCATGGCGACGATGACGTATTCCTCTCGGGAATCACTCTAGCTGAAGCTTGGGTAGTACAAACCATTCTGGCCGCAGACGAAGGCATATACGTCAGCGCCTAGTCCATCCATTTCATGAACAAACTGCAGCACATTCCAGGAATGAGGCTCAAAAGGAGTGGTCGGATTGGTGTTGTAGCACTGACAGATGTGCCATACAACCCACATGCCTTTGGACTAGGCTATGTGCCCACCAAAGAGAACTGGATCAGAAAGAGGGAAGAAATGAGAGGTAGAGCCAAGGCCAAGGCTAAGTAAGCCGGAAAATGTTATGAACTCATCCACAGGCCAATCTAGGGGACACTGAATGGCGGTTTTGTTTGGGAAGGAGAGGATTTCCCTTTTTGTGGCTTCCTTAAGCCTAGGGTAAATTCCTCGAAGCAGCGTGTCCCCGGGTTTGAGATCTTCTTTGATCATCAACTGCAGGACAATGTTGATAAAGAAAGGGCCGAACTAAGCATCAAAGTTGAACAGAGCACGGAAGGTGACTCAGATGACAATGAACCTAGAGTAGGGGCAGCACTGGCTAGTCTACTGACAGATCCTGCGGCCAACATAGAGAACTTGGGGGATAACTTTACTGTCTCCATGATCAGGGAAGAACCGGGTGTGAACCGAACCAGTGGCATTTTGGATGTATCAGGGACACTATCTCTTACTTGACAGCTGGAGGAAGGCTATATGTCAAGTTATGAATCGGATGATGAGCAAGAATCTGATTCCACTGAGTCTGTGGGGTCAGGATCATATTCAAGTTCTTCTAAGTCTGAGTCTAGTATTTTTGGGGGTGATAACCCGGATACCAAAGTCCTATCTAGGTCTTCATTCAGCTTTTCTTTTGAGTCTGTAACCAAAGATCTGGACCTTTTGAATGAAATCTCTACAGATTTTGTATACTTTTCTATGCCGTTGGTTTATTGTATTGACCAAGATTTTCAAAATTTTAATGAAAACGAAAGCGAAGAAATTCCTCTGACTTTGAAAAACTTGATTAATCGAGAGGAGAAGAGGTTTGCTAAACCCTGTGCTAATGAAATCATTACCATTAATATGGGTACTAAGAAGGATCCACGCCTGGTCCAGATCGGGTCCACATTGTCTTCGGAGGAGCGCGAGCATTTAATCGCTTTATTAAAAGATTTCAAAGATGTTTTCATATGATCCTATGATGACATGCCTGGAATCGACCCTGAGATTGTATAGCACCAGATCCCTCTTGACCCCGAGGTCCGACCAGTCAAGCAGAATTGCGTATAATTCGTCCGGATTAGGCGTTGAAAATCAAGAAAGAGGTCACTAAACAAATTGATGCAGGATTCTTGTTAGTATCTAAGTACCCGACTTGGTTGGCCGACATCATCCCAGTGCTGAAGAAGCACGGTAGAATCCGGGTGTGTGTAGACTTCCAGGACTTGAACAGAGCTAGTCCGAATGATGACTTTCCTCTGCTGCACATTGATGAGTTAGTGGATTTCACTGCGGGCCATGCATTGCTATCATTTATGGATGGGTTTTTCGGGTACAACCAGATTCTGATGGCACCCGAAAACAAAGAGAAGACCGCATTCACTACGCAGTGAAGGTACCTATTGCTACTGGGTTATGCCGTTTGGTTTGAAAAATGTTGAAGCTACCTATCAGAGCGCTGCGACCACCATTCTGCATGACATGATCCACAAAGAGGTTGAGATGTATGTAGTCAAATAAGAGGGCCACTAAACTGCCCTGAAGAAATTCTTTCAACAAATCAAGGAATACAGATCAAGGTTAAACCCGCAGAAATGCACCTTCGGCGTAACGGTAGGAAAAATGCAAGGCTTTCTAATCACACATAAGGGAATTGAAGTAGATCCTTCCAAAATCAAGGCCATCTTAGAAATGCCACCACCAAGGACCGAAAAAGAGGTGCGTGGTTTTCTAGGTAAAGTGCAATTCATAAAACGGTTTATGTCCAAATTAACCTTCACTTGTGAACCACTATTTGGTCTCCTGAAGAAAGGGAAGAAATTCTGATGGGATGATCGATGTCAATTTGCCTTTGAACAGGTTAAGCAGTACCTCCAGAACCCGCTTGTGTTGTTGCCGCCAGAGCCGGGGAAACCTCTGATTCTGTACTTGTTAGTGACGAATACGACCATGGGATGCATGCTCACTCAGAAATTTGAAGAGAGGGTGGAGAAAACCATCTACTACTTAAGAAAGAAGATGCTAGATTATGAGAGACACTCCTTTGAAGAAAGCTTGCCTAGCCTTGGTATGGGCTTCCAGGAAGTTGAGGCACTACTTGTTAACTCACTATGTAATCCTGGTTTCAAAATTAGATCCTATCAAATATCTCTTTGAGAAACCAGCGCTTACGGGTAGGCTGGCTCGTTGGTTGCTCTTTCTTTCCGAATTTGATCTCAAATATATCACCCGCAAGTCAGTTAAAGAAAGAGTTGTAGCCGAGTTCCTAGCAGACCACTCGGTAACAGAAGATGAGGCAGTGGAATACTTGTTCCCAGATGAAGACATTCTGCAAATTAAAGAGGAAACTTGGACGATGTACTTTGGCGGAGTGTCCAATCAGTATCGTTTTGGGATAGATGTGTTGTTGATAGCACCCGACGACTCCCATATACCTTTAGCCTTCAAACTCTGGTTCAAGGTGTCCAACAATGAAGCAAAATATGAAGCCTGTATTGCTGGTTTAGAAGCCGGCCTAGAACTAGGGGCAATAAGGTTGGTGTAACGCCCGAACCCTTCACATGTGATCGATATTGTCCGCTTTGGGCCATGCCTGTACGGATTTGTTCTTTCTAGTGGATCACCCATCCTAGAACTACTCCAGCCTCAGCACGCTTAACTATGGAGTTCTGCTAGGGATTTCACCACCCGGGAAAAGGCCTTGATGCTATGTAAGGGTCTAGATTTTTACTTTTATAGCCCATAAACTCCCCTTACATTCCCGATGTGAGATACCGGGACCTTACAATCCACCCCCCTTGGGGCTGCACGTCCCCGTGCAGTAGCCTGCCAGCTCACAAGCCCGCCCACATGCAACGAGAGACGCCAGGGGCCCACACTCGGTACTCTGGAGAGTCAGCTCTAATACTATTTGTAACGCCCCAAGCCTTCATATGTCATCGATATTGTCCGCTTTGGGCCATGCCTGTACGGATTTGTTCTTCCCAGTGGATCACCCATCTTAGAACTACTCCAGCCTAAGCACGCTTAACTGTGGAGTTCTGCTAGAGATTTCACCACCCGGAAAAAGGCCTCGATGTTATGTAAGGGTCCAGGTTTTTACTTTTATAGCCCATGAACTCCCCCTCCATTCCCGATGTAGGACACTGGAACCTTTCAATCCACCCCCCTTAGGGTTACACGTCCCTATACAGTAGCCTACCAACTCCCAAGCCCGCCCACACGCACCGAGAGATGCCAGATGCCCACACTCAATACTCTGGGGTCTGCTCTGATACCATTTTGGAACGCCTTAACCCTTCACATGTCATCGATATTGTTCACTTTGGGCCATGCCCGCACGAATTTGTTTTTCCCAGTGGGTCACCCATCCCAGAACTACTGCAGCCTAAACACGCTTAACTGGGGAGTTCTATTAGGGATTTCACCACCCGAGAAAAGGCTTCAATGCTATATAAGGGTCCAAGTTTTTTACTTTTATAGATCAGGAACTCCCTCTCCATTCCCGATGGAGGATACTAAGACCTTACAATCCACCCCCCTTAAGGCTACACATCCCCGTCCAATAGCTTGCCAGCTCACAAGCCCGTCTACATGCACCGAGAGATGCCAAGGGCCCACACTCGGTACTCTAGAGAGTTGGCTCTGATACCATTTGTGGTGCCTCAACCCTTCACATGCCATCGATATATCCGCTTTGGGCCATGCCCGCACGAATTTGTTCTTCCCAGTGGGTCACCCATCCTAACAGAACTCCCCAATTAAGCGTGCTTAGGCTGAAGTAGTTCTGGGATGGGTGACCCACTAGGAAGAACAAATTCGTATGGGCATGGCCCAAAGCAGACAATATCGATGAATGTGAAAGGTTGGGGCCTTACAGTTGGATGTCATCGGGGACTCGAACTTAATTGTTTCTTAAGCAAATGAAGATTGGAAAGTCAAAGAAAAGAAGATGAAGGTTTGCCATCAAACCCTAGATGTTCTGATTCCGAGGTTTGAAAAGTTGACATTCACGCATCTATTAAGAGAGAACAATAGGTTCGCTAATGCTTTAGCAACTCTATCTTCTATGGTAAACATCCCACTTGGAGTCCAGATGCGTCCGATTACTATCGAACAGAAATACATGCCGACTTATGAAACTATTGCTACGATAGATGAAGTGCAAGACAAAAGCCCCTGGTATTACGATATTTGGAACTTCTTAGAAAAGCAGATGTATCCACTAGGGGCAAATGCAAACGACAAACGGGGAATACGGCGTATGGTCGTCCAATTTATCGTTTGCGAAAGTAAGCTGTATAAAAGAGGTCGTTTGGGAATGCATAAACTGTGTGTAGAATAAGAGGAATCGAAGCGCCTTATGGAGGCTATCCATGGCGGAGAATACAGGGCGCATATGAATGGTGTGATGTTGGCCCAAAAGATCCTTAGACAAGGCTACTATTGGTCTACCATGGAGGAGGATTGTATTGGTTTTGTACAGCGATGCCACAAGTGTCAAATTCATGCCAATCGCATGAATATTCCACCGTCAAAGCTATACAACATGACTTCGCATGGCCTTTCTCGGTCTGGGAAATCGACGTTATCGGTGTTATCTTGCCAAAAGAGTCGAATGGACATGAATATATCTTGGTGACAATTGATTGTTTTCACAAAGTGAGTGGAAGCTCAATCCTATGCAGTGTTGAAAGTATCGCATGTGGCCAAATTTATCAGAAACAATATCATCTGCGGGTACAAAGTCCCAAACGAGATCATATCACATAACGACTCACACTTCAAGAAAGAGGTGATGTGACGCCCCGATTCTACACCATTGGTTGCAGTCAAGGGAGAGTCACTAATGAGTCCTATGATCAATAACCAAGTAAGATCCCAGATTGCCGGAGGAGTCAAAATAGCCTCCCTTCTAAGTCCAGCTTTCTTAGGCAGCGCACTACCCTTTTGACAGATCTTAAGAGGTATTGACACAAGGTCTCATAAGCAACGATAAGGTTCATACATGGATTATAAATACATAACAACCACAATTATACTTAATCCAAAAGATTGTTCCATTACATTACATCTCAAAAGAAGGTTTAAAACTTCACATGAGTTCTTACAAAATAACAAAAAGGAAATTTCTAGCTTTCCTAAGGTAGCCAAAAGTCTTCGAAGGTTTCGGGCTCGTTGTCTCCAGCTATAAATTCCGCTTCGTCACCTGGCATGATACGCCGTGAGCTTTGAATGCCCAGTAAACACACACACACCCCACCCCTTTTTCCCAGTCCAATACACAATCACAATTATAGCACCAAGTAGTAAAGCATGTTACTCAAATAAATGGATAAATAAATAAATAAATGGTTAGGTTAGATGTCAGTAACTAGAAATCCCCCAAAGAGATTTCGTCCTCCCAACCACAAGAATCGGACGTGGATTATTCGGTATGCCCCCTCTTTTGCTGCTTTGTTGCAGACCTAACCTCGGATGCCTATCAACGGTTATGTACCGTGTAGCGCCAACCGCAGGGCCTCAAAAGAGACGGTAAAATAGGGCCTTGCCCGAATCCCTCCTCACACCAAACCACCTAGGGTCCGAATACAACCGCTCCGTTCAAGGGTTCCGAAAACCACCTGCGCAAGACTTTAACTTCCAAATAGGGAACGCATCCCAACAATCCATATATCATCATGTTTTCAAGACTCAAGTGCTCGAAAACCCAATACCCTCCCAATTTGGTTTCCCGTTGAGTTAGATATTTTACATCATGGTTAGACAACTTAACCAAATAAAAATGTCCACACAAGCATGCATTCATAAGGTGAAGAAGATAAGGAACATAACATAACACATACAATATCATGCCAAGATACGATCATAAGCTAATAAACATTTTTATGAATACAAGGGCATAAAACATCCATGCATAACAAATTTTCCAGATTTAGCATCACATAAAAATTAAAATGAAAGGACTATTTTAGATCTTCCACCGGACTTGTTCTTCCTATGGTTCGTAGGGAATTTGATCTAGTTTCTAGAACATTTTTCGGAAATGGGATTACTTTTCCAGATTTTGAGTTATTTAGAAAATAGTCCAGTGCTGTCCAGAATATGTCCAGAATCTGTCCAGATCCGTCGACTGTTACGAAAACTTGATTTTCTTGCAAACCGCTCAATGTTTTTCAATGAAACAAATTTTAGTTGAAAGCTAACTTCTAAAGGAAGGTTTTCACATAAAATAGAGGTTCAGAATATTTTTGTACATTTTTCTGGAATTTTTTAAAGTTGACTGCAAAAACAGGTTTTAAGATAGAATGCCCAAAACAAGAAAATTTATAAAAAGGGGGTTCCACCATGGGAAAGTTTCATTTATTTTGCGAAGAAAATATGCTAACTATCACCTATTTAACTCAGAAAATTTGTTTGAAAGAGTGCCCTTGAAAGTTGAGAGATTTGTACAAAAAGAAGATGGTTTGTGCCAAAATGGGAAAAATACAAGAGGGATGAAATCAATACATTACCCTTAGCATTTTTTTTTTTTGACATAAGAACTTGATAATAACAGATCTGGAACATTATTCAGAAACTTTAGAACATGCATTAGAAAAGGAAATGAAGAGAAGGTTGTGTTGGTGGCTTACCTTCTAGCTTTGCACAAGAAACTCTCTTCTTCTTCCCTCTCCTCCTCTAGACTTCTCTTCCTTGCTCTCCTCCCTCTCTCTAACCAAAATGTGTGTGTGAGTGAGTGTGTTGTGTGTATGTTTGCAAGCTAGGGAGGGTGTGGTATATATAGGCAAATTTTGGGATAAAAGGACATAAAAGTCCTTTAGTTGGAATTGGATGGAAGGGTTAGGCTTTGATTGAATTCTAAAGGAATAGAAGGGACTTAAGAGGCTTGTTCCATTGGTTAAGGCCACATCTAGTTGTAATAAAACTAATTCTTGGATTTTGCATCCTAAGTAGGTCACTAGGTTGTGGATTTCCTAGAATATCTCATGATGGTGTGTCTTGGAAATAGATTTCTCACCTCCTCCAAGGAGGGGCTAGCCATAGGGATGTGAAGGGCCTAATTTTTAATTATTTTATGTTCTAGGCACATTCTTCTAGGTGTATATGTATATATATATTGCAAGATTGATGGTATACCAAGGTACAAGGTACAAGTACTATTTTGGGGCAAGTTTGAATAAAAAAAAAATGAGGGCTTGAAGTTAAATACATGCAACCTAGGTAGAATTAAATTAAGTTAGGGAACCTAATCTGGTTGGAGGAATTTCTGTTTCAATAAAAATAAAAATAGCAATTGCTAACCGACAAGATTCAAATTAATTCAAGTAAACAAGGGCTTTAAGAAAATAATTCATCATTAGGGTCTTAAAAGTAAATACATATTTCAAGGGCCTTACAGGTGATAGACTTGTTGGAGAAATACAATGTGCCTTTTCATAAGTCATCCACATACAGGCCACAAACTAATGGAGCTATTAAAGCCGCCAATAAGAATATCAAGAACATCTTGCAGAAGATGGTTGAGACCTACAGGGACTAGCCAGATAAACTGCTATTCGCACTTTGGGGCTACAGAACCTCTATCCGGACGTTTACAGAAGCAACCCTTATTCCCTCGTCTATGGGATGGATGCCGTTTTGCCAATAGAAATTGAAGTCCTGTCGCTGTGAATTATGGCTGAGTGTCAAATAAAGTAGGCAGACTGGCAATAGAGCAGATTTGAGGAGTTAATGTTGTTTGATGAGAGAAGGCTAAAGGCATTGTATCACGTTCAGGGTTACCAGCGCAGAATTGCTAAGGCTTTTAACAAGAAAGTTAAGTTCAGGAATCTCAGGAAAAGAGATATGGTGCTGAAAGACAACCTAGCTTTTATTCATAACCCTAGGGGCAAGTTCAGACCCAATTGGACTAGTCTTTACATTATCAAAGCTATCTGGTCAGTTGTGGCAGTTATTCTCATGGACTTAGATAGCCTAGAATTTTCACAGCCAATCAATGTGCACAAGTTAAAGAAATACTACCCCTGAGAAGCTCGCTAGGCTGAAAACCCAGAAGGGCGACCTAGGCAAAAATTAGAGCATGAAAAATTAGAAATAAAGAAAAACTGAGCTCGCAAGGTTGAAAACCCTAAAAGGCGCAACTCAACTATCCTGTCCATTTTTTCTGATTAGGTCATCTATGTTCATCATTTATAGTTCGGTTGTGATCTTCATTATGACAATGCGGAGCAATAGTGGTATGCAACCTGGGACAGTTATGATTTGCCGATTTGGGGTTGTACATCTTGAGGATTGATTCTGTGCGTGTCAGGCAGTGATCATTTTCAAAAATAGTTTTGGAAAGTTTTAATAAAAGTTGAATTTGTTACTTTTTACAACTTAGACCATTTTTGGACCAAAAGGAAATTTTTAGTGCTCACAATGTAACAGGTCCGCGAGGGAACTCACGGGTTACAGTTCGGACTCAATTTTTTGTTTGTTGCGGTTCTTAATCTGAACCAAAGAGTCCAAATCCGGCAAATCGTTTTGAGAAAAACAGATTTTTTGAAAAGTAGTGCCAAACATGGACTGCTTTGCCAGATACAGAGTCGCCACCTAAATATTTTTAAAATGGGAAATTTAGGAAACCCTGACTCGGTGCCGAAGGCCACGTGTCCGTCATCACCAAAGTTGTCTTGGCTCGGGAGCTTGGGTACGATCGGGGAAGGTCAGCTATGAGCACCCCCTCTCGCCCGGTCCGAAGACCGGCCTCTACTAACCGTGATATCCGATTTTGAAAACATCACATGCTCTTGTTCCAGTTATTAGCCTAGAATTACTATGTTATGCGCACAGCAAACAAGTATAGACTAGATTGCCTAATTTGGAAACAAACATTGTATATCCGTTCGTTTTGAAAGCACTTTGGAATTTGCTACTCGCAAGTAGGCTAAAACACGGATTTCAACGAGTTTTCCAACTCAAGCAATCCAACCTCCACCCACAGGCATTCGAACAGTTTATCTCATATAAGCATTTAGCCGCATGGTAATCATTCACACGCATGCGAGATGCTAAAGCGTAAATACTTACATCGTACTCCGTGCCAAAACAATAAACCAGTTAGCAAACATGCGTGTCCTAGTTCATGTTAAGTGACTAATGCATCGCATGCAGAATGTGATTAGGATAGGCTCGGCTAACCCTAAAATGGCATGTGAAATGCAATCATTCGGTGCACGTACTCAAGTTAGATTTGAAAATACAATGCGGTTTGTATGATGTACCGAGCCTGGTGCATGTCAACAAATGCATGGATGCACGCATGCATTGCATAAGGTATGCTAAAATAAACGTGCCCTAATCTACCATCATAAGCAGGTAAATAAAAGGGAAGAAAGAAGTGGGGGTTGGAAGACATACACACCACTCACGCACGCTTATTACAGATTTGCCCTCGCTCGGAGGGACCAAAAGAATAATACAAATTAATTAACTACGCAAGCTAATTAAATATTACAAATTAATTAAATTAACAAATCAATTAATCTAAGAAAAACAGTAAACCGCCTCGGGGCGAGGGCTCAATGCATGCGCGCCCGGATTCCGCTCGGAATTGCACTGCCATGCCTAGCCTGCCTCTGTTTTCCCTGCTTTTGTTCCTCTGAAAATTGCCAAAGTCTCATGGAGGCCTCTCTGGACACTGGAGAATCCCACCGGCTGAAGGAAATGACCACCGGCACTAGGATGTGGCCCATCGGCACAAAACATATCCACCGGCCATTGATTGACTGCTGATCGGCACTGAATACTGCCGGCCGGCAATAAATTCCTGCAGAACCTGCAACTCACAGCAGCAGAGGGCAGAATCTTGCATGGCAGCTCAATTCAAGCAATGTATGCACCAAACACACTCCCTATCATGTTAATGACTCAAAGGAGGATGTGCCTCGATTCTCGGGCCACCAATCACGCATTTCCATGCATGATGGCCCAAAGAACCAAGTGTGCACTTTCAATTTCAAATGCATGCAAACCATATAAACGAACAAGGATTCCGAACCTCTATCATACTCATCTCAAGAGGCCTAGCATGCATGTCAATGCAATGAAATCCTAAGCATGTTATCTAATTATGCAAACATGGGCAATGCAATGTAAGGATGCTAGTATGTAAATTACTCATACAAGACAAGCATGCAAACTAAGCAAAGGGGTGGACTTAGACATGACTTAGACAGCTCCAAATAGGCCTAAAATCAGTAGCCAAAATGCTAAAATATGAGGGCCAAACACATATACACACATGCACATGCTAAGGCACCAACTTAAGCATCGAACAAACAACCTTTAAGCACACTTAAAAGAAGTTAAACATGGACAACTAGCAAGCAATATGAGCTCTAGAAATCATGTTAGAATATGGTGCCAAACCAACCCAAATGAGACAAGCATAAGCATGCAAGTATGGTCCAAGTGCTCAAGGCTAGTCAAAGGGCATTGAACTACACTTGACAAGACTTAACATGGCAAGAATTAAGCAACTAAAATCAGAGTTTTAGCACACAAAATCAAGCCCAAAGGACCACTTAGATGGCACATAAATGGTTTGAATTCAAAGGCATGCATAATGGTCAAAACATAAGGCATACAACACATGCTCTCAAAGCAATAAAGAGGCAACTAAGGCAGACTTATGAGCATGCCAAAGGGACTGAAATTTCATGTTGGGTGGTTCCAAACCACCAAAATGATGCAAGCAACACATGCTACACATTCACATACTTGAGACATACAAGCCCGACAAGCCATAAATGCAAAGGAGCTATACTAATCATGCCAAAATCGATCCAAACAACTATGGACAGACCTAAAGCATGGCAAAGTAGGCACAAAACATTCATAAGTCTAAGCCTAAAACATACTCAAACAACGGCTAACAACCTAAGGCATGTTAAGGGATCAAGGAGGCATTACATGGCAACTATACTAAACATGCATGGAGTACCAAAACCAACTTAATACAAAGTTATAACATGGCAATATAGGCATAAAATACAGCCATGGCATGCTCAACACACACTTGAACAAAGACCTCCTTAAGAGACCAAAAATGGTCCCTTTCAAGGACAACAAGGAGAGGGGGTGGCCCTCCCCTTTTGGAGACTTCAAGGCACCATCTCCACCACTGAAATCCCTCAAGATTTCAGTGGTGAAGAGGCCCAAACACCAAAGCCTCGAAACTTGCACAAAATAGCACAAAAAGAGGCCTTACAAGGCCTAAGAGGGGTCAAACTTCCCCAAACCACAAAACACTCTTAATAAACTATCAAGAGGGCCTAGAAACAGAACTTTTTTGTATTAAACACTAAGCACAAAAACAGCTCTAAGATAGGTAGAAATAGGATGCAAAAATGGGGTAAGAAGGACTAGTTTCTTACCCTTGTTGACCACCTTCACAAAGGATGCTCTTGTTGCCTCCTTAAGCTCCACTCCAGTCAAAAATATCAAGAACCAGCCCTTAGAACCTCAGTAGCCCAAGGAAGGTGAAGCACTAGGTGCTTGTGTGCAATGGTATGGACTAAAACACACACAAGGGCGATATAGAGATAGGATATGTATGGAACCCTAACCCTAAAACCAGAGCTTCTAGCAATGTTTTCCTCCCTAAAAATGTCTAACTCTTCCAACCTTTTTGCAAGGGAGAGAAGGGCTCCTCTTATAGAGGAGCCAAACTTGTAATACTTACAAGTTAAGCAACAAGAGGGCCATCCCTCCATACACGGGTATGGAGGGGAACCAAATGCAAGACAGCTGCCTTAAAATATCTCAAAAAGCAGATGAACAGTAGTCGGCTAGCCAAAAATGTCATTTTGACAAAAATTACTGCCGACCGGCAACAAAGAGTGCCGACCGGCAATATATATTGCCGGTGGCAAGAAAAACCAGCCGGTGGCCTCTAGCTAGTGCCGGTGGTGTGTGGGGATGCCTCACAAGGCATTCCCTGCCCCTCCAAGGCAAAACACAAGTGTTTGGTGCAAAACCAGACACAAAACAGTCGAGTTCAGAGATCCTGAGGCAAGGCGCGTAGCCGAGAACTCCGGGAACTCCAAACAAACACAAACATGGATAATCACCGAGTGTTCAAACGGTGACGTCCAAGTCTTGAGGACGGTCAAAAATGGGGTGTCTACAGTTGCCCCTCTTTGACAGAACTCGAAAGTCATAACAATGACGGGAGTGAATGTCAAAGCCCAGAGACGACCCATTTTTGACAAGGCCGAAGACTTGGACAAACATACAAGACAAACAAGGTATGCGCCCGAAAGTAGGGGCAAAATGCAAGACAATGCAAGAAGCCGAGCATAACTTATGATCATGCAAAGAAAGCTGTAACGAAGTACACATGCAACAGTTATAAGCTAGCATACACCAGACTACACTATAATGCAGAAAAGATGTAAGAGAATTATGCAATTCTCAATACGTCTCACTCGGAGGATACAATACCTGTGCGGCTCGTCCGGTTGCACCGGCCTCAAATGAACCGTACATACAATATCGTGCCTGAAAAGAAAACAAACTTAACAGGTACAATGTTGTTAGCAACATTCATGACAAAGCAATCGAAAGTACGTGACAACGCAAGTCATGCATAGAGAAATGGTAGGATTGAACACATGTGAGTAAAGCAATGCACGCATGCACGCAATGTGTATGTAAAGGAACTTGAACACATATCAGTAAAGCAATGCACACGCGCACGCAATGTGTATAAAAAGGAACTTGAACACATATCAGTAAAGCAATGCACACGTGCACGCAATGTGTATAAAAAGGAACTTGAACACATATCAGTAAAGCAATGCACACGTGCACGCAATGTGTATAAAAAGAAACTTGAACACATATAAGTAAAGCAATGCACACGTGCACGCAATGTGTATAAAAGGAAACTTGAACACATATAAGTAAAGCAATGCACACGTGCACGCAATGTGTATAAAAAGGAACTTGAACACATATCAGTAAAGCAATGCACACGTGCACGCAATGTGTATAAAAAGGAACTTGAACACATATCAGTAAAGCAATGCACACGTGCACGCAATGTGTATAAAAAGGAACTTGAACACATATAAGTAAAGCAATGCGCACGTGCACGCAATGTGTATGTAAAGAAACTTGAACACATATCAGTAAAGCAATGCGCACGTGCACGCAATGTGTATAAAAAGAAACTTGAACACATATAAGTAAAGCAATGCACACGTGCACGCAATGTGTATAAAAGGAAACTTCAACACATGTAAGTAAAGCAATGTACACGTGCACGCAATGTGTATAAAAGGAAACTTGAACACATCTTAGTAAAGCAATGCACACGTGCACGTAATGTGTATAAAAAGGAACTTGAACACATATCAGTAAAGCAATGCACACGTGCACGCAATGTGTATAAAAAGGAACTTGAACACATATAAGTAAAGCAATGCGCACGTGCACGCAATGTGTATATAAAGAAACTTGAACACATATCAGTAAAGCAATGCGCACGTGCACGCAATGTGTATAAAAAGAAACTTGAACACATATAAGTAAAGCAATGCACACGTGCACGCAATGTGTGTAAAAGGAAACTTGAACACATGTAAGTAAAGCAATGCACACGTGCACGCAATGTGTATAAAAAGGAACTTGAACACATATCAGTAAAGCAATGCACACGTGCACGCAATGTGTATAAAAAGGAACTTGAACACATATAAGTAAAGCAATGCGCACGTGCACGCAATGTGTATATAAAGAAACTTGAACACATATCAGTAAAGCAATGCACATGTGCACGCAAATGTGTATAAAAAGAAACTTGAACACATATAAGTAAAGCAATGCACACGTGCACGAAATGTGTATAAAAGGAAACTTGAACACATATCAGTAAAGCAATGCACACGTGCACGCAATGTGTATAAAAAGGAACTTGAACACATATCAGTAAAGCAATGCACACGTGCACGCAATGTGTATAAAAAGGAACTTGAACACATATCAGTAAAGCAATGCACACGTGCACGCAATGTGTATAAAAAAGGAACTTGAACACATATCAGTAAAGCAATGCACACATGCACGCAATGTGTATTTAAAGGAACTTGAACACATATCAGTAAAGCAATGCACACGTGCACGCAATGTGTATATAAAGGAACTTGAACACATATCAGTAAAGCAATGCACACGTGCACGCAATGTGTATAAAAAGAAACTATGTAAGACAATGTAAATGAGGCACGCATGCTGATGCAAATGAGGAGGCACACGTGCCCATGAAAATGGGGCACACGTGCCGATGAAAATGAGCGAGGCACACGTGCCTATGGGAATGGGGCACACGTGCCTATGCAAATGAGTGAGGCACACGTGCTGATACAAACGAGGCACACGTGCCGATGCAAGCGAGGCATACGTGCCGATGAAGACGAGGTACACGTGGCGATGAAGACGAGGCACACGTGCCAATACAAATGAGGCACACGTGCCTATGCAAATAAGGAGGCACACGTGCCAATGAAAATGGGGAGGCACACGTGCCTATGCAAATGAGGAGGCACACGTGCTTATGCAAGCGAGGCACACGTGCCGATGAAGACGAGGCACACGTGCCAATGAAGACGAGGCACACGTGCCACTGCAAATAAGGAGGCACACGTGCCAATAAAAATGGGGAGGCACACGTGCCTACACGTGCCAATGAAGACGAGGCACACGTGCCAATACAAATGAGGCACACGTGCCTATGCAAATAAGGAGGCACACGTGCCAATGAAAATGGGGAGGCACACGTGCCTATGCAAATGAGTGAGGCACACGTGCCTATGAAATGGGGCACACGTGCCTATGGGAATGAGGCGCACGTGCCGATACAAACGAGGCACACGTGCCTATGCAAATAAGGAGGCACACGTGCCAATGAAAATGGGGAGGCACACGTGCCTATGAAAATGGGGCACACGTGCCAATGAGAATGGGGCACACGTGCCGATGCAAATGGGGAGGCACACGTGCCGATGCAAACGGGGCACACGTGCCAATGCAAACGGGGCACACATGCCGATGAGAATGAGGAGGCACACGTGCCAACAAAGATGGGGCACACGTGCCAATGAAAACGAGAAATGATGCAAGTGTGACACGCATGCCACATGGAATGGAAAATGATGTAAACGATGCTTAATGAAACAAATGAGACACGCATGCCTCATAAGAATGCAAAATGACGTAAGTGAAACAAATGAGACACGCATGCCTCATAAGAATGCAAAATGATGTAAGTGTGACACACGTGCCACACGGAATGCAAAATGTAAGTGAGATGTAAATAAGACACGCATGCCTTATGGAGATGCAAAAATGAAGCCAATGAGGTACGCGAGCCTCAAAGGATGTGAAATGATGCAAGTGAGGTACGCGTGCCTCACGGAGATGTGAAATGATGCAAGTGAGGTACGCGTGCCTCACGGAGATGTAAAATGATGCAAAGTGTGACACGTATGCCACACGAAGATGTAAAATGATGCAAGTGAGGTACGCGTGCCTCACGGAGATGTGAAATGATGCAAGTGAGGTACGCGTGCCTCACGGAGATGTGAAATGATGCAAGTGAGGTACGCGTGCCTCACGGAGATGTAAAATGATGCAAGTGAGGTACGCGTGCCTCACGGAGATGTAAAATGATGCAAGTGAGGTACGCGTGCCTCACGGAGATGTAAAATGATGCAAGTGAGATACGCGTGCCTCACGGAGATGTGAAATGATGCAAGTGAGGTACGCGTGCCTCACGGAGATGTAAAATGATGCAAAGTGTGACACGCATGCCACACGAAATGTAAAACAATGCCAGTGAACTCGAGTGCGCGACAACGCTCGTTCCTTCTTTTTGAAAAACATGATAATGCAAAACAAGGAGATGCACGACAAAACGAATGATGTGCGAGGCGATGTATGTATTGAGGTGCATGACAATGCATGACAACGCTTGTAATAAAATGCATGACAATGCATGAGGGATGTTCATGACGGCGCGACGCAACGCACCGTACAATATGATGAATGCATGCAACGCACGCGGGGCAACTTTTGAATCTTGGAAATGGCAAAAGGATACAAAAGGATACAACATTGCATGAATTTGAGTGCCACGCACAGAAGACACGGTCCGAGGCCAAAACGGAGGCCGGTTGAGCGTCGGAGATACACTTTCTTGCACTTTCTTGGGCCATGAAGACCAGCAACCACTCATATTGCCTAAACAAGGCTGTGGGAACACCACCGGCCGGGATAGGAGGCCACCGGCTGTCCACCGACTGCAAATAAATTCCATCGGCACAATATTCTGCCGGCCGGCACAAAATGTTGCCGACCGGCAAAAAGTTGCTGAGTCGGGGCAGATTCGACTTTTCGCCTCTTGTCTTTTAAAATAGGGTTTCTAAACCCTATTTTCTTATTTCATTTCCGCCGAAAACCAACTCCTTCTCTCTCTAGAGCCTTTTTCTCTCCTCATTTGCTCATTTCTTTGTGTTTTCGCGCCTTTTTCGTCGTTCGATTCGCGAAGTTCATCGCGTTTCAGACATTTTCGACCGATTGAAATTTCATTTCGGCACCCCTTTTGCTATTTCCGCCTTTTTGGGACTTGTTCCCCTCGATTTCCTCTTCATTTCCATACCCTTTTCCCATCCCAACCTTTCCGGCCATTTTCCACCCTCCCGGGGGTTGACTTTCGAGTTGACTCTTCGTATTCCGAGCCTATTTTCATTCCTCGACCATTTTCCCATCATTTTCGATATGGCCGACGACGTTCCACGCGGCGGGACTCCCTCGGATCACGAGATGGATCCCGAGGTCGAGCTCCTCCCGTTGAGCGAGCGCCCTTTCGACCCGGCGACCTACCGGCCGGCGATTCACGTTCTACCACCCGACGGACTACGCCAGTTCAGGAGCTTTGACATGGCGTTGGATCCTGAGCTGCTGCTACGCGAGCCTGTCTCCCACCTATCCTCCGGCGTTTCCGAGGTAACTTTCTTTCTCTGCTTTACTTTCCGCGATGTAGAATGTTTAACTGCCGATTATCAGAACTGGCTGCATTCTTTAATTGCTTAGTTCCGATACACTGATATACTGTATATTGTAGTTGATTACAAACGCGTTTGCAACTGATTATCTGTTTAAGACTCACACGCGCACACACTGCACTAGCCTCGAATCACTCAAACCACGGCACACATCGTATTTCACTGTAAACACCGACACCCGATAACTGTTTGAATCTGAAAATATGCACACATGCCACATTTGCACCGAGCCACTCAAACACACTGACGCATCATATGTTGTAGTTCACTGTAAGCACACCGGCACCCGGTATCTGGTTGAATCTGATAAACTTGCACTGAACCACTCAAACACGTTGACGTATCACATGTTGTAGTTCACTGTAAACACACCGGCACCCGGTATCTGGTTGAATCTGATAAACTTGCACGCATGCCACATTTGCACTAGATTTTGACTGTTTCTTCAAAACTGTACATTTTATATTGCTTCGTAATTATTTGTTTGAAAACAGGGAGACTCCCATACCATCCGCGGGTATGGGAATGCCGTTGCTCGCGAGTGGTACACCGAGCTACCCGACGCAGTTCGCCGCATTGTGGACCAGGCCAGCTTTGGCGCCTTTTGCAGGGGACTCTCCAGGCTCACGACATGCAGACCTCTCCTCGCCGCTCTGGTGGAGAGGTGGTGGGACACCACCGATTCGTTTCATTTGTCGGCGACCGGGGATATGACGAGGACCCCTTATGACTTCTCGATACTCACCGGCATCGGGGTAGGGGGTGATCCGATCCCCTTCGACACTGACATGGATGAGTGGACCGCAGCTCAGGTCTACTTACTTGGCGCGGCACCGCCTCTCGCGCGTCCGGGCTTCGTCCGGTACTCCTGGTTCGAGGTGCAGTTCCGGGTCCAGCCCCTCCTCGTTGATGCAGCCCCGATGACCCCAGAGGCCGTGGACAGATACGCACGCGGCTTCCTTATGTTCCTGTTCGGGACGACTCTCTTCGCCGACCGAGCGAACACAGTGCCTCTCTATCTTCTCAGCGCACTGGTGGACGTCAGAGACATTTTACATTTCGACTGGGGTGGCGCCGCTCTGGCTACCCTTTACGGATACATGAGCTCCGCCTCCCGTGGCAGCGGACAGTTGCTCGGGGGTTACTAGCGTGCTTGGGAGGTACATTTCTTCTCTACTTTACATTTCTGTTCTACATTTTCTGTACTCTGTACACTGCACACACTGTAGCCTGCTTTATACTTGCTGTATACTGTACACACGGCACATACATACTTTGCTTTACACTGACTGCACACTGCTCACACTGTACACTCTGCACAATACACTGCACAAAACATGACCCTGCTATTTCTGCTTTCTATTCTGTATTCTGCTTTATCTGATAAAATACACTGGTATTTACCTTGCAGTTGTGGGTTTACGCCTACTTTCCTAGGCTCGCTCATGTTCCCCACGCAGAGACCCCTCTGGTCGTCCCTTTTTCACGTCGCTTTGACGGGAGATGCACCCGGAGGCCGCGGGAGACATTCAGCTTCTTCCGGCGCTACTTCGATACCATCACCCCTGCCGAGGTATGTTTTTACTTACAGTTCATTTAGGTTTCGCCTCTCCACTGCATGTTTCAATAATAGTAGGTAACAAACTGTATTTCATTTTCAGATCACCTGGCAGCCGTGGGCTCCACTGCCAGTGATGATGCGGGATCGGTTTGCCGGCGCCGACGAGACCTCGCGCTACCGGATTCTGCTCGAGGGCCCGGTCTGTCGAGCTTGGTACCTGGGCGAGCGTTTCCTACGCCAGACCCTAGGCTTACCTGAGCACATGCGGGATACCGAGAGATTCATCGCCGATCAGATGGCGGACTACACCCTTGGCTGGGAGGCGGACGGCTACAGAGGCGAGGGGGACTACTCGGAGTACGTCTGGGCCTTCATCATGCGACCTCTGAGCGGCGGCCGCCGAGCGGAGAGGGAGAGACCAGCGGCGCCAGCGGCCGGAGCAGGAGCTGGAGGGGGAGCGCCGAGAAGGGCTCGAGTCCGTGGCAGGGGTGGGGTTCAGCCGGGGCGAGGGACCAGTTGGCCTGCTCTACCCGCTTCATTGACTTTCCGAGGGCAGGGTGGGGCGACCTATCAGATCCCCTTCGCTCCTCCACCGGTTGATCACGAGTTTGTCGGTATCCCCGACTTGCCTCCGGTATGTATTATTGCATTTTCGTACAGTCATTTCATTTCAGTTTATTTGATATTCCACAGAATACTGATGCATCTGATACTTTCGCAGACGTCTTCCGAGTACACCCGGCAGTCATTGGAGATGAATGCCTCCATGATGGGGATGCTACAGCGGACCTTCGACCTCCTAGCCCTCTACAGCATTCCGGTATGTTCTTACCACAGCCTCAAACCATACACAAGCTGCTTTACATACTCTGATGCACAACACAACATCTGATAAACTGCTCACGGCATCGGATACACGATACTTACACACTGCACCCTGCACTGATTCACTGCTCACGGCATACATACACTGTACTCATACACTACATTCTGCACTGATTCACTGCTCACGGCATTCGATACACTGTATTCATACACTGCATTCTGCACTGATTCACTGCTCACGGCATTCGATACACTGTATTCATACACTGCATTCTGCATTGATTCATTGCTCACGGCATACATACACTGTACTCATACACTGCATTCTGCACTGATAGACTGCTCACGGTATACTGATGCATTCACCTTTCATGCTTTTTCAGCCTCCCTTCCAGATTCCTCCGGTGGGTGGCGCTCCAGTTGGACCTCCCATTTCTACTCGGGACGGCAGGGCATATCCCCGCACTAGAGGAGGGCGCAGTCATGTCGGGAGCAGCTCACGGGCTCTAGTTCCGGATGACGAGTCTGAGGCAGAGACATAGGCGGATGAGACCGGTGATGGCTCGGACTTGAGCTCAGACGGCGATACCCCTGGTGGTGCCCCTGTTGATGACGCTCCTGGACCTTCGTCCAGGAAGAGGACCAGGACAGATTGACGGCCCCAGAGCCATTTTTGACATTTGATACAGATTTTCACTGTTTTTCTTCATTTTCGCATTTTCCCATTTTTGCTAGTCGTTAGGGTACTTTGTACTGCCGCAGGCAGATTTTGTTTCCAAAACTATGTACTTGAAAAGATTATGAAATGAAACAAACTTTTTGTCTGAAAAAGTGTTTACATTTGCGCATTTCATACCTTGCACTGTATTGCCTCATATTACACCTCAAATGTAAATGATATTGCTTTGTTGTCTGAAAATTGAGCAATTGCACTGTGATAGTTGGATAACCAACCAATTAACAGCAAACAACTCATACAAACCACTGCTCAAACTGCATAATACAGCACATACTCTACTGGGGATTGATCTGCATACAGCCCATAACACAGCATTCTGTTCATTCTGCACACAGCAAACCTTGAACAAACAGCCCCAATCTGACAAGACGGACCACAAAAGCTGACACGGTTGCAGTTGAAATACACTCGGATGTCCCAAATTTCCCTTTCTTTCTCCTGCTTCGCACGAATGTAGAGAATGGCACAGCATTCTGAGCACAAACGATTTTTTTGAAATAAGGAAGGGTTTTCAACCGGGGTGTCGAGCCTACCACAGAACACAGCGAGGCAGACTCAAACAAAGAAACAAAAGGCACATGACCTGAACACAACGAGACACACTCGGAAAAGACTCAAAGCCAAAATTGAGACCGACAAATCAAAAGACACGACTCACGGACATGTTTACGAAAAGACCTCAAATCTCGAGGAGCCAATTCCTCCGGGTATTATTCCCCACCCTTTTCTCATTTGTGATCCTCACGTCACTCGGCCCTCAAGCTCTGTTTTTCTGAGAAAGCCCTTTTCCTCACTTTTTCTCTCAGCGCACACCTCTCTATTCTTTATTCTCTCATTTTTCATCCCTCCCCGGGGCGGTTGATGGGTAAACGAGAGGTTGTGGGTTCACGCCCAATACAGCTAGTTCGCGGCTGTTTCTTCTGGTAGATAGAGTGCCCTTCTGGCAAGTATGTTAACGGGGAAAGACAGAAGACCTGACTCAATCGTGCCCCTAGTTCGTCACTTTGACCATTTTTTTTGTTTTCTTCCTAAAACAGTTTTGATCAAAACGAGAGTTGGATTAACACACTTATTCGATTTTTGACTTGAAAATCATGCAAATCAGGCTGTGAGCACTGAAAATTTTCCTTTTGCGTCCAAACATGGTCTGATTTTGGAAAATGAGATAGTTTTCGAGAAAATAGCCAACTTTAGTAAAAATTTTCAAAAACTATTTTTGCAAACAATCCACGCTCAACGAGCGCGGAACTTACCCTCGAGATATGAAACCTCGGATCGGAGGTAATGGGAAATTGCCCCTTGCTTAAAGGGGGGGCGCAACGGAAAGTTGCCCCTGGTTTGGACAGTAACGCAGGGCAACTTATGGCACTGCGTGGCAACAGAAAGTTGCCCCTTGTTTGGATGATGCCGCGGCATGCTGTAAGCTAGTCCTCGTGGACGACGATCGGACCCTCGGACACGGAGGGGACGAAGACGGTTTGAATCAATATATGGACATAGTCACCTGGAAGTTGTTGGTGGTTGGATTTCAAGAGGAAGTTAATCCCGTAGTTCCAGGTTGTTGCAATCGAGACATCGGATTCGGAGGAGGCACAAGTGATCAAAACCATGACATGGACTGAGACGCTATGGAAGCGTTGGGGGCTGGACTTCAAGATGAAGTTGCCTACGTATCCCAAACATGGGAATCAAGCCTTACGTAGTTCCGGTTAAGGTACACTCGGGTATTTTAACCTTCACTAATTTTAGGCTCTAACTTTTGCCAAGGCGCCCGATGCGGGTTTTCAACCTTGCGAGCTTCTTTTTCTTTTTCTTTTTCTTTTCTTTTCTTGCATTTTTCTTTTGCTCTTTTTCTTCTTCTTTTTTTTTCGTTGTTTTTTCTCTTTTCTGTATCTCTTTTTTCCTTCTTTTTTTTTGCATTTTGTATTTTTCCTTTTGCTCTAACTTTTGCCTGGGTCGCCCTTCCGGGTTTTCGGCCCAGCGAGCCTCTCAAAGGGTAAAAAGTGTAGCAAGCCCATGCCAAATGGTTTCGAGATCAAAGCCTCTCCGTATCCAGGAGGGTGACTGTTGTGTCGAGTTGCAGAAAAGTCCATCATGGTTGCTTCACGAGCCTTGCCTGGTGGGATCTGATCTCCTTGATCTGACTTCGGTGCCTCTTGTTCGAGGGCTGCTTCAAATCTGGCCACACTGGCCTCTTCTGATAATTGACCGCTGAACGTTCTGAATAAGTTCGAGGTTCAAAACGAACGGGTTGAAACTTGAGGCTGAGAGCGATCCTAGGCTGCACAATCTCAAGAGCGATTCCACACAAGTCTTCACAGGACCGCGCAGAACGTTTTGTTTTTAAAATTTTTTAAGAAAGCGACACATCGCTCGCGCTGAAGATAGTGTGGGATCGGCCTGGATCAAGCTAGGGTCCTTCTCAGTACTCACGCTGACAAACATGATTTCAATCATTAAAAGTTTAGCATGCCTCTCTTTCTCTCAAAAATGATCGAAGTTTCGCAAAACCCGAGGAATTACTTCCTCTTCGTTTTTATCACCACAGTGTTCGAAAAGGGTTTTTATGAAAAGCTTAGGCCATCACGACGATGTTTAAGGCACAAGAGAGTAGGCAAAATGTACTGTCGTTCCATTCACATCTTCTGGCACGGCTAACTTAAATAGCAACAAATACGGAACGTGATAGCCACAGTTGTTTCATTCAGATTCTCTGATTGCGATTGGCTTCTCGACTGAGACAGACTCAAAAAGCAAAAACAACTAATTACAAGACAAAATGGTGTTTGAGGCAACAACCCCGAAATCACCTGGTATACTATACAAGAGGGACTGACTCATTACAAAAGGACAGACCCATAAGCAGAAGGACTGACTCAAAACAATGAGACAGACTCAAAACAAAACAAAAGACTGACTCAACACCCAAGTCAGATTTTACAAAACTAACATTAACAGATGCCCAAAAATGCGTGCCAAACGCCACATCCAAAAATGCGCCAGGCACTGCCCACAGGCGGTTCACCTTCTGATTACATACTCGCAGTACCTGTATCCTCAAAATCCAACAACTGGGTGGTGACGGACTTTGCTGAGGTGGGGGGAAGGATAACCTCGTTACCAATCAAATCTTGCACCTCAACCTCATGACGGAGGCGGAAACAATTGTCGGTAGCATGGCCAGTCTGCTGGTGGTACGCACAGTACTGAGCAGGGTCATGAGTATCAGGGAGATTCTTCGGGAGAGGCCGAGGCTTCAGGGGTTTAAGGTGTCCCCTCTCGGCAAGGATCTGAAGTGCCTTGGACAATGGCATGTAGAGAGCATGGAAGACCCTGCGCCCTCGGGGCAGGTACTTTGGAGCCTGAGCACTCTTGCTAGATGCACTAGCGAACGGATCGGCGGGTGCGGCCTTGGATTTCTGATCCTTTCCGGATGCGAGGTTGGGAGCGGGAAGAACTGTTTTGGCATGACGGGGCCTATCCTGATTCTCTGATTGACTGGAATTGCCCTCAGGCGGAGTAGGGAAAGCATCCTCCACAGCTTTTGACATAACTGCGGATATCTGTTGCTTGTTCATTCCCCCGGCTTTCAAAGCCTCTACTGCCCACAGCAATTGTTCGATGGGGTCGGCATCTGCCTTCATCTTGCTTTTGTCTCTGGCCTCAGCGTGATCTAGAGTTTGATTTGATGCGTCATTGCCATAGCTGGAGGCCACCTTCGGTTGGCTGAGTTCAATTACAATGCCTCTGGCCCATACTGATGAAGACTGAGGCAAATGCGTTCCAAACAATACATGGTATGCCGAGGAAATAGACCATCTGACGAGAAGTGGACGATACTTTAAGTCGCCGCACCTGGATCAAGCAGAGGCGTCTAGAAAGGACAAGGAGGCCTAAAAACAGAAGGAGAAACAACCAGAAGAAAAGGTAGTATTGAAATAGATCAAAAAAATTCACGTTGATATCTCCATCTGGGGTCTCCTCATGGCCTCACGAGTACACTGACAGGCAGTATTGTCGGCAATGGACAAGGCTAAATTGTTCATTGACACCACGCCCGAGCAGCTTGTGGGTTTGGTCTTTCCAAGTGGTGTCAGGCCAACGCTTACTTTCTCTGGCAAAGAGCTGTCGCTGGAAGGCTCGCTCACAACAAACCGTTATATATATATATATATTTGTGGAATGCAGGGAGAAATGGATGCCGGTGGTGTTGGTAGATACCGGTTCGGCTATTAATGTTTGTCCTTCTCGTACCGCCTATGCAATTGGTCTCAAACCAGCGGACTTTATTCCCATAGCCCAAGTAATACGGGTGTATGATAACATGAGTAGAGAGGTCATGGGTACAGTGCAAATGAGAGTCCAGGTGGGCCCAGTTGAGGAAGAGATCGAGTTTCATGTCTTGGATGTGCCAGCTACCTTCAATTTGTTGTTAGGGAGACCCTGGTTGCACCATGTGAAGGCTGTCTCTTCCACTCTCCATCAGATGTTAAAGTACCCTCAAGGGGGAGGAGTGGCAATTGTTTTGGGGAATTCATCCATCCATCCATCCGCCACCAGAGGTGACTACGCCAGTGCTAGAGATCAACCATGGCGACGATGACGTATTCCTCTCGGGAATCACTCTAGCGGAAGCTTGGGTAGTACAAACCATTCTGGCCGCAGACGAAGGCATATACGTCAGCGCCTAGTCCATCCATTTCATGAACAAACTGCAGCACATTCCAGGAATGAGGCTCAAAAGGAGTGGTCGGATTGGTGTTGTAGCACTGACAGATGTGCCATACAACCCACATGCCTTTGGACTAGGCTATGTGCCCACCAAAGAGAACTAGATCAGAAAGAGGGAAGAAATGAGAGGTAGAGCGAAGGCCAAGGCTAAGTAAGCCGGAAAATGTTATGAACTCATCCACAGGCCAATCTAGGGGACACTGAATGGCGGTTTTGTTTGGGAAGGAGAGGATTTCCCTTTTTGTGGCTTCCTTAAGCCTAGGGTAAATTCCTCGAAGCAGCGTGTCCCCGGGTTTGAGATCTTCTTTGATCATCAACTGCAGGACAATGTTGATAAAGAAAGGGCCGAACTAAGCATCAAAGTTGAACAGAGCACGGAAGGTGACTCAGATGACAATGAACCTAGAGTAGGGGCAGCACTGGCTAGTCTACTGACAGATCCTGCGGCCAACCTAGAGAACTTGGGGGATAACTTTACTGTCTCCATGATCAGGGAAGAACCGGGTGTGAACCGAACCAGTGGCATTTTGGATGTATCAGGGACACCATCTCTTACTTGACAGCTGGAGGAAGGCTATATGTCAAGTTATGAATCGAATGATGAGCTAGAATCTGATTCCACTGAGTCTGTGGGGTCAGGATCATATTCAAGTTCTTCTAAGTCTGAGTCTAGTATTTTTGGGGGTGATAACCCGGATACCAAAGTCCTATCTAGGTCTTCATTCAGCTTTTCTTTTGAGTCTGTAACCAAAGATCTGGACCTTTTGAATGAAATCTCTACAGATTTTGTATACTTTTCTATGCCGTTGGTTTATTGTATTGACCAAGATTTTCAAAATTTTAATGAAAACGAAAGCGAAGAAATTCCTCTGACTTTGAAAAACTTGATTAATCGAGAGGAGAAGAGGTTTGCTAAACCCTGTGCTAATGAAATCATTACCATTAATATGGGTACTAAGAAGGATCCACGCCTGGTCCAGATCGGGTCCACATTGTCTTCGGAGGAGCGCGAGCATTTAATCGCTTTATTAAAAGATTTCAAAGATGTTTTCATATGATCCTATGATGACATGCCTGGAATCGACCCTGAGATTGTATAGCACCAGATCCCTCTTGACCCCGAGGTCCGACCAGTCAAGCAGAATTGCGTATAATTCGTCCGGATTAGGCGTTGAAAATCAAGAAAGAGGTCACTAAACAAATTGATGCAGGATTCTTGTTAGTATCTAAGTACCCGACTTGGTTGGCCGACATCATCCCAGTGCTGAAGAAGCACGGTAGAATCCGGGTGTGTGTAAACTTCCAGGACTTCAACAGAGCTAGTCCGAATGATGACTTTCCTCTGCTGCACATTGATGAGTTAGTGGATTTCACTGCGGGCCATGCATTGCTATCATTTATGGATGGGTTTTTCGGGTACAACCAGATTCTGATGGCACCCGAAAACAAAGAGAAGACCGCATTCACTACGCAGTGAAGGTACCTATTGCTACTGGGTTATGCCGTTTGGTTTGAAAAATGTTGAAGCTACCTATCAGAGAGCTGCGACCACCATTCTGCATGACATGATCCACAAAGAGGTTGAGATGTATGTAGTCAAATAAGAGGGCCACTAAACTGCCCTGAAGAAATTCTTTCAACGAATCAAGGAATACAGATCAAGGTTAAACCCGCAGAAATGCACCTTCGGCGTAACGGTAGGAAAAATGCAAGGCTTTCTAATCACACATAAGGGAATTGAAGTAGATCCTTCCAAAATCAAGGCCATCTTAGAAATGCCACCACCAAGGACCGAAAAAGAGGTGCGTGGTTTTCTAGGTAAAGTGCAATTCATAAAACGGTTTATGTCCAAATTAACCTTCACTTGTGAACCACTATTTGGTCTCCTGAAGAAAGGGAAGAAATTCTAATGGGATGATCGATGTCAATTTGCCTTTGAACAGGTTAAGCAGTACCTCCAGAACCCGCTTGTGTTGTTGCCGCCAGAGCCGGGGAAACCTCTGATTCTGTACTTGTTAGTGACGAATACGACCATGGGATGCATGCTCACTCAGAAATTTGAAGAGAGGGTGGAGAAAACCATCTACTACTTAAGAAAGAAGATGCTAGATTATGAGAGACACTCCTTTGAAGAAAGCTTGCCTAGCCTTGGTATGGGCTACCAGGAAGTTGAGGCACTACTTGTTAACTCACTATGTAATCCTGGTTTCAAAATTAGATCCCATCAAATATCTCTTTGAGAAACCAGCGCTTACGAGTAGGCTGGCTCGTTGGTTGCTCTTTCTTTCCGAATTTGATCTCAAATATATCACCCGCAAGTCAGTTAAAGAAAGAGTTGTAGCCGAGTTCCTAGCAGACCACTCGGTAACAGAAGATGAGGCAGTGGAATACTTGTTCCCAGATGAAGACATTCTGCAAATTAAAGAGGAAACTTGGACGATGTACTTTTGCGGAGTGTCCAATCAGTATCGTTTTGGGATAGATGTGTTGTTGATAGCACCCGACGACTCCCATATACCTTTAGCCTTCAAACTCTGGTTCAAGGTGTCCAACAATGAAGCAAAATATGAAGCCTGTATTGCTGGTTTAGAAGCCGGCCTAGAACTAGGGGCAATAAGGTTGGTGTAACGCCCGAACCCTTCACATGTGATCGATATTGTCCGCTTTGGGCCATGCCTGTACGGATTTGTTCTTTCTAGTGGATCACCCATCCTAGAACTACTCCAGCCTCAGCACGCTTAACTATGGAGTTCTGCTAGGGATTTCACCACCCGGGAAAAGGCCTTGATGCTATGTAAGGGTCTAGATTTTTACTTTTATAGCCCATAAACTCCCCTTACATTCCCGATGTGAGATACCGGGACCTTACAATCCACCCCCCTTGGGGCTGCACGTCCCTGTGCAGTAGCCTGCCAGCTCACAAGCCCGCCCACATGCAACGAGAGACGCCAGGGGCCCACACTCGGTACTCTGGAGAGTCAGCTCTAATACTATTTGTAACGCCCCAAGCCTTCATATGTCATCGATATTGTCCGCTTTGGGCCATGCCTGTACGGATTTGTTCTTCCCAGTGGATCACCCATCTTAGAACTACTCCAACCTAAGCACGCTTAACTGTGGAGTTCTGCTAGAGATTTCACCATCCGGAAAAAGGCCTCGATGTTATGTAAGGGTCCAGGTTTTTACTTTTATAGCCCATGAACTCCCCCTCCATTCCCGATGTAGGACACTGGGACCTTTCAATCCACCCCCCTTAGGGTTACACGTCCCTATACAGTAGCCTACCAACTCCCAAGCCCGCCCACACGCACCGAGAGACGCCAGATGCCCACACTCAATACTCTGGGGTCTGCTCTGATACCATTTTGGAACGCCTTAACCCTTCACATGTCATCGATATTGTTCACTTTGGGCCATGCCCGCACGAATTTGTTTTTCCCAGTGGGTCACCCATCCCAAAACTACTGCAGCCTAAACACGCTTAACTGGGGAGTTCTATTAGGGATTTCACCACCCGAGAAAAGGCTTCAATGCTATATAAGGGTCCAAGTTTTTTACTTTTATAGATCAGGAACTCCCTCTCCATTCCCGATGGAGGATACTAAGACCTTACAATCCACCCCCCTTAAGGCTGCACATCCCCGTCCAATAGCTTGCCAGCTCACAAGCCCGTCTACATGCACCGAGAGATGCCAAGGCCCCACACTCGGTACTCTAGAGAGTTGGCTCTGATACCATTTGTGGTGCCTCAACCCTTCACATGCCATCGATATATCCGCTTTGGGCCATGCCCGCACGAATTTGTTCTTCCCAGTGGGTCACCCATCCTAACAGAACTCCCCAATTAAGCATGCTTAGGCTGAAGTAGTTCTGGGATGGGTGACCCACTAGGAAGAACAAATTCGTATGGGCATGGCCCAAAGCAGACAATATCGATGAATGTGAAAGGTTGGGGCCTTACAGTTGGATGTCATCGGGGACTCGAACTTAATTGTTTCTTAAGCAAATGAAGATTGGAAAGTCAAAGAAAAGAAGATGAAGGTTTGCCATCAAACCCTAGATGTTCTGATTCCGAGGTTTGAAAAGTTGACATTCACGCATCTATTAAGAGAGAACAATAGGTTCGCTAATGCTTTAGCAACTCTATCTTCTATGGTAAACATCCCACTTGGAGTCCAGATGCGTCCGATTACTATCGAACAGAAATACATGCCGACTTATGAAACTATTGCTACGATAGATGAAGTGCAAGACAAAAGCCCCTGGTATTACGATATTTGGAACTTCTTAGAAAAGCAGATGTATCCACTAGGGGCAAATGCAAACGACAAACGGGGAATACGGCGTATGGTCGTCCAATTTATCGTTTGCGAAAGTAAGCTGTATAAAAGAGGTCGTTTGGGAATGCATAAACTGTGTGTAGAATAAGAGGAATCGAAGCGCCTTATGGAGGCTATCCATGGCGGAGAATACAGGGCGCATATGAATGGTGTGATGTTGGCCCAAAAGATCCTTAGACAAGGCTACTATTGGTCTACCATGGAGGAGGATTGTATTGGTTTTGTACAGCGATGCCACAAGTGTCAAATTCATGCCAATCGCATGAATATTCCACCGTCAAAGCTATACAACATGACTTCGCATGGCCTTTCTCGGTCTGGGAAATCGACGTTATCGGTGTTATCTTGCCAAAAGAGTCGAATGGACATGAATATATCTTGGTGACAATTGATTGTTTTCACAAAGTGAGTGGAAGCTCAATCCTATGCAGTGTTGAAAGTATCGCATGTGGCCAAATTTATCAGAAACAATATCATCTGCGGGTACAAAGTCCCAAACGAGATCATATCACATAACGACTCACACTTCAAGAAAGAGGTGATGTGACGCCCCGATTCTACACCATTGGTTGCAGTCAAGGGAGAGTCACTAATGAGTCCTATGGTCAATAACCAAGTAAGATCCCAGATTGCCGGAGGAGTCAAAATAGCCTCCCTTCTAAGTCCAGCTTTCTTAGGCAGCGCACTACCCTTTTGACAGATCTTAAGAGGTATTGACACAAGGTCTCATAAGCAACGATAAGGTTCATACATGGATTATAAATACATAACAACCACAATTATACTTAATTCAAAAGATTGTTCCATTACATTACATCTCAAAAGAAGGTTTAAAACTTCACATGAGTTCTTACAAAATAACAAAAAGGAAATTTCTAGCTTTCCTAAGGTAGCCAAAAGTCTTCGAAGGTTTCGGGCTCGTTGTCTCCAGCTATAAATTCCGCTTCGTCACCTGGCATGATACGCCGTGAGCTTTGAATGCCCAGTAAACACACACACACCCCACCCCTTTTTCCCAGTCCAATACACAATCACAATTATAGCACCAAGTAGTAAAGCATGTTACTCAAATAAATGGATAAATAAATAAATAAATGGTTAGGTTAGATGTCAGTAACTAGAAATCCCCCAAAGAGATTTCGTCCTCCCAACCACAAGAATCGGACGTGGATTATTCGGTATGCCCCCTCTTTTGCTGCTTTGTTGCAGACCTAACCTCGGATGCCTATCAACGGTTATGTACCGTGTAGCGCCAACCGCAGGGCCTCAAAAGAGACGGTAAAATAGGGCCTTGCCCGAATCCCTCCTCACACCAAACCACCTAGGGTCCGAATACAACCGCTCCGTTCAAGGGTTCCGAAAACCACCTGCGCAAGACTTTAACTTCCAAATAGGGAACGCATCCCAACAATCCATATATCATCATGTTTTCAAGACTCAAGTGCTCGAAAACCCAATACCCTCCCAATTTGGTTTCCCGTTGAGTTAGATATTTTACATCAAGGTTAGACAACTTAACCAAATAAAAATGTCCACACAAGCATGCATTCATAAGGTGAAGAAGATAAGGAACATAACATAACACATACAATATCATGCCAAGATATGATCATAAGCTAATAAACATTTTTATGAATACAAGGGCATAAAACATCCATGCATAACAAATTTTCCAGATTTAGCATCACATAAAAATTAAAATGAAAGGACTATTTTAGATCTTCCACCGGACTTGTTCTTCCTATGGTTCGTAGGGAATTTGATCTAGTTTCTAGAACATTTTTCGGAAATGGGATTACTTTTCCAGATTTTGAGTTATTTAGAAAATAGTCCAGTGCTGTCCAGAATATGTCCAGAATCTGTCCAGATCCGTCGACTGTTACGAAAACTTGATTTTCTTGCAAACCGCTCAATGTTTTTCAATGAAACAAATTTTAGTTGAAAGCTAACTTCTAAAGGAAGGTTTTCACATAAAATAGAGGTTCAGAATATTTTTGTACATTTTTCTGGAATTTTTTAAAGTTGACTGCAAAAACAGGTTTTAAGATAGAATGCCCAAAACAAGAAAATTTATAAAAAGGGGGTTCCACCATGGGAAAGTTTCATTTATTTTGTGAAGAAAATATGCTAACTATCACCTGTTTAACTCAGAAAATTTGTTTGAAAGAGTGCCCTTGAAAGTTGAGAGATTTGTACAAAAAGAAGATGGTTTGTGCCAAAATGGGAAAAATACAAGAGGGATGAAATCAATACATTACCCTTAGCATTTTTTTTTTTTTGACATAAGAACTTGATAATAACAGATCTGGAACATTATTCAGAAACTTTAGAACATGCATTAGAAAAGGAAATGAAGAGAAGGTTGTGTTGGTGGCTTACCTTCTAGCTTTGCACAAGAAACTCTCTTCTTCTTCCCTCTCCTCCTCTAGACTTCTCTTCCTTGCTCTCCTCCCTCTCTCTAACCAAAATGTGTGTGTGAGTGAGTGTGTTGTGTGTATGTTTGCAAGCTAGGGAGGGTGTGGTATATATAGGCAAATTTTGGGATAAAAGGACATAAAAGTCCTTTAGTTGGAATTGGATGGAAGGGTTAGGCTTTGATTGAATTCTAAAGGAATAGAAGGGGCTTAAGAGGCTTGTTCCATTGGTTAAGGCCACATCTAGTTGTAATAAAACTAATTCTTGGATTTTGCATCCTAAGTAGGTCACTAGGTTGTGGATTTCCTAGAATATCTCATGATGGTGTGTCTTGGAAATAGATTTCTCACCTCCTCCAAGGAGGGGCTAGCCATAGGGATGTGAAGGGCCTAATTTTTAATTATTTTATGTTCTAGGCACATTCTTCTAGGTGTATATGTATATATATATTGCAAGATTGATGGTATACCAAGGTACAAGGTACAAGTACTATTTTGGGGCAAGTTTGAATAAAAAAAAATGAGGGCTTGAAGTTAAATACATGCAACCTAGGTAGAATTAAATTAAGTTAGGGAACCTAATCTGGTTAGAGGAATTTCTGTTTCAATAAAAATAAAAATAGCAATTGCTAACCGACAAGATTCAAATTAATTCAAGTAAACGAGGGCTTTAAGAAAATAATTCATCATTAGGGTCTTAAAAGTAAATACATATTTCAAGGGCCTTACAGGTGATAGACTTGTTGGAGAAATACAATGTGCCTTTTCATAAGTCATCCACATACAGGCCACAAACTAATGGAGCTATTAAAGCCGCCAATAAGAATATCAAGAACATCTTGCAGAAGATGGTTGAGACCTACAGGGACTAGCCAGATAAACTGCTATTCGCACTTTGGGGCTACAGAACCTCTATCCGGACGTTTACAGAAGCAACCCTTATTCCCTCGTCTATGGGATGGATGCTGTTTTGCCAATAGAAATTGAAGTCCTGTCGTTGTGAATTATGGCTGAGTGTCAAATAAAGTAGGCAGACTGGCAATAGAGCAGATTTGAGGAGTTAATGTTGTTTGATGAGAGAAGGCTAAAGGCATTGTATCACGTTCAGGGTTACCAGCGCAGAATTGCTAAGGCTTTTAACAAGAAAGTTAAGTTCAGGAATCTCAGGAAAAGAGATATGGTGCTGAAAGACAACCTAGCTTTTATCCATAACCCTAGGGGCAAGTTCAGACCCAATTGGACTAGTCTTTACATTATCAAAGCTATCTGGTCAGTTGTGGCAGTTATTCTCATGGACTTAGATAGCCTAGAATTTTCACAGCCAATCAATGTGCACAAGTTAAAGAAATACTACCCCTGAGAAGCTCGCTAGGCTGAAAACCCAGAAGGGCGACCTAGGCAAAAATTAGAGCTTGAAAAATTAGAAATAAAGAAAAACTGAGCTCGCAAGGTTGAAAACCCTAAAAGGCGCAACTCAACTGTCCTGTCCATTTTTTCTGATTAGGTCATCTATGTTCATCATTTATAGTTCGGTTGTGATCTTCATTATGACAATGCGGAGCAATAGTGGTATGCAACCTGGGACAGTTATGATTTGCCGATTTGGGGTTGTACATCTTGAGGATTGATTCTGTGCGTGTCAGGCAGTGATCATTTTCAAAAATAGTTTTGGAAAGTTTTAATAAAAGTTGAATTTGTTACTGTTTACAACTTAGACCATTTTTGGACCAAAAGGAAATTTTTAGTGCTCACAACTGTAACAGGTCCGCGAGGGAACTCACGGGTTACAGTTCGGGACTCAATTTTTTGTTTGTTGCGGTTCTTAATCTGAACCAAAGAGTCCAAATCCGGCAAATCGTTTTGAGAAAAACAGATTTTTTGAAAAGTAGTGCCAAACATGGACTGCTTTGCCAGATACAGAGTCGCCACCTAAATATTTTTAAAATGGGAAATTTAGGAAACCCTGACTCGGTGCCGAAGGCCACGTGTCCGTCATCACCAAAGTTGTCTTGGCTCGGGAGCTTGGGTACGATCGGGGAAGGTCAGCTATGAGCACCCCCTCTCGCCCGGTCCGAAGACCGGCCTCTACTAACCGTGATATCCGATTTTGAAAACATCACATGCTCTTGTTCCAGTTATTAGCCTAGAATTACTATGTTATGCGCACAGCAAACAAGTATAGACTAGATTGCCTAATTTGGAAACAAACATTGTATATCCGTTCGTTTTGAAAGCACTTTGGAATTTGCTACTCGCAAGTAGGCTAAAACACGGATTTCAACGAGTTTTCCAACTCAAGCAATCCAACCTCCACCCACAGGCATTCGAACAGTTTATCTCATATAAGCATTTAGCCGCATGGTAATCATTCACACGCATGCGAGATGCTAAAGCGTAAATACTTACATCGTACTCCGTGCCAAAACAATAAACCAGTTAGCAAACATGCGTGTCCTAGTTCATGTTAAGTGACTAATGCATCGCATGCAGAATGTGATTAGGATAGGCTCGGCTAACCCTAAAATGGCATGTGAAATGCAATCATTCGGTGCACGTACTCAAGTTAGATTTGAAAATACAATGCGGTTTGTATGATGTACCGAGCCTGGTGCATGTCAACAAATGCATGGATGCACGCATGCATTGCATAAGGTATGCTAAAATAAACGTGCCCTAATCTACCATCATAAGCAGGTAAATAAAAGGGAAGAAAGAAGTGGGGGTTGGAAGACATACACACCACTCACGCACGCTTATTACAGATTTGCCCTCGCTCGGAGGGACCAAAAGAATAATACAAATTAATTAACTACGCAAGCTAATTAAATATTACAAATTAATTAAATTAACAAATCAATTAATCTAAGAAAAACAGTAAACCGCCTCGGGGCGAGGGCTCAATGCATGCGCGCCCGGATTCCGCTCGGAATTGCACTGCCATGCCTAGCCTGCCTCTGTTTTCCCTGCTTTTGTTCCTCTGAAAATTGCCAAAGTCTCATGGAGGCCTCTCTGGACACTGGAGAATCCCACCGGCTGAAGGAAATGACCACCGGCACTAGGATGTGGCCCATCGGCACAAAACATATCCACCGGCCATTGATTGACTGCTGATCGGCACTGAATACTGCCGGCCGGCAATAAATTCCTGCAGAACCTGCAACTCACAGCAGCAGAGGGCAGAATCTTGCATGGCAGCTCAATTCAAGCAATGTATGCACCAAACACACTCCCTATCATGTTAATGACTCAAAGGAGGATGTGCCTCGATTCTCGGGCCACCAATCACGCATTTCCATGCATGATGGCCCAAAGAACCAAGTGTGCACTTTCAATTTCAAATGCATGCAAACCATATAAACGAACAAGGATTCCGAACCTCTATCATACTCATCTCAAGAGGCCTAGCATGCATGTCAATGCAATGAAATCCTAAGCATGTTATCTAATTATGCAAACATGGGCAATGCAATGTAAGGATGCTAGTATGTAAATTACTCATACAAGACAAGCATGCAAACTAAGCAAAGGGGTGGACTTAGACATGACTTAGACAGCTCCAAATAGGCCTAAAATCAGTAGCCAAAATGCTAAAATATGAGGGCCAAACACATATACACACATGCACATGCTAAGGCACCAACTTAAGCATCGAACAAACAACCTTTAAGCACACTTAAAAGAAGTTAAACATGGACAACTAGCAAGCAATATGAGCTCTAGAAATCATGTTAGAATATGGTGCCAAACCAACCCAAATGAGACAAGCATAAGCATGCAAGTATGGTCCAAGTGCTCAAGGCTAGTCAAAGGGCATTGAACTACACTTGACAAGACTTAACATGGCAAGAATTAAGCAACTAAAATCAGAGTTTTAGCACACAAAATCAAGCCCAAAGGACCACTTAGATGGCACATAAATGGTTTGAATTCAAAGGCATGCATAATGGTCAAAACATAAGGCATACAACACATGCTCTCAAAGCAATAAAGAGGCAACTAAGGCAGACTTATGAGCATGCCAAAGGGACTGAAATTTCATGTTGGGTGGTTCCAAACCACCAAAATGATGCAAGCAACACATGCTACACATTCACATACTTGAGACATACAAGCCCGACAAGCCATAAATGCAAAGGAGCTATACTAATCATGCCAAAATCGATCCAAACAACTATGGACAGACCTAAAGCATGGCAAAGTAGGCACAAAACATTCATAAGTCTAAGCCTAAAACATACTCAAACAACGGCTAACAACCTAAGGCATGTTAAGGGATCAAGGAGGCATTACATGGCAACTATACTAAACATGCATGGAGTACCAAAACCAACTTAATACAAAGTTATAACATGGCAATATAGGCATAAAATACAGCCATGGCATGCTCAACACACACTTGAACAAAGACCTCCTTAAGAGACCAAAAATGGTCCCTTTCAAGGACAACAAGGAGAGGGGGTGGCCCTCCCCTTTTGGAGACTTCAAGGCACCATCTCCACCACTGAAATCCCTCAAGATTTCAGTGGTGAAGAGGCCCAAACACCAAAGCCTCGAAACTTGCACAAAATAGCACAAAAAGAGGCCTTACAAGGCCTAAGAGGGGTCAAACTTCCCCAAACCACAAAACACTCTTAATAAACTATCAAGAGGGCCTAGAAACAGAACTTTTTTGTATTAAACACTAAGCACAAAAACAGCTCTAAGATAGGTAGAAATAGGATGCAAAAATGGGGTAAGAAGGACTAGTTTCTTACCCTTGTTGACCACCTTCACAAAGGATGCTCTTGTTGCCTCCTTAAGCTCCACTCCAGTCAAAAATATCAAGAACCAGCCCTTAGAACCTCAGTAGCCCAAGGAAGGTGAAGCACTAGGTGCTTGTGTGCAATGGTATGGACTAAAACACACACAAGGGCGATATAGAGATAGGATATGTATGGAACCCTAACCCTAAAACCAGAGCTTCTAGCAATGTTTTCCTCCCTAAAAATGTCTAACTCTTCCAACCTTTTTGCAAGGGAGAGAAGGGCTCCTCTTATAGAGGAGCCAAACTTGTAATACTTACAAGTTAAGCAACAAGAGGGCCATCCCTCCATACACGGGTATGGAGGGGAACCAAATGCAAGACAGCTGCCTTAAAATATCTCAAAAAGCAGATGAACAGTAGTCGGCTAGCCAAAAATGTCATTTTGACAAAAATTACTGCCGACCGGCAACAAAGAGTGCCGACCGGCAATATATATTGCCGGTGGCAAGAAAAACCAGCCGGTGGCCTCTAGCTAGTGCCGGTGGTGTGTGGGGATGCCTCACAAGGCATTCCCTGCCCCTCCAAGGCAAAACACAAGTGTTTGGTGCAAAACCAGACACAAAACAGTCGAGTTCAGAGATCCTGAGGCAAGGCGCGTAGCCGAGAACTCCGGGAACTCCAAACAAAACACAAACATGGATAATCACCGAGTGTTCAAACGGTGACGTCCAAGTCTTGAGGACGGTCAAAAATGGGGTGTCTACAGTTGCCCCTCTTTGACAGAACTCGAAAGTCATAACAATGACGGGAGTGAATGTCAAAGCCCAGAGACGACCCATTTTTGACAAGGCCGAAGACTTGGACAAACATACAAGACAAACAAGGTATGCGCCCGAAAGTAAGGGCAAAATGCAAGACAATGCAAGAAGCCGAGCATAACTTATGATCATGCAAAGAAAGCTGTAACGAAGCACACATGCAACAGTTATAAGCTAGCATACACCAGACTACACTACAATGCAGAAAAGATGTAAGAGAATTATGCAATTCTCAATACGTCTCACTCGGAGGATATAATACCTGTGCGGCTCGTCCGGTTGCACCGGCCTCAAATGAACCGTACATCCAATATCGTGCCTGAAAAGAAAACAAACTTAACAGGTACAATGTTGTTAGCAACATTCATGACAAAGCAATCGAAAGTACGTGACAACGCAAGTCATGCATAGAGGAAAATGGTAGGATTGAACACATGTGAGTAAAGCAATGCACGCATCCACGCAATGTGTATGTAAAGGAACTTGAACACATATCAGTAAAGCAATGCACACGTGCACGCAATGTGTATAAAAAGGAACTTGAACACATATCAGTAAAGCAATGCACACGTGCACGCAATGTGTATAAAAAGGAACTTGAACACATATCAGTAAGGCAATGCACACGTGCACGCAATGTGTATAAAAAGGAACTTGAACACATATCAGTAAAGCAATGCACACGTGCACGCAATGTGTATAAAAAGAAACTTAAACACATACAAGTAAAGCAATGCACACGTGCACGCAATGTGTATAAAAGGAACTTGAACACATATCAGTAAAGCAATGCACACGTGCACGCAATGTGTATAAAAAGGAACTTGAACACATATCAGTAAAGCAATGCACACGTGCACGCAATGTGTATAAAAAGGAACTTGAACACATATAAGTAAAGCAATGCGCACGTGCACGCAATATGTATATAAAGAAGCTTGAACACATATCAGTAAAGCAATGCGCACGTGCACGCAATGTGTATAAAAAGAAACTTGAACACATATAAGTAAAGCAATGCACACGTGCACGCAATGTGTATAAAAGGAAACTTGAACACATGTAAGTAAAGCAATGTACACGTGCACACAATGTGTATAAAAGGAAACTTGAACACATCTTAGTGAAGCAATGCACACGTGCACGCAATGTGTATAAAAAGGAACTTGAACACATATCAGTAAAGCAATGCACACGTGCACGCAATGTGTATATAAAAAAACTTGAACACATATCAGTAAAGCAATGCACACGTGCACGCAATGTGTATATAAAGGAACTTGAACACATATCAGTAAAGCAATGCACACGTGCACGCAATGTGTATATAAAGGAACTTGAACACATATCAGTAAAGCAATGCACACGTGCACGCAATGTGTATAAAAAAGAACTTGAACACATATCAGTAAAGCAATGCACACGTGCACGCAATGTGTATAAAAAGGAACTTGAACACATATCAGTAAAGCAATGCACACGTGCACGCAATGTGTATAAAAAGGAACTTGAACACATATAAGTAAAGCAATGCGCACGTGCACGCAATGTGTATATAAAGAAACTTGAACACATATCAGTAAAGCAATGCGCACGTGCACGCAATGTGTATAAAAAGAAACTTGAACACATATAAGTAAAGCAATGCACACGTGTACGCAATGTGTATAAAAGGAAACTTGAACACATGTAAGTAAAGCAATGCACACGTGCACGCAATGTGTATAAAAAGGAACTTGAACACATATTAGTAAAGCAATGCACACGTGCACGCAATGTGTATAAAAAGGAACTTGAACACATATAAGTAAAGCAATGCGCACATGCACGCAATGTGTATATAAAGAAAATTGAACACATATCAGTAAAGCAATGCACACGTGCACGCAATGTGTATAAAAAGAAACTTGAACACATATAAGTAAAGCAATGCGCACGTGCACGCAATGTGTATAAAAGGAAACTTGAACACATGTAAGTAAAGCAATGCACACGTGCACGCAATGTGTATAAAAAGGAACTTGAACACATATCAGTAAAGCAATGCACACGTGCACGCAATGTGTATAAAAAGGAACTTGAACACATATCAGTAAAGCAATGCACACGTGCACGCAATGTGTATAAAAAGGAACTTGAACACATATCAGTAAAGCAATGCACACGTGCACGCAATGTGTATATAAAGGAACTTGAACACATATCAGTAAAGCAATGCACACGTGCACGCAATGTGTATATAAAGGAACTTGAACACATATCAGTAAAGCAATGCACACGTGCACGCAATGTGTATATAAAGGAACTTGAACACGTATCAGTAAAGCAATGCACACGTCCACGCAATGTGTATATAAAGGAACTTGAACACATATCAGTAAAGCAATGCACACGTGCACGCAATGTGTATAAAAAGAAACTATGTAAGACAATGTAAATGAGGCACGCATGCTGATGCAAATGAGGAGGCACACGTGCCCATGAAAATGGGGCACACGTGCCGATGAAAATGAGCGAGGCACACGTGCCTATGGGAATGGGGCACACGTGCCTATGCAAATGAGTGAGGCACACGTGCTGATACAAACGAGGCACACGTGCCGATGCAAGCGAGGCACACGTGCCGATGAAGACGACGCACACGTGCCGATGAAGACGACGCACACGTGCCAATGAAGACGAGGCACACGTGCCAATACAAACAAGGCACACGTGCCTATGCAAATAAGGAGGCACACGTGCCAATGAAAATGGGGAGGCACACGTGCCTATGCAAATGAGGAGGCACACGTGCTTATGCAAGCGAGGCACACGTGCCGATGAAGACGAGGCACACGTGCCAATGAAGACGAGGCACACGTGCCAATGCAAATAAGGAGGCACACGTGCCAATAAAAATGGGGAGGCATACGTGCCTACACGTGCCAATGAAGACGAGGCACACGTGCCAATACAAACAAGGCACACGTGCCTATGCAAATAAGGAGGCACACGTGCCAATGAAAATGGGGAGGCACACGTGCCTATGCAAATGAGTGAGGCACACGTGCCTATGAAATGGGGCACACGTGCCTATGGGAATAAGGCGCACATTTTTTTTTTTGATCAGCAAAAAAAGAAACTTTATTGATGTAAAAACTAGTACAAGGTACAAGATAAATTACACCAAAAAAGAAAAGAGGAGTGCAGGAGCATCACAATTAGCTAAATGATCCCAACTAGGTTGGCACCAAGAAGCCCATCCTATCATTTGCTAGCACCCCAAGTTGGTGAGGAACCAATGAGAGAGAGATAAACAAAAACCAAGAGAAATAGAGAAAAACCAAAACCAGCAGGTAGACATCATCTGATAGACATCATCATGCAGCAGTAGCCATTAGACAGATCAAAACACCAAAGAACATAGAGAAATAGAGAAATAACCCAATAGCCAGACCTCACAGCAGAGCAGATGTATGGCAAATGTATGGCAGCCATCTCACAATTAGCATACCCTTGCTTCAAGCAATCAGCAACTCAGTAACATCATAGAATGAGGTCTTCTGTTGATCCCTAGTTCTTGTCCAATTTGACTCCACCACAAGACTAGCCAGCATTATGTAGACTAGATTAGCAAACTGCACAAACCAAAATGCTGCTGTATAACCGAGGATGATCTCACAAAAACACACCCAGCCAACTAACCATTTGACTATCTGAGCCTCAGACACCAAACACCCTCAACCGGCTGCACACGAATAAGGCGCACGTGCCGATACAAACGAGGCACACGTGCCTATGCAAATAAGGAGGCACACGTGCCAATGAAAATGGGGAGGCACACGTGCCTATGAAAATGGGGCACACGTGCCAATGAGAATGGGGCACACGTGCCGATGCAAATGGGGAGGCACACGTGCTGATGCAAACGGGGCACACGTGCCAATGCAAACGGGGCACACGTGCCGATGAGAATGAGGAGGCACACGTGCCAACGAAAATGCGGCACACGTGCCAACGAAGATGGGGCACACGTGCCAATGAAAACGAGAAATGATGCAAGTGTGACACGCATGCCACATGGAATGGAAAATGATGTAAACGATGCTTAATGAAACAAATGAGACACGCAGGCCTCATAAGAATGCAAAATGATGTAAGTGTGACACACGTGCCACACGGAATGCAAAATGTAAGTGAGATGTAAGTAAGACACGCATGCCTTATGGAGATGCAAAAATGAAGCCAATGAGGTACGCGTGCCTCAAAGGATGTGAAATGATGCAAGTGAGGTACGCGTGCCTCACGGAGATGTGAAATGATGCAAGTGAGGTACGCGTGCCTCACGGAGATGTAAAATGATGCAAGTGAGGTACGCGTGCCTCACGGAGATGTAAAATGATGCAAGTGAGATACGCGTGCCTCACGGAGATGTGAAATGATGCAAGTGAGGTACGCGTGCCTCACGGAGATGTAAAATGATGCAAAGTGTGACACGCATGCCACACGAAATGTAAAACAATGCCAGTGAACTCGAGTGCGCGACAACGCTCGTTCCTTCTTTTTGAAATGCATGATAATGCAAAACAAGGAGATGCACGACAAAACGAATGATGTGCGAGGCGATGTATGTATTGAGGTGCATGACAATGCATGACAACGCTTGTAATAAAATGCATGACAATGCATGAGGGATGTTCATGACGGCGCGACGCAACGCACCGTACAATATGATGAATGCATGCAACGCACGCGGGGCAACTTTTGAATCTTGGAAATGGCAAAAGGATACAAAAGGATACAACATTGCATGAATTTGAGTGCCACGCACAGAAGACACGGTCCGAGGCCAAAACGGAGGCCGATTGAGCGTCGGAGATACACTTTCTTGCACTTTCTTGGGCCATGAAGACCAGCAACCACTCATATTGCCTAAACAAGGCTGTGGGAACACCACCGGCCGGGATAGGAGGCCACCGGCTGTCCACTGACTGCAAATAAATTCCATCGGCACAATATTCTACCGGCCGGCACAAAATGTTGCCGACCGGCAAAAAGTTGCTGAGTCGAGGCAGATTCGACTTTTCGCCTCTTGTCTTTTAAAATAGGGTTTCTAAACCCTATTTTCTTATTTCATTTCCGCCGAAAACCAACTCCTTCTCTCTCTAGAGCCTTTTTCTCTCCTCATTTGCTCATTTCTTTGTGTTTTCGCGCCTTTTTCGTCGTTCGATTCGCGAAGTTCATCGCGTTTCGGACATTTTCGACCGATTGAAATTTCATTTCGGCACCCCTTTTGCTATTTCCGCCTTTTTGGGACTTGTTCCCCTCGATTTCCTCTTCATTTCCATACCCTTTTCCCATCCCAACCTTTCCGGCCATTTTCCACCCTCCCGGGGGTTGACTTTCGAGTTGACTCTTCGTATTCCGAGCCTATTTTCATTCCTCGACCATTTTCCCATCATTTTCGATATGGCCGACGACGTTCCACGCGGCGGGACTCCCTCGGATCAGGAGATGGATCCCGAGGTCGAGCTCCTCCCGTTGAGCGAGCGCCCTTTCGACCCGGCGACCTACCGGCCGGCGATTCACGTTCTACCACCCGACGGACTACGCCAGTTCAGGAGCTTTGACATGGCGTTGGATCCTGAGCGGCTGCTACGCGAGCCTGTCTCCCACCTATCCTCCGGCGCTTCCGAGGTAACTTTCTTTCTCTGCTTTACTTTCCGCGATGTAGAATGTTTAACTGCCGATTATCAGAACTGGCTGCATTCTTTAATTGCTTAGTTCCGATACACTGATATACTGTATATTGTAGTTGATTACAAACGCGTTTGCAACTGATTATCTGTTTAAGACTCACACGCGCACACACTGCACTAGCCTCGAATCACTCAAACCACGGCACACACCCGTATTTCACTGCAAACACCGACACCCGATAACTGTTTGAATCTGAAAATATGCACACATGCCACATTTGCACCGAGCCACTCAAACACACTGACGCATCATATGTTGTAGTTCATTGTAAGCACACTGGCACCCGGTATCTGGTTGAATCTGATAAACTTGCACTGAACCACTCAAACACGTTGACGTATCACATGTTGTAGTTCACTGTAAACACATCGGCACCCGGTATCTGGTTGAATCTGATAAACTTGCACGCATGCCACATTTGCACTAGATTTTGACTGTTTCTTCAAAACTGTACATTTTATATTGCTTCGCAATTATTTGTTTGAAAACAGGGAGACTCCCATACCATCTGCGGGTATGGGAATACCGTTGCTCGCGAGTGGTACACCGAGCTACCCAACGCAGTTCGCCGCATTGTGGACCAGGCCAGCTTTGGCGCCTTTTGCAGGGGACTCTCCAGGCTCACGACATGCAAACCTCTCCTCGCCGCTCTGGTGGAGAGGTGGTGGGACACCACCGATTCGTTTCATTTGTCGGCGACCGGGGACATGACGATGACCCCTTATGACTTCTCGATGCTCACCGGCATCGGGGGTAGGGGGTGATCCGATCCCCTTCGACACTGACATGGATGAGTGGACCGCAGCTCAGGTCTACTTACTTGGCGCGGCACCGCCTCTCGCGCGTCCGGGCTTCGTCCGGTACTCCTGGTTCGAGGTGCAGTTCCGGGTCCAGCCCCTCCTCGTTGATGCAGCCCCGATGACCCCAGAGGCCATGGACAGATACGCACGCGGCTTCCTTATGTTCCTATTCGGGACGACTCTCTTCGCCGACCGAGCGAACACAGTGCCTCTCTGTCTTCTCAGCGCACTGGTGGATGTCAGAGACATTTTACATTTCGACTGGGGTGGCGCCGCTCTGGCTACCCTTTACGGATACATGAGCTCCGCCTCCCGTGGCAGCGGACAGTTGCTCGGGGGTTACTAGCGTGCTTGGGAGGTACATTTCTTCTCTACTTTACATTTCTGTTCTACATTTTCTGTACTCTGTACACTGCACACACTGTAGCCTGCTTTATACTTGCTGTATACTGTACACACGGCACATACATACTTTGCTTTACACTGACTGCACACTGCTCACACTGTACACTCTGCACAATACACTGCACAAAACATAACCCTGCTATTTCTGCTTTCTATTCTGTATTCTGCTTTATCTGATAAAATACACTGGTATTTACCTTGCAGTTGTGGGTTTACGCCTATTTTCCTAGGCTCGCTCATGTTCCCCACGCAGAGACCCCTCTGGTCGTCCCTTTTTCACGTCGCTTTGACAGGAGATGCACCCGGAGGCCGCGGGAGACATTCAGCTTCTTCCGGCGCTACTTCGATACCATCACCCCTGCCGAGGTATGTTTTTACTTACAGTTCATTTAGGTTTCGCCTCTCCACTGCATGTTTCAATAACAGTAGGTAACAAACTGTATTTCATTTTCAGATCACCTGGCAGCCGTGGGCTCCACTGCCAGTGATGATGCGGGATCGGTTTGCCGGCGCCGACGAGACCTCGCGCTACCGGATTCTGCTCGAGGGCCCGGTCTGTCGAGCTTGGTACCTGGGCGAGCGTTTCCTACGCCAGACCCTAGGCTTACCTGAGCAGATAGTCCCGGTGCACCCTCCTGAGCACATGCGGGATACCGAGAGATTCATCGCCGATCAGATGGCGGACTACACCCTTGGCTGGGAGGCGGACGGCTACAGAGGCGAGGGGGACTACTCGGAGTACGTCGGGGCCTTCATCATGCGACCTCTGAGCGGCGGCCGCCGAGCGGAGAAGGAGAGACCAGCGGCGCCAGCGGCCGGAGCAGGAGCTGGAGGGGGAGCGCCGAGAAGGGCTCGAGTCCGTGGCAGGGGTGGGGTTCAGCCGGGGCGAGGGACCAGTTGGCCTGCTCTGCCCGCTTCATTGACTTTCCGAGGGCAGGGTGGGGCGACCTATCAGATCCCCTTCGCTCCTCCACCGGTTGATCACGAGTTTGTCGGTATCCCCGACATGCCTCCGGTATGTATTATTGCATTTTCGTACAGTCATTTCATTTCAGTTTATTTGATATTCCACAGAATACTGATGCATCTGATACTTTCGCAGGCGTCTTCCGAGTACACCCGGCAGTCATTGGAGATGAATGCCTCCATGATGGGGATGCTACAGCGGACCTTCGACCTCCTAGCCCTCTACAGCATTCCGGTATGTTCTTACCACAGCCTCAAACCATACACAAACTGCTTTACATACTCTGATGCACAACACAACATCTGATAAACTGCTCACGGCATCGGATACACGATACTTACACACTGCACCCTGCACTGATTCACTGCTCACGGCATACATACACTGTACTCATACACTACATTCTGCACTGATTCACTGCTCACGGCATTCGATACACTGTATTCATACACTGCATTCTGCACTGATTCACTGCTCACGGCATTCGATACACTGTATTCATACACTGCATTCTGCATTGATTCACTGCTCACGGCATACATACACTGTACTCATACACTGCATTCTGCACTGATAGACTGCTCACGGTATACTGATGCATTCACCTTTCATGCTTTTTCAGCCTCCCTTCCAGATTCCTCCGGTGGGTGGCGCTCCAGTTGGACCTCCCATTTCTACTCGGGACGGCAGGGCATATCCCCGCACCAGAGGAGGGCGCAGTTATGTCGGGAGCAGCTCACGGGCTCTGGTTCCGGATGACGAGTCTGAGGCAGAGACAGAGGCGGAGGAGACCGGTGATGGCTCGGACTCGAGCTCAGACGGTGATACCCCTGGTGGTGCCCTTGTTGATGACGCTCCTGGACCTTCGTCCAGGAAGAGGACCAGGACAGATTGACGGCCCCAGAGCCATTTTTGACATTTGATACAGATTTTCACTGTTTTTCTTCATTTTCGCATTTTCCCCTTTTTGCTAGTCGTTAGGGTACTTTGTACTGCCGCAGGCAGATTTTGTTTCCAAAACTATGTACTTGAAAAGATTATGAAATGAAACAAACTTTTTGTCTGAAAAAGTGTTTACATTTGCGCATTTCATACCTTGCACTGTATTGCCTCATATTACACCTCAAATGTAAATGATATTGCTTTGTTATCTGAAAATTGAGCAATTGCACTGTGATAATTGGATAACCAACCAATTAACAGCAAACAACTCATACAAACCACTGCTCAAACTGCATAATACAACACATACTCTACTGGGGATTGATCTGCATACAGCCCATAACACAGCATTCTGTTCATTCTGCACACAGCAAACCTTGAACAAACAGCCCCAATCTGACAAGACGGACCACAAAAGCTGACACGGTTGCAGTTGAAACACACTCGGATGTCCCAAATTTCCCTTTCTTTCTCCTGCTTCGCACGAATGTAGAGAATGGCACAGCATTCTGAGCACAAACAATTTTTTTGAAATAAGGAAGGGTTTTCAACCGGGGTGTTGAGCCTACCACAGAACACAACGAGGCAGACTCAAACAAAGAAACAAAAGGCACATGACCTGAACGCAACGAGACACACTCGGAAAAGACTCAAAGCCAAAATTGAGACCGACAAATCAAAAGACACGACTCACGGACATGTTTACGAAAAGACCTCAAATCTCGAGGAGCCAATTCCTCCGGGTATTATTCCCCACCCTTTTCTCATTTGTGATCCTCACGTCACTCGGCCCTCAAGCTCTGTTTTTCTGAGAAAGCCCTTTTCCTCACTTTTTCTCTCAGCGCACACCTCTCTATTCTTTATTCTCCCATTTTTCATCCCTCCCCGGGGCGGTTGATGGGTAAACGAGAGGTTGTGGGTTCACGCCCAATACAGCTAGTTCGCGGCTGTTTCTTCTGGTAGATAGAGTGCCCTTCTGGCAAGTATGTTAACGGGGAAAGACAGAAGACCTGACTCAATCGTGCCCCTAGTTCGTCACTTTGACCATTTTTTTTGTTTTCTTCCTAAAACAGTTTTGATCAAAACGAGAGTTGGATTAACACACTTATTCGATTTTTGACTTGAAAATCATGCAAATCAGGCTGTGAGCACTGAAAATTTTCCTTTTGGGTCCAAACATGGTCTGATTTTGGAAAATGAGATAGTTTTCGAGAAAATAGCCAACTTTAGTAAAAATTTTCAAAAACTATTTTTGCAAACAATCCACGCTCAACGAGCGCGGAACTTACCCTCAAGATATGCAACCTCGGATCGGAGGTAATGGGAAATTGCCCCTTGCTTAAAGGGGGGGCGCAACGGAAAGTTGCCCCTGGTTTGGACAGTAACTCAGGGCAACTTATGGCACTGCGTGGCAACGGAAAGTTGCCCCTTGTTTGGATGATGCCGCGGCATGCTGTAAGCTAGTCCTCGTGGACGACGATCGGACCCTCGGACGCGGAGGAGACGAAGACGGTTTGAATCAATATATGGACATAGTCACCTGGAAGTTGTTGGTGGTTGGATTTCAAGAGGAAGTTAATCCCGTAGTTCCAGGTTGTTGCAATCGAGACATCGGATTCGGAGGAGGCACAAGTGATCAAAACCATGACATGGACTGAGACGCTATGGAAGCGTTGGGGGCTGGACTTCAAGATGAAGTTGCCTACGTATCCCAAACATGGGAATCAAGCCTTACGTAGTTCCGGTTAAGGTACACTCGGGTATTTTAACCTTCACTAATTTTAGGCTCTAACTTTTGCCAAGGCGCCCGATGCGGGTTTTCGACCTTGCGAGCTTCTTTTTCTTTTTCTTTTTCTTTTCTTTTCTTGCATTTTTCTTTTGCTCTTTTTCTTCTTTTTTTTTCGTTGTTTTTTCTCTTTTCTTTATCTCTTTTTTCCTTCTTTTTTTTTGCATTTTGTATTTTTCCTTTGCTCTAACTTTTGCCTGGGTCGCCCTTCCGGGTTTTCGGCCCAGCGAGCCTCTCAAAGGGTAAAAAGTGTAGCAAGCCCATGCCAAATGGTTTCAAGATCAAAGCCTCTCCGTATCCAGGAGGGTGACTGTTGTGTCGAGTTGCAGAAAAGTCCATCGTGGTTGCTTCACGAGCCATGCCTGGTGGGATCTGATCTCCTTGATCTGACTTCGGTGCCTCTTGTTCGAAGGCTGCTTCAAATCTGGCCACACTGGCCTCTTCTGATAATTGACCGCTGAACGTTCTGAATGAGTTCGAGGTTCAAAATGAACGGGTTGAAACTTGAGGCTGAGAGCGATCCTAGGCTGCACAATCTCAAGAGCGATTCCACACAAGTCTTCACAGGACCGCGCAGAACATTTTGTTTTTAAAATTTTTTAAGAAAGCGACACATCGCTCGCGCTGAAGATAGTGTGGGACCGGCCAGGATCAAGCTAGGGTCCTTCTCAGTACTCACGCTGACAAACATGATTTCAATCATTAAAAGTTTAGCATGCCTCTCTTTCTCTCAAAAATGATCGAAGTTTCGCAAAACCCGAGGAATTACTTCCTCTTCGTTTTTATCACCACAGTGTTCGAAAAGGGTTTTTATGAAATGCTTAGGTCATCACGACGATGTTTAAGGCACAAGAGAGTAGGCAAAATGTACTGTCGTTCCATTCATATCTTCTGGCACGGCTAACTTAAATAGCAACAAATACGGAACGTGATAGCCACAGCTGTTTCATTCAGATTCTCTGATTGCGATTGGCTTCTCGACTGAGACAGACTCAAAAAGCAAAAACAACTAATTACAAGACAAAATGGTGTTTGAGGCAACAACCCCGAAATCACCTGGTATACTATACAAGAGGGACTGACTCATTACAAAAGGACAGACCCATAAGCAGAAGGACTGACTCAAAACAATGAGACAGACTCAAAACAAAACAAAAGACTGACTCGACACCCAAGTCAGATTTTACAAAACTAACATTAACAGATGCCCAAAAATGCGTGCCAAACGCCACATCCAAAAATGCGCTAGGCACTGCCCACAGGCGGTTCACCTTCTGATTACATACTCGCAGTATCTGTATCCTCAAAATCCAACAACTGGGTGGTGACAGACTTTGCTGAGGTGGGGGGAAGGATAACCTCGTTATCAATCAAATCTTGCACCTCATGACGGAGGCGGAAACAATTGTCGGTAGCATGGCCAGTCTGCTGGTGGTACGCACAGTACTGAGCAGGGTCATGAGTATCAGGGAGATTCTTCGGGAGAGGCCGAGGCTCCAGGGGTTTAAGGTGTCCCCTCTCAGCAAGGATCTGAAGTGCCTTGGACAATGGCATGTAGAGAGCATGGAAGACCCTGCGCCCTCGGGGCAGGTACTTTGGAGCCTGAGCACTCTTGCTAGATGCACTAGCGAACGGATCGGCGGGTGCGGCCTTGGATTTCTGATCCTTTCCGGATGCGAGGTTGGGAGCGGGAAGAACTGTTTTGGCATGACGGGGCCTATCCTGATTCTCTGATTGATTGGAATTGCCCTCAGGCGGAGTAGGGAAAGCATCCTCCACAGCTTTTGACATAACTGCGGATATCTGTTGCTTGTTCATTCCCCCGGCTTTCAAAGCCTCTACTGCCCACAGCAGTTGTTCGATGGGGTCGGCATCTACCTTCATCTTGCCTTTGTCTCTGGCCTCAGCCTGATCTAGAGTTTGATTTGATGCGTCATTGCCATAGCTGGAGGCCACCTCCGGTTGGCTGAGTTCAATTACAATGCCTCTGGCCCATACTGATGAAGACTGAGGCAAATGCGTTCCAAACAATACATGGTATGCCGAGGAAATAGACCATCTGACGAGAAGTGGACGATACTTTAAGTCGCCGCACCTGGATCAAGCAGAGGCGTCTAGAAAGGACAAGGAGGCCTAAAAACAGAAAGAGAAACAACTAGAAGAAAAGGTAGTATTGAAATAGATCAAAAAAATTCACGTTGATATCTCCATCTGGGGTCTCCTCATGGCCTCACGAGTACACTGACAGGCAGTATTGTCAGCAATGGACAAGGCTAAATTGTTCATTGACACCACACCCGAGCAGCTTGTGGGTTTGGTCTTTCCAAGTGGTGTCAGGCCAACGCTTACTTTCTCTGGCAAAGAGCTGTCGCCGGAAGGCTCGCTCACAACAAACCGTTATATATATATATATATATATTTGTGGAATGCAGGGAGAAATGGATGCCGGTGGTGTTGGTAGATACCGGTTCGGCTATTAATGTTTGTCCTTCTCGTACCGCCTATGCAATTGGTCTCAAACCAGCGGACTTTATTCCCATAGCCCAAGTAATACGGGTGTATGATAACATGAGTAGAGAGGTCATGGGTACAGTGCAAATGAGAGTCCAGGTGGGCCCAGTTGAGGAAGAGATCGAGTTTCATGTCTTGGATGTGCCAGCTACCTTCAATTTGTTGTTAGGGAGACCCTGGTTGCACCATGTGAAGGCTGTCTCTTCCACTCTCCATCAGATGTTAAAGTACCCTCAAGGGGGAGGAGTGGCAATTGTTTTGGGGAATTCATCCATCCATCCATCCGCCACCAGAGGTGACTACGCCAGTGCTAGAGATCAACCATGGCGACGATGACGTATTCCTCTCGGGAATCACTCTAGCTGAAGCTTGGGTAGTACAAACCATTCTGGCCGCAGACGAAGGCATATACGTCAGCGCCTAGTCCATCCATTTCATGAACAAACTGCAGCACATTCCAGGAATGAGGCTCAAAAGGAGTGGTCGGATTGGTGTTGTAACACTGACAGATGTGCCATACAACCCACATGCCTTTGGACTAGGCTATGTGCCCACCAAAGAGAACTGGATCAGAAAGAGGGAAGAAATGAGAGGTAGAGCCAAGGCCAAGGCTAAGTAAGCCGGAAAATGTTATGAACTCATCCACAGGCCAATCTAGGGGACACTGAATGGCGGTTTTGTTTGGGAAGGAGAGGATTTCCCTTTTTGTGGCTTCCTTAAGCCTAGGGTAAATTCCTCGAAGCAGCGTGTCCCCGGGTTTGAGATCTTCTTTGATCATCAACTGCAGGACAATGTTGATAAAGAAAGGGCCGAACTAAGCATCAAAGTTGAACAGAGCACGGAAGGTGACTCAGATGACAATGAACCTAGAGTAGGAGCAGCACTGGCTAGTCTACTGACAGATCCTGCGGCCAACCTAGAGAACTTGGGGGATAACTTTACTGTCTCCATGATCAGGGAAGAACCGGGTGTGAACCGAACCAGTGGCATTTTGGATGTATCAGGGACACCATCTCTTACTTGACAGCTGGAGGAAGGCTATATGTCAAGTTATGAATCGGATGATGAGCTAGAATCTGATTCCACTGAGTCTGTGGGGTCAGGATCATATTCAAGTTCTTCTAAGTCTGAGTCTAGTATTTTTGGGGGTGATAACCCGGATACCAAAGTCCTATCTAGGTCTTCATTCAACTTTTCTTTTGAGTCTGTAACCAAAGATCTGAACCTTTTGAATGAAATCTCTACAGATTTTGTATACTTTTCTATGCCGTTGGTTTATTGTATTGACCAAGATTTTCAAAATTTTAATGAAAACGAAAGGGAAGAAATTCCTCTGACTTTGAAAAACTTGATTAATCGAGAGGAGAAGAGGTTTGCTAAACCCTGTGCTAATGAAATCATTACCATTAATATGGGTACTAAGAAGGATCCACGCCTGGTCCAGATCGGGTCCACATTGTCTTCGGAGGAGCGCGAGCATTTAATCGCTTTATTAAAAGATTTCAAAGATGTTTTCATATGATCCTATGATGACATGCCTGGAATCGACCCTGAGATTGTATAGCACCAGATCCCTCTTGACCCCGAGGTCCGACCAGTCAAGCAGAATTGCGTATAATTCGTCCGGATTAGGCGTTGAAAATCAAGAAAGAGGTCACTAAACAAATTGATGCAGGATTCTTGTTAGTATCTAAGTACCCGACTTGGTTGGCCAACATCATCCCAGTGCTGAAGAAGCACGGTAGAATCCGGGTGTGTGTAAACTTCCAGGACTTGAACAGAGCTAGTCCGAATGATGACTTTCCTCTGCTGCACATTGATGAGTTAGTGGATTTCACTGCGGGCCATGCATTGCTATCATTTATGGATGGGTTTTTCGGGTACAACCAGATTCTGATGGCACCCGAAAACAAAGAGAAGACCGCATTCACTACGCAGTGAAGGTACCTATTGCTACTGGGTTATGCCGTTTGGTTTGAAAAATGTTGAAGCTACCTATCAGTGGGCTGCGACCACCATTCTGCATGACATGATCCACAAAGAGGTTGAGATGTATGTAGTCAAATAAGAGGGCCACTAAACTGCCCTGAAGAAATTCTTTCAACGAATCAAGGAATACAGATCAAGGCTAAACCCGCAGAAATGCACCTTCGGCGTAACGGTAGGAAAAATGCAAGGCTTTCTAATCACACATAAGGGAATTGAAGTAGATCCTTCCAAAATCAAGGCCATCTTAGAAATGCCACCACCAAGGACCGAAAAAGAGGTGCGTGGTTTTCTAGGTAAAGTGCAATTCATAAAACGGTTTATGTCCAAATTAACCTTCACTTGTGAACCACTATTTGGTCTCCTGAAGAAAGGGAAGAAATTCTGATGGGATGATCGATGTCAATTTGCCTTTGAATAGGTTAAGCAGTACCTCCAGAACCCGCTTGTGTTGTTGCCGCCAGAGCCGGGGAAACCTCTGATTCTGTACTTGTTAGTGACGAATACGACCATGGGATGCATGCTCACTCAGAAATTTGAAGAGAGGGTGGAGAAAACCATCTACTACTTAAGAAAGAAGATGCTAGATTATGAGAGACACTCCTTTGAAGAAAGCTTGCCTAGCCTTGGTATGGGCTACCAGGAAGTTGAGGCACTACTTGTTAACTCACTATGTAATCCTGGTTTCAAAATTAGATCCCATCAAATATCTCTTTGAGAAACCAGCGCTTACGGGTAGGCTGGCTCGTTGGTTGCTCTTTCTTTCCGAATTTGATCTCAAATATATCACCTGCAAGTCAGTTAAAGAAAGAGTTGTAGCCGAGTTCCTAGCAGACCACTCGGTAACAGAAGATGAGGCAGTGGAATACTTGTTCCCAGATGAAGACATTCTGCAAATTAAAGAGGAAACTTGGACGATGTACTTTGGCGGAGTGTCCAATCAGTATCGTTTTGGGATAGATGTGTTGTTGATAGCACCCGACGACTCCCATATACCTTTAGCCTTCAAACTCTGGTTCAAGGTGTCCAACAATGAAGCAAAATATGAAGCCTGTATTGCTGGTTTAGAAGCCGGCCTAGAACTAGGGGCAATAAGGTTGGTGTAACGCCCGAACCCTTCACATGTGATCGATATTGTCCGCTTTGGGCCATGCCTGTACGGATTTGTTCTTTCTAGTGGATCACCCATCCTAGAACTACTCCAGCCTCAGCACGCTTAACTATGGAGTTCTGCTAGGGATTTCACCACCCGGGAAAAGGCCTTGATGCTATGTAAGGGTCTAGATTTTTACTTTTATAGCCCATAAACTCCCCTTACATTCCCGATGTGAGATACCGGGACCTTACAATCCACCCCCCTTGGGGCTGCACGTCCCCGTGCAGTAGCCTGCCAGCTCACAAGCCCGCCCACATGCAACGAGAGACGCCAGGGGCCCACACTCGGTACTCTGGAGAGTCAGCTCTAATACTATTTGTAACGCCCCAAGCCTTCATATGTCATCGATATTGTCCGCTTTGGGCCATGCCTGTACGGATTTGTTCTTCCCAGTGGATCACCCATCTTAGAACTACTCCAGCCTAAGCACGCTTAACTGTGGAGTTCTGCTAGAGATTTCACCACCCGGAAAAAGGCCTCGATGTTATGTAAGGGTCCAGGTTTTTACTTTTATAGCCCATGAACTCCCCCTCCATTCCCGATGTAGGACACTGGGACCTTTCAATCCACCCCCCTTAGGGTTACACGTCCCTATACAGTAGCCTACCAACTCCCCAGCCCGCCCACACGCACCGAGAGACGCCAGATGCCCACACTCAATACTCTGGGGTCTGCTATGATACCATTTTGGAACGCCTTAACCCTTCACATGTCATCGATATTGTTCACTTTGGGCCATGCCCGCACGAATTTGTTTTTCCCAGTGGGTCACCCATCCCAAAACTACTGCAGCCTAAACACGCTTAACTGGGGAGTTCTATTAGGGATTTCACCACCCGAGAAAAGGCTTCAATGCTATATAAGGGTCCAAGTTTTTTACTTTTATAGATCAGGAACTCCCTCTCCATTCCCGATGGAGGATACTAAGACCTTACAATCCACCCCCCTTAAGGCTGCACATCCCCGTCCAATAGCTTGCCAGCTCACAAGCCCGTCTACATGCACCGAGAGATGCCAAGGCCCCACACTCGGTACTCTAGAGAGTTGGCTCTGATACCATTTGTGGTGCCTCAACCCTTCACATGCCATCGATATATCCGCTTTGGGCCATGCCCGCACGAATTTGTTCTTCCCAATGGGTCACCCATCCTAACAGAACTCCCCAATTAAGCATGCTTAGGCTGAAGTAGTTCTGGGATGGGTGACCCACTAGGAAGAACAAATTCGTATGGGCATGGCCCAAAGCAGACAATATCGATGAATGTGAAAGGTTGGGGCCTTACAGTTGGATGTCATCGGGGACTCGAACTTAATTGTTTCTTAAGCAAATGAAGATTGGAAAGTCAAAGAAAAGAAGATGAAGGTTTGCCATCAAACCCTAGATGTTCTGATTCCGAGGTTTGAAAAGTTGACATTCACGCATCTATTAAGAGAGAACAATAGGTTCGCTAATGCTTTAGCAACTCTATCTTCTATGGTAAACATCCCACTTGGAGTCCAGATGCGTCCGATTACTATCGAACAGAAATACATGCCGACTTATGAAACTATTGCTACGATAGATGAAGTGCAAGACAAAAGCCCCTGGTATTACGATATTTGGAACTTCTTAGAAAAGCAGATGTATCCACTAGGGGCAAATGCAAACGACAAACGGGGAATACGGCGTATGGTCGTCCAATTTATCGTTTGCGAAAGTAAGCTGTATAAAAGAGGTCGTTTGGGAATGCATAAACTGTGTGTAGAATAAGAGGAATCGAAGCGCCTTATGGAGGCTATCCATGGCGGAGAATACAGGGCGCATATGAATGGTGTGATGTTGGCCCAAAAGATCCTTAGACAAGGCTACTATTGGTCTACCATGGAGGAGGATTGTATTGGTTTTGTACAGCGATGCCACAAGTGTCAAATTCATGCCAATCGCATGAATATTCCACCGTCAAAGCTATACAACATGACTTCGCATGGCCTTTCTCGGTCTGGGAAATCGACGTTATCGGTGTTATCTTGCCAAAAGAGTCGAATGGACATGAATATATCTTGGTGACAATTGATTGTTTTCACAAAGTGAGTGGAAGCTCAATCCTATGCAGTGTTGAAAGTATCGCATGTGGCCAAATTTATCAGAAACAATATCATCTGCGGGTACAAAGTCCCAAACGAGATCATATCACATAACGACTCACACTTCAAGAAAGAGGTGATGTGACGCCCCGATTCTACACCATTGGTTGCAGTCAAGGGAGAGTCACTAATGAGTCCTATGATCAATAACCAAGTAAGATCCCAGATTGCCGGAGGAGTCAAAATAGCCTCCCTTCTAAGTCCAGCTTTCTTAGGCAGCGCACTACCCTTTTGACAGATCTTAAGAGGTATTGACACAAGGTCTCATAAGCAACGATAAGGTTCATACATGGATTATAAATACATAACAACCACAATTATACTTAATCCAAAAGATTGTTCCATTACATTACATCTCAAAAGAAGGTTTAAAACTTCACATGAGTTCTTACAAAATAACAAAAAGGAAATTTCTAGCTTTCCTAAGGTAGCCAAAAGTCTTCGAAGGTTTCGGGCTCGTTGTCTCCAGCTATAAATTCTGCTTCGTCACCTGGCATGATACGCCGTGAGCTTTGAATGCCCAGTAAACACACACACACCCCACCCCTTTTTCCCAGTCCAATACACAATCACAATTATAGCACCAAGTAGTAAAGCATGTTACTCAAATAAATGGATAAATAAATAAATAAATGGTTAGGTTAGATGTCAGTAACTAGAAATCCCCCAAAGAGATTTCGTCCTCCTAACCACAAGAATCGGACGCGGATTATTCGGTATGCCCCCTCTTTTGCTGCTTTGTTGCAGACCTAACCTCGGATGCCTATCAACGGTTATGTACCGTGTAGTGCCAACCGCAGGGCCTCAAAAGAGACGGTAAAATAGGGCCTTGCCCGAATCCCTCCTCACACCAAACCACCTAGGGTCCGAATACAACCGCTCCGTTCAAGGGTTCCGAAAACCACCTGCGCAAGACTTTAACTTCCAAATAGGGAACGCATCCCAACAATCCATATATCATCATGTTTTCAAGACTCAAGTGCTCGAAAACCCAATACCCTCCCAATTTGGTTTCCCGTTGAGTTAGATATTTTACATCAAGGTTAGACAACTTAACCAAATAAAAATGTCCACACAAGCATGCATTCATAAGGTGAAGAAGATAAGGAACATAGCATAACACATACAATATCATGCCAAGATACGATCATAAGCTAATAAACATTTTTATGAATACAAGGGCATAAAACATCCATGCATAACAAATTTTCCAGATTTAGCATCACAGAAAAATTAAAATGAAAGGACTATTTTAGATCTTCCACCGGACTTGTTCTTCCTATGGTTCGTAGGGAATTTGATCTAGTTTCTAGAACATTTTTCGGAAATGGGATTACTTTTCCAGATTTTGAGTTATTTAGAAAATAGTCCAGTGCTGTCCAGAATATGTCCAGAATCTGTCCAGATCCGTCGACTGTTACGAAAACTTGATTTTCTTGCAAACCGCTCAATGTTTTTCAATGAAACAAATTTTAGTTGAAAGCTAACTTCTAAAGGAAGGTTTTCACATAAAATAGAGGTTCAGAATATTTTTGTACATTTTTCTGGAATTTTTTAAAGTTGACTGCAAAAACAGGTTTTAAGATAGAATGCCCAAAACAAGAAAATTTATAAAAAGGGGGTTCCACCATGGGAAAGTTTCATTTATTTTGTGAAGAAAATATGCTAACTGTCACCTGTTTAACTCAGAAAATTTGTTTGAAAGAGTGCCCTTGAAAGTTGAGAGATTTGTACAAAAAGAAGATGGTTTGTGCCAAAATGGGAAAAATACAAGAGGGATGAAATCAATACATTACCCTTAGCATTTTTTTTTTTTGACATAAGAACTTGATAATAACAGATCTGGAACATTATTCAGAAACTTTAGAACATGCATTAGAAAAGGAAATGAAGAGAAGGTTGTGTTGGTGGCTTACCTTCTAGCTTTGCACAAGAAACTCTCTTCTTCTTCCCTCTCCTCCTCTAGACTTCTCTTCCTTGCTCTCCTCCCTCTCTCTAACCAAAATGTGTGTGTGAGTGAGTGTGTTGTGTGTATGTTTGCAAGCTAGGGAGGGTGTGGTATATATAGGCAAATTTTGGGATAAAAGGACATAAAAGTCCTTTAGTTGGAATTGGATGGAAGGGTTAGGCTTTGATTGAATTCTAAAGGAATAGAAGGGGCTTAAGAGGCTTGTTCCATTGGTTAAGGCCACATCTAGTTGTAATAAAACTAATTCTTGGATTTTGCATCCTAAGTAGGTCACTAGGTTGTGGATTTCCTAGAATATCTCATGATGGTGTGTCTTGGAAATAGATTTCTCACCTCCTCCAAGGAGGGGCTAGCCATAGGGATGTGAAGGGCCTAATTTTTAATTATTTTATGTTCTAGGCACATTCTTCTAGGTGTATATGTATATATATATTGCAAGATTGATGGTATACCAAGGTACAAGGTACAAGTACTATTTTGGGACAAGTTTTGAATAAAAAAAAAATGAGGGCTTGAAGTTAAATACATGCAACCTAGGTAGAATTAAATTTAGGGAACCTAATCTGGTTAGAGGAATTTCTGTTTCAATAAAAATAAAAATAGCAATGGCTAACCGACAAGATTCAAATTAATTCAAGTAAACGAGGGCTTTAAGAAAATAATTCATTATTAGGGTCTTAAAAGTAAATACATATTTCAGGGGCCTTACAGGTGATAGACTTGTTGGAGAAATACAATGTGCCTTTTCATAAGTCATCCACATACAGGCCACAAACTAATGAAGCTATTAAAGCCGCCAATAAGAATATCAAGAACATCTTGCAGAAGATGGTTGAGACCTACAGGGACTAGCCAGATAAACTGCTATTCGCACTTTGGGGCTACAGAACCTCTATCCGGACGTTTACAGAAGCAACCCCTTATTCCCTGGTCTATGGGATGGAAGCCGTTTTGCCAATAGAAATTGAAGTCCTGTCGCTGTGAATTATGGCTGAGTGTCAAATAAAGTAGGCAGACTGGCAATAGAGCAGATTTGAGGAGTTAATGTTGTTTGATGAGAGAAGGCTAAAGGCATTGTATCACGTTCAGTGTTACCAGCGCAGAATTGCTAAGGCTTTTAACAAGAAAGTTAAGTTCAGGAATCTCAGGAAAAGAGATATGGTGCTGAAAGACAACCTAGCTTTTATCCATAACCCTAGGGGCAAGTTCAGACCCAATTGGACTAGTCTTTACATTATCAAAGCTATCTGGTCAGTTGTGGCAGTTATTCTCATGGACTTAGATAGCCTAGAATTTTCACAGCCAATCAATGTGCACAAGTTAAAGAAATACTACCCCTGAGAAGCTCACTAGGCTGAAAACCCAGAAGGGCGACCTAGGCAAAAATTAGAGCATGAAAAATTAGAAATAAAGAAAAACTGAGCTCGCAAGGTTGAAAACCCTAAAAGGCGCAACTCAACTGTCCTGTCCATTTTTTCTGATTAGGTCATCTATGTTCATCATTTATAGTTTGGTTGTGATCTTCATTATGACAATGCGGAGCAATAGTGGTATGCAACCTGGGACAGTTATGATTTGTCGATTTGGGGTTGTACATCTTGAGGATTGATTCTGTGCGTGTCAGGCAGTGATCATTTTCAAAAATAGTTTTGGAAAGTTTTAATAAAAGTTGAATTTGTTACTTTTTACAACTTAGACCATTTTTGGACCAAAAGGAAATTTTTAGTGCTCACAACTGTAACAGGTCCGCGAGGGAACTCACGGGTTACAGTTCGGACTCAATTTTTTGTTTGTTGCGGTTCTTAATCTGAACCAAAGAGTCCAAATCCGGCAAATCGTTTTGAGAAAAACAGATTTTTTGAAAAGTAGTGCCAAACATGGACTGCTTTGCCAGATACAGAGTCGCCACCTAAATATTTTTAAAATGGAAAATTTAGGAAACCCTGACTCGGTGCCGAAGGCCACGTGTCCGTCATCACCAAAGTTGTCTTGGCTCGGGAGCTTGGGTACGATCGGGGAAGGTCAGCTATGAGCACCCCCTCTCGCCCGGTCCGAAGACCGGCCTCTACTAACCGTGATATCCGATTTTGAAAACATCACATGCTCCTGTTCCAGTTATTAGCCTAGAATTACTATGTTATGCGCACAGCAAACAAGTATAGACTAGATTGCCTAATTTGGAAACAAACATTGCATATCCGTTCGTTTTGAAAGCACTTTGGAATTTGCTACTCGCAAGTAGGCTAAAACACGGATTTCAACGAGTTTTCCAACTCAAGCAATCCAACCTCCACCCACAGGCATTCGAACAGTTTATCTCATATAAGCATTTAGCCGCATGGTAATCATTCACACGCATGCGAGATGCTAAAGCGTAAATACTTACATCGTACTCCGTGCCAAAACAATAAACCAGTTAGCAAACATGCGTGTCCTAGTTCATGTTAAGTGACTAATGCATCGCATGCAGAATGTGATTAGGATAGGCTCGGCTAACCCTAAAATGGCATGTGAAATGCAATCATTCGGTGCACGTACTCAAGTTAGATTTGAAAATACAATGCGGTTTGTATGATGTACCGAGCCTGGTGCATGTCAACAAATGCATGGATGCACGCATGCATTGCATAAGGTATGCTAAAATAAACGTGCCCTAATCTACCATCATAAGCAGGTAAATAAAAGGGAAGAAAGAAGTGGGGGTTGGAAGACATACACACCACTCACGCACGCTTATTACAGATTTGCCCTCGCTCGGAGGGACCAAAAGAATAATACAAATTAATTAACTACGCAAGCTAATTAAATATTACAAATTAATTAAATTAACAAATCAATTAATCTAAGAAAAACAGTAAACCGCCTCGGGGCGAGGGCTCAATGCATGCGCGCCCGGATTCCGCTCGGAATTGCACTGCCATGCCTAGCCTGCCTCTGTTTTCCCTGCTTTTGTTCCTCTGAAAATTGCCAAAGTCTCATGGAGGCCTCTCTGGACACTGGAGAATCCCACCGGCTGAAGGAAATGACCACCGGCACTAGGATGTGGCCCATCGGCACAAAACATATCCACCGGCCATTGATTGACTGCTGATCGGCACTGAATACTGCCGGCCGGCAATAAATTCCTGCAGAACCTGCAACTCACAGCAGCAGAGGGCAGAATCTTGCATGGCAGCTCAATTCAAGCAATGTATGCACCAAACACACTCCCTATCATGTTAATGACTCAAAGGAGGATGTGCCTCGATTCTCGGGCCACCAATCACGCATTTCCATGCATGATGGCCCAAAGAACCAAGTGTGCACTTTCAATTTCAAATGCATGCAAACCATATAAACGAACAAGGATTCCGAACCTCTATCATACTCATCTCAAGAGGCCTAGCATGCATGTCAATGCAATGAAATCCTAAGCATGTTATCTAATTATGCAAACATGGGCAATGCAATGTAAGGATGCTAGTATGTAAATTACTCATACAAGACAAGCATGCAAACTAAGCAAAGGGGTGGACTTAGACATGACTTAGGCAGCTCCAAATAGGCCTAAAATCAGTAGCCAAAATGCTAAAATATGAGGGCCAAACACATATACACACATGCACATGCTAAGGCACCAACTTAAGCATCGAACAAACAACCTTTAAGCACAGTTAAAAGAAGTTAAACATGGACAACTAGCAAGCAATATGAGCTCTAGAAATCATGTTAGAATATGGTGCCAAACCAACCCAAATGAGACAAGCATAAGCATGCAAGTATGGTCCAAGTGCTCAAGGCTAGTCAAAGGGCATTGAACTACACTTGACAAGACTTAACATGGCAAGAATTAAGCAACTAAAATCAGAGTTTTAGCACACAAAATCAAGCCCAAAGGACAACTTAGATGGCACCTAAATGGTTTGAATTCAAAGGCATGCATAATGGTCAAAACATAAGGCATACAACACATGCTCTCAAAGCAATAAAGAGGCAACTAAGGCAAACATATGAGCATGCCAAAGGGACTGAAATTTCATGTTGGGTGGTTCCAAACCACCAAAATGATGCAAGCAACACATGCTACACATTCACATACTTGAGACATACAAGCCCGACAAGCCATAAATGCAAAGGAGCTATACTAATCATGCCAAAATCGATCCAAACAACTATGGACAGACCTAAAGCATGGCAAAGTAGGCACAAAACATTCATAAGTCTAAGCCTAAAACATGCTCAAACAACGGCTAACAACCTAAGGCATGTTAAGGGATCAAGGAGGCATTACATGGCAACTATACTAAACATGCATGGAGTACCAAAACCAACTTAATACAAAGTTATAACATGGCAATATAGGCATAAAATACAGCCATGGCATGCTCAACACACACTTGAACAAAGACCTCCTTAAGAGACCAAAAATGGTCCCTTTCAAGGACAACAAGGAGAGGGGGTGGCCCTCCCCTTTTGGAGACTTCAAGGCACCATCTCCACCACTGAAATCCCTCAAGATTTCAGTGGTGAAGAGGCCCAAACACCAAAGCCTCGAAACTTGCACAAAATAGCACAAAAAGAGGCCTTACAAGGCCTAAGAGGGGTCAAACTTCCCCAAAGCACAAAACACTCTTAATAAACTATCAAGAGGGCCTAGAAACAGAACTTTTTTGTATTAAACACTAAGCACAAAAATAGCTCTAAGATAGGTAGAAATAGGATGCAAAAATGGGGTAAAAAGGACTAGTTTCTTACCCTTGTTGACCACCTTCACAAAGGATGCTCTTGTTGCCTCCTTAAGCTCCAATCCAGTCAAAAATATCAAGAACCAGCCCTTAGAACCTCAGTAGCCCAAGGAAGGTGAAGCACTAGGTGCTTGTGTGCAATAGTATGGACTAAAACACACACAAGGGCAATATAGAGATAGGATATGTATGGAACCCTAACCCTAAAACCAGAGCTTCTAGCAATGTTTTCCTCCCTAAAAATGTCTAACTCTTCCAACCTTTTTGCAAGGGAGAGAAGGGCTCCTCTTATAGAGGAGCCAAACTTGTAATACTTACAAGTTAAGCAACAAGAGGGCCATCCCTCCATACACGTGTATGGAGGGGAACCAAATGCAAGATAGCTGCCTTAAAATATCTCAAAAAGCAGATGAACAGTAATCGGCTAGCCAAAAATGTCATTTTGACAAAAATAACTGCCGACCGGCAACAAAGAGTGCCGACCGGCGGCAAGAAAAACCAGCCGGTGGCCTCTAGCTAGTGCCGGTGGTGTGTGGGGATGCCTCACAAGGCATTCCCTGCCCCTCCAAGGCAAAACACAAGTGTTTGGTGCAAAACCAGACACAAAACAGTCGAGTTCAGAGATCCTGAGGCAAGGCGCGTAGCCGAGAACTCCGGGAACTCCAAACAAACACAAACATGGATAATCACCGAGTGTTCAAACGGTGACGTCCAAGTCTTGAGGACGGTCAAAAATGGGGTGTCTACAACAACCTTAATTCCATTGATTTCAACACAAATACATTCTCCAACTCTCCGATACAAATCAAAGTTGCTTTTACATCATAAAACTTGAAAAAAAAGGTCAAAGCAATAAACCAGAAAGGTCAAAGCAATAAACTAGGGGCATAGGTGAGTTAGGTGCTCCTACATCCCCTACTCATGCTTGCGGAAGCTTCTGTAGCCAAAGTGGGCCCAACATGTGTCACTTCCTCGAGCCAAGCCAAGCACTCGCCAGAAAGGGCGTGACTAAAACTAAGGGTAGGGGCCAGAAGCTCTCTCATCCTCCAAGTAGCAAGGTACCTAGCCAGATGTGAAACACGAATCGGGAATGAAGCCGAATATTCTACCCCCTCCTCTGGACAGGTTTGTTCATGCCCAAACTAGCGTCTGAATCGGAAGGGAAAGTAAAACACGCAGTGCGTGAGGCCAATCAATTGTATGCCAGGCTATTGGGTCATGCTGTAACTCATCTTAGTCAGATTAAGCCAAGAACAATGCCAAGCTATGTCAACTGCAGACCTGTTGCACATCCAGTTGCACCACCATCCCTCATTGGGAAAGTCCACTAGTCGTTGGCGGAAGAAATAAGCTGGAGCTGAATACTCGAGGCAAGGGTCAACCACCTTCAGCTTATCCTTAAGCCATACCTGGGAAAGGATAAAAAATAAGTGAGATTAAAGAATAGAGAGATGTGCGTGGAGAGAAAAGTAAGGAAAGGGCTTTGAGAAAAAATAGAGCATGAGTGCCGAGTGATGTGCGAGGCATATATCAAAAAGGGTGGGAAACAATACCTGAAGAAGTAGTGGACTCCCCGCAAACCTGGTGGTCTCTTATTGATGAAAAGCATCTAAGCCCATCAGGGTCCTGGCCAGTGCCAAACCGATACAACTCTTACTCTCTTTTAGACATTGGGCCACTTCGATCAACCAAATGCTGGTTCTGCCGTAACTAGGAGCAAGAAGGAAATGTGCAAGCATACATAAACAAAGGGCATGTTGCTGAAAACCTCACCAGAGAGGGTCTTCTCTGTCACTGATGTCAGAAAATCGATGAATCAAGCTAGGTATATCTAGCTCTACATCATGGACCAAAGATCAAGCTTCGTGCAAAGTGACCTCGCGCATTCGTCCCAAAGCCTAGGTGTGGCCAAAACGAGGCTAGGCATGATTTCTTCGTTGCGTCAGGTTTCCATCAATGCACGGAATTCTTCAAGAATCGGGCACATTTCTTGTGTTCCGAACCGAAATACATGTGTAATTGGTCCCAACATCGGGCCGCGAAAAGCAAAGTGGAGTATGACGTAATAGAAAAAGCGCATTTATGTCAAAACCTTGGAAATTTACCTTTTCCATGCTGTCTAAAGTGGTTATCGAATCCGTGAGCTTCTCGGTAAGGAATATCTCCATTTGTGGAAGAAACAACAGCAAAAATGAGGTTTTAGTGAAGAAATCACGAAGAAAGATCTTTTGTAGATGATAAGGCTGTGAGTGGAGGCTAGCTGTCAGCTGTCTGGTGGATTCATCACAAGTGGCCGGCAACCCACTTTTAGTGGCCGGCCACCCACTTTTTCTGTCCTGCAGTTCACTTGTCAGTCTAGCAATTTTTGCAGTCTAGTTTTGTCTTGGTCTTTGTGTTTTGAGGTCCTGTTTTGAGTATTTTGATTTTAGCAATTGTGCATATCTGTTTTTGAGTTGTTTTTGCTTTGTTTATCGAGTTGTATTTAGTATTTTGGTTGTTGGTTTGCTCATTACCCGATTAAGAACATCGTGCCAATACAAGTTTTTATTTTCGGTTTCAAATTCAACTTCATTTTTCATTCTATGCAGATGTGGTGCTCATGATGTAAAAACAATAACTCTTTTCATAAAACAGCAGGGTTTTCCCCATATAATAGTTTTTACAAAAGAGAGTACAAGTTGTCAAAAGCAAAAGTAAAAGCCTAGCTGAGACTATACATGTGCTGAACTACCAAAATAAAAAAATTTAAAAAAAAATTAAGCAAAAATGTACAAAAATCAGCGCCAGTCATCTCAAGCTCGAGAGGCCCTCTTCATCCTCTTCCTTGGAGGGGACTTAGGGGCACTGTCTCCATCAACACCGCTAGCAGAATCAGATTCTGAGCCAAAGCCAATCTTACCATCTCCGCTCCCTACCTCAGAGCCAGCCTTGGCGTCGTCTCCGCTCTCTGATCCCAAGCTAGCATCATCACCCCCGCTCTCAGATGACTAAGAATATCGGCTCACTACCTTCTTAGAGTCACGAGTCTCAATATCATCCCCGCTCAACATGGGCTCGAACTCGCTGCTCTGGCTCCAAGCACCCCTGCCTCTGCCTCGATCTCGGTGCTCATCTCGACCGCGTGCTGGAATTTGTCTACCTCTCCTCCCTGCCGCTGAAGGAAGTGCCGCTGCTGCTACTACTGCTAGTGTCCTCGGTACAAAGAAGATCTAGAAAATGATTGTCAATATGTTAAATACAGTGTATGTATGCGGAATGAGTGCAAAAGGTACAATATGAGTACAGTGTGTCAGTGTAGTGAATCAGTGTAGTATGGGGTGTTACGAATGTTACAGTATGCATATCAGTATACTAGTGGGAATGTGATAGTGTGGTGCACAACAGTGTGTGGTAGCATTGAAATGTATGCGAAAAATAGAAAAGATACTTGGATACCGTGGAGATCAAGCAACGTCTCTCTTCTCTACACCATGCCAATCAGAGAAGCAACTAGCTGGAGCAGGCTCCCTGTGTACTCAGTCGACGCCTGCAAATGCATTTGAATTATCAGTATCGGGAAGAATTAATATCTGGAAAATGAGAGTTCAGTTACAAGCTATAAAGTGTGGTTCATACCTGAGGTGCACCACGGCTCTAATATACCCATGCCCTGCCTCAGGTGGCTCTATCAGGATCAGATAAGCTGACCCAGTCGGTCGCCAACGTGTAAGCGCGGTGGGAATCACTAGCTACCCAGCAACCTGCACAATGGGAGGGGCCCTCCTGACATCAGCCTTAGTCTCCTAAGCAGCCTCGCCCGCCAATGGAGCACCTACTGCATCACTCGCGCGAACGCCCGTCAGAAGGGGCATGAGATGAGTCTGGATAAATGTCGTATAATCGCCTTCTGCTCTGAAGTAGTCGCCATCTAGCCCCACCATAAACTGAATAATAGCCCCAGCTGGAAGGCTATCGATTGTCCGTATGGATGCTAGAGATGGCATATGAACGACTGGGATGGGTGAGCCCAAAGTCTAGCCTATGAAATGCTCACCCAAGAACCAAGCTCAGCAAACTGAGCCCTCTAGCAAAATCAGGAATCAAGATGTGGCCCAAGCCCCAGCATATTGGTCCTTCACTCCAACTGGCATCGTCACCCAGGGCTGCCACATGATCTGCAAACAGAGAATGTACAAATTGTTAGTTACCATCAGTTGTCGAAATATGAATCAAAACCGTAGTAAAGCAAAAATGACTATGAGTTTCGGATTACCTCATGGGCAACCACCGTATCGAAACATTGATGGTAGAAAGAAAGTGTCATGTCGTCGCAGCTCTGGCACCGACACCGGCACCGGCGCCGGCCGTCATATCGCTATAAGAAAGGCACTACGGGAGAGATCTCATTTACTGGCTCTGGAGCCAAAGCCGAGAAATAGGCATAAACCCATAACTACAACAGAAAGTGCAAAGCAGAAAGCACAAGTTGTGAACAGATATAAAACAAAAAAGTGCAAAGTAGAAAGCACAAGTTGTGAACAGATATAAAATAGAAAGTGCAAAGCATAAAGTGCAAAAGCGGAAAGGTGTGGTGCATACCTCCCAGGCTCTCTAGTAGCCTCCGAACCGCTCTTCCCTCATGCGGGAAGTAGAACTCATGTAGCCATAAAGTGTAGTGAGGCCAGCTCCACCCCAATCGGAGAACTAGACTCTCTCTTTTGGGTCCAGATTGGTTTTTGAGGAGTTCAAAACCGTGTTCCGCTTATGTCGTTTCCAATACTCGTTGTACTCTGGCACACAAACGTTCTCCACTTGCCAATATGAACAAGGTGTATCCTTTTTGAGCATGTTCTCCAAGGGGTAAGTCAGAGGTTGTCACTGAACATCACTTTTGTTCGTTCTGTCAAATTACATATTTGTTCTCTTCTGTTTAGAATGTGCGTTTTCACATACACTTATGTTGCACGCACGCCCTGCATTGTTCATGATTCATGCAAGGAATATGCTTTCAATTTTTCATAGAATATGCTCTTGTTTCTTGCATCGAACATGCTTTCAATTAACATTGGTTGTCTATCTTGCATAGAACTTGCATTGTCACTGTATTGATTTGTAATCTTGTTCACTTTGTGCTTTTATCGCACTTGTTCACTTTATGCATCTATCGCACTTGTTCGCTTTGTGTATCTATCGTACTTGTTCACTTTGTGCATCTATCGCACTTGTTCGCTTTGTGTGTCTATCGCACTTGTTCCCTTTGTGCATCTATTGCACTTGTTCACTTTGTGCATCTATCGCACTTGTTCGCTTTATGCATCTATCGCACTTGTTCACCTCGTGCATCTATCGCACTCTTTTATTACATTGTGTGTTTTAGTCTCATTCCTTTTCTCTTATCTCAGGATGCATGAAACGTGACCCTGAGCGGTCTTTATCTCAGGGCGTGTGAAACGTAACCATGAGCGGTTTTTCTTCTCTTTTCATGATTTCATCGTTATTAGAGTATTTCAAGACGCGTGAAACGCGACCCTGAGCAGTTTTTTTTCTCTTTTCACGATTTTAGTGTGATTAGAGTATCTCAGGATGCGTGAAACGCGACCCTAAGCGATTTTTTCTCTTATCTCAAGACGCATGAAACGCAACCCTGAGCAATTTTTCTCCTTTTCTCATGATTTCAATGTGATTAGAGTATCTCAGGACATGTGAAACGCGACCCTGAGTGGTTTTTTTTCTCTCATCTTTTCACGGCTTTGGCGTAATTAGAGTGCTCATTTTTGTTTGTTATTGCATATTACATCTGTTATTGCTTATTGCATCATCTTGCATGATCATGAGTTTTCAAAATAGCTGGCTTCGCGAGGCGTGTGAGTCTAGCATTCAAAGTATTTTTCATCTATATCATTTGCATCTTGTCCCAAAACTACGCTGGTTTGATTCCCTACAGAGGGATACGTAGGCAGCTTGCGGTCTCAACCAATTTTATTTATGTCTTGATTGTTTACCCAAGTCTTATGGCCTTGTCAAAATGGGCCGTCTTCGGGTTTTGACATTCACTCACGTCATGTCAAGAATTCGAGCTCTGTCAAAGAAGGGCAACTGTAGACACCCCATTTTTTACAGCCCTTAAGACTTTGGCGCCGCTAATTGATCACTCAATGATGAATGTGTATGCTTGTCAAATGCTTGACTTCCTCAGCATGAAACCTCAGTTTTGAATCAACAAACCTTGTGCCTTGTTTTGGACCAAAACAGTGGTTTTTCAGGCCTGTGCCTCCAGGGATCTGCCACCCACTAATGTGGCATGCCGGCCACTAGTGCAAAAAAATAGATATTTTCTGTCAACTGTCCCTACAGATGCATGCACTATTCTAGCTGTGTTTGTAAGGATATTTTCGAGGGTCTCTCATATATTTCTATATATAGATGACCCTCTCTTTGGTTGCCAAGGTTAGAAAAATTTAGGAGATAGAAAATATTTTTGGAGAGCAAATTTTGGAAAATCTCTCCCTCTCTCTACAATTCTCTCTCTCTCTTGCAACTTACATAGTCTTTGCATAAACACTCTAAACCAAACCTAGAGAGCTTCTTGTTGAGGTGATTTGATCTTGAATTTGAGCTCTTAAGGCACTTGAGAGTGTGAAATTGGTGGTTTGTAACTCAAAAAGCATTCATCTTCAAGAGGTATACCTTCTAGTCCTTTTGTACCATCTCTACACTACTTATTCTCTATCTTTTTTTACTATTTTTGAGTTGTTTATTACCTGTATTTTGGGGCTGAAACTTGCGGTTTAAGGCCATTAAAGTTAGAGGGGTTGACAACCCTTCTTTGAACCTTGCTTCTGAGGCCTTGGACCTTGTGTTTCCCACCTTTTCATCAATTTTTTTTTGAGTTTTTTACCACTGATTTTCAGAGGTTTTTCAGAGGTAAAAATCATGTTTCGAAGTCCCAAAAGTGAAGGGGTTAGCCTCTCCTCCTTGTGTTTGTGTGCTAGTTTTAATTCTGCAATATTTTAGCTAGTTGTTATAGGTGTTTTTGTCTTCATTCCAGTACTTTTTTGGACTATTTGAGGACTGTTTAGAACTATTTTTATGTGTTAGCTTCATTCATGCTTTGTATAGTATGCTTGTAGTTTAATAGTTCTCATACAATTGGTGTTTTAGGTATTAGACACCAACTTATTTGAGTTGATAGCACTTCAAGCTTTCCATATTGTGATCACCTCTAATCATCTCTGCAACCCCCCTCCCCCTCCCCCAATTTCTTGGTTTTTCATTTGCTTTGAGGGTGGTTTCAAACCAATCGTTTGTTTAAGCTTGAGATTGAGGTTGTTGTGCTCAATAGTTTAATCCCTTTGGGGGTTCATTACCAACGGCATGACACTTCTCTCATGCCTAAAACAACATTTGGTTTGGTACTTCTCTCCATTAGTGGATTTAAAGCTCATTATTGGACTCAATAGGTTAATGAATGGAAGGTAATTAAAATGAAGTAATAAACTTATACTAAGATGAAGCAAGATAATAAAATGCTTTGGTGTTCAATCGGACGTTAATTGAACACATGAAGACTTGGCTTATTTCATACTTGTTAGTGATGAAATGGTCCAAGTTTCCAAGGTCAACCATTTTCCTTGATTAATCCATGATAGGGAGAGGCGTTTTGTTGGTCTTCCTTACCATTTATTGAAATTGTGTCCCTTGATTCATAAGTCATCACACAATGAAATTACGTCGATTGATGGCTTGCGAATCAAAACCTACCCCTCCTTTGACCTGTTTGGTGATAAGGAGAGGCAGGATGGACAAGCATCCCTTGAAAATACTCTAGTTTGTGCTCTGTTTGTCCTCTGTTGCTACAGAAAAAAAAATAACATTCGTGGTCGGCATGCCACTTTTACTGCCGGCCACTTTTTCCAGGCAGGCAGTGTCCTTTTTCCAGCAGAGCAAAGCATAGGCTGAGGTGGAAAACATGTGTAATTTTCTAACTGTGCAACAGAGGCATCCCAGTAGCAAAATGGAGAGCATTATCGGGTGGAAATCTGTATCCATGCATAAGCCATCTCTCGATTCTCGAGATCCGTGAAGTGATGTTATAATATTGGTGTTGTGCTTGGATAGCGAGCTTGTAACTAATTAGTTAGTCTTGAGTTGTATTTATTTAATTAGCAAGATAGTTAGTTAATTCGTTGTTGTAATAATTAGTTTATTAGCTAGTGTAGTTAATTTATTTCATTTGGTTTGTAATAGTTAGTTAATTAGGTAATTAATTAGCTAGGTTATTCATTCGGACCCTCCTGCGCAAGGGCCAAGCTTGTAATAATGTGTATGTCTTCCAACCCCACGTCTTTCTTCCTTTTATTTACTTGCTTATAATAGGTAAAATAGAACATCATGTTTCATTTAGCATTTCCCATGTTTGCATCCACTTGTCTTGCATGCATCGAGGCTCAGTTCATCATTCTAACAAAGCATTGTAGTTCACATACTTTGTTGAAACGTGTTAAAACACATGCTATCAAATTGATTTATGTGTCATAATTAGTAGCCAAGCCTATTAGTTACATATTGCATGTATTGCATTAGTCATTTACATAATTAGAGCATGCATTTTTCTAACTCTTTTGTTTTGTTTAGCTTGCCTTGAAGTATTAGGTGAGCTTTTATTTGCTTTAGCATATCACATGTGTGCGATTGTTGCCATGTCTAGCATACTTGCCATGAGGCTAATTGCTTAAGTGTTATACTTGTTTGAATGCCTGTGGATGAAGGCTAATTGCTTGAATTGGAATAATTTAAGTAATATGCATATGATATCACTTTTTCAGGTGGTACATATTCGAAACAATTTTTAAAACAAACATGAATCAAAGTGTTCCAATTTTTACAAATTAGTCTATACTTATATACACATCACATAGTAATATTAGCCTAATAATCGGAATAAGAGCATATAATGTAAACAAAATTCACATCAGGAATAGTAGAGGCCGATCTTTGATCGGGCGAGTGGAGTGCTCAATTCATAACCTTCCCCTCTTGTACCCAAGTTCCCGAGCCGAGACAATCTTGGTGATGATGGACACGTGGCCCTTGGCACGAGTCATGAGTTTCCTAAAATTTTCAAAAAATATTTAGGTGGCGACTCTATATCTGGCAAAGCAGTCCATTTTTGGCATTTTGATTCAAAATTGATTTTCCAAAAGATTTGCTAAATTTGGACTTTTTGGTGTTTATTTATTTCATGTTGCACTTGTGAGATTAGATTCAGAACTGTGGGAGTCCGAACTGTAGGGCTAGCCGTATCCGAAAGGAGCACGAAAAGTCAAGCTACACCTATCTGTCCAAATTTTATTATTTATTCAATTTTTTTGCTTATCTGTTTAATCCTATCTATTGATTTTTTATTATCTGTTCAAATTTTTTTCCTAAATTCTGTTTGTTGATTTTTTATTTGTTTAAATCTTTGCTAGTGAAATACAACAAGCAACTATCCGTCCAAATTTAAAAGAGAGATGAATAAGATGAACATTACTAAGAACTACTGCATCAACGTTACTAAGAATCATGAAATACTTTAAACTACTAAAACAACAACTAATAAATTCACAACTCCGATCTAATGAACAACACTAGATCTAGATACTCTACCCATATACCCACACAAAACAAGCAGAAATATGAACAATTATTGTAATTTTTGCAAGACAATATAAAACTTACAATTTCAAAATCAAATGTGCTCAAACTAATCAAACTAGCCATTAACATAATTTCGTTCCCTAACTTCCTTGCTTTTAAGCCACGAATCTTTCCCAAAATAATAATAATAATACTAATAATAATAATAATAATAAATAAATAAATAAATAAATAAAACAAAAAAATGCAAAAACAGTAGAGAAATAAACTATGATGATGATGATGATCTCCCGAAGAGCCTGTAAACCTTTGACTTCCAACACGACGGTGATATGTCTTCTCGTCATTGTAATCTAACGACCACGTCGATGAATCGTCCCCGCTAAGCTTCTCAGTTATCTTCTCCATCACCGACTCCATCTTGGACTCATACTGATTTGCCATCTCTCTCTCTCTCTCTCTCTCTCTCTCTCTCTCTCTCTCTCTCTCTCTCTCTCTCCCTCCCTCCCTAAAACCCTAGGTCAAAAACTACACCAAGATGGAGATTTGGAGCCTTTTGAGATATGGAGATCTATAAATGGAGAGTCTGACGCATTCTATGGGTAGACACTTCGGATTGGTAATAATGGTGGATGGCCATTGGAAACGGCAGCAATAGAGGAAGAAGTATGGAGAAAACGCGGCAAAGTGAAAGGGGAAGAGAGAGAGAGAGGATAGGAGAGATTGGTGAGCGAAGGAGATCGACGGTAGATCAGCGATGAGTAGAGGAGATTGGCGGTGGGTAGAGAGAGAGAGAGAGAGAATGGATAGAGAGGTTTGTTTAGGGTTTGATTTGAGTAAGGGGTGTAAAAATGACCCAAGGCCCGTGGGCGGCCCGAAGCTCACCCGGGCCCGAACCCAACCTAGGACCTTGGGCTTGGGCATGGGCCTTCCATTTGAAGCCCAGCCCGGCCCGTTATCCCAACCCAAAAAAATTTCAACCCTGCGGGCAGTGGCCCACCCGACAACAGTCAAATTTCAAAAAATAAAAAGTAAAAAAAATAAAAGACTTGCAACCGTTTAAATAATAAAAAAATAAAAATAATAAAATAAAGGCTTGCAACCAAAAAAAAAGTTGGTCTTGCCCTTGTGTAGGGAGGCAGAACTGACGCCTGCCCCCTGCCTACTACCCTGTCTTGTTATGCATCACATTCATAACATTACAATTTGCAATGAATGGAAACATAAAAATAAATAAATAACAAAAAAATTAAATTAAATGTCTACACCTCTGCAGACTAAAACAAAAAGAAAAATAATAATAATAAAAATAAGGGTAAATCATGCAAATGGTCCCTGTAGTTTACACAATATGTCAATTTGATCCCTGTTGTTTCAATTTGCTCGATTCTACTCCTTAATTTAACAGATTGTGTCATTTTAGTCCAATAAATAACGGTTGTTAAGTTTGGTGGACAAAAAGTCTACACAATGTGTCAATTTGGTCCCTGTAGCTTACACAATATGTCAATTTGATTGGGACCAAATTGACACATAATTTGACTTTTCGTCCATCAAACTTAACAACCGTTATTTATTGGACTAAAATGACACAATCCGTTAAATTAAGGGGCAAAATCAAGCAAACTGAAACAACAAGGACCAAATTGACACATCGCGTAAACTACAGGAACTATTTATATAATTTACCCTAAAAATAATATTCTAATTTAACGGTCATATTACTGTTTAACACAACAGTCAGTTTTTTTTTTTTTTTTATTTACAAATTTACTTCAATCTTTCAAACCTCTATAAATATCCCTCCTTTTTCAAAATAAATCTCACAAACAATTCTTTCTCTTAAACTCTCAATCTCTCTCAACTCTCAAATAATTTTGATGTGTCATCCCTAAGTGGCAATTGTAATTGTGCAAGAAGAAGCTTTTATCAGAAGAAGCTAATTTTTGTATCACATTCGCCAGTCGGTAATATTAATGAATTTAATTAAATTTATTAGCTACTCATTTTTTTACATTAATTATTTATAAACATATATTAATTATTATTTTTTACTCGTTATTTAAATTAATTGTTAGTTCTTATATATTATTTTACTTACATTATTATGAATCATAATATTCCTAATGTTTATGTCGATGTTGATATTGTAGACACCCCATTTTTGACCGTCCTCAAGACATGGACGTCATCGTTTAAACACTCGGTGATCATCCATGTTCGTGTTCGTTTTGAGTTCTCGGAGGTCTCGGCTACGTGCCTTACCTTAGGAACTCTCAACTTGACTGTTCTGTGCTTGGTTTTGCACCAAACACTTGTTGTTTTGCTTCTGAGGGTAGAGGAAGGCTTGTTAGCCATCCCCACACCTCACCGGCCATGGCTTGAGGCCACCGGCCCCATTTTATTGCTACCAGCCATTGGTGATGGCCGGTCGGCACTCTTTTTGGTCAGTCGACCATCGCTTTGGTCAATTTGTCATTTTTGGCTGGCCGACCACTGCTCATCTGCTTTTGGCAGATATTTTATGCCAGCTGTGATAGCTGGTATCCGCAATGCACCCTCTCCATACACGTGTATGGAGGGATTTCATTCTTGCTTAGCTTGTTTTGTAAGCTTTGCAAGATTGAAATTCCTATAAAGGGAGGGCTTCTCCTCCCTTCTGGAGGGTTCCAAAAAAAGTTCCAGAGGTCTGGTTTTAGGGTTAGGAGTCTTGTATCTATCCTATCTCTATATCTCCCTCTCCTTTGGATTTGTGTGTGTATAAGGTGTGTTTGTTCTTAGTTTTGCACTAAGGCACCTAGTGTTACACCATACCCTGGTTGCTGAGGTGCCAAAGGGTTGTTCTTGGAGTTCTTGGGATGGTTTTGACCTAAGGAAGGTGCTGGAGCTCTCTTCTTAAAGAAGGTCTTCAAGGGTAAGAACCTTACCCCTTTATTTCCCATTTTTGCACAAGATTTTGACCTATCTTGCATCTATTTTTAAGCTTAGTGTATAACTAGTAAAAGTTCTGGTTTTACTTGCTTTTGAACTTTGCTTAAGGTTGTTTTGAGGTTTGGGGTTGTTTGCCCCCTCTTAGGCCTTGTTTGGCCTCCTTTTTGTGCTATTTTTGGTGAGCTCCGGGACCACCTTGTATTGGCCTCCTCACCACTAAAATCTAGAGGGATTTGAGTGGTGGGGATGGTGTTTTGAGGTTCTAAGAAGGAGAGGGTCATCCTCTCTCCTTGTTGTCTTCAAAACTTGCCATTTTAGCCTCATGTGTGAGCACCTTGTTTAAGTCCATGTTGGCCATGTCTTAGTTGGTATTTGTGGTTATTTTGCCATGTTATAGCACTGTTTTAAGTTGGTTTAGACACATCATGCATGCTTTGCATGCTTGTCTTGTAATGCCATGAAATTGCCTTAACATGCATCATGATGTACCATGACTTTCTAGCATGATTTTGGCTTAGCTTTGTGAAGCTTTTATGCATGTTTTGGTGTGCTTAAGGTCTAATTTTGGTTATTTGGGTCACCCATGACTTGCTTTGTATAGCTACCATGCAATCTCCCTTGTAAGCTTTGAGTATTGGATTCTCTAGCATGCTCTATTTGCATCATTTCAATGGTTTGGCACCATTAGTTATGTCATTTCAGTCCGTATGGCTTGCTTATATGCTTGCATTTGATGCTCCTTTAGTGCTTTAAAAGGTTGATGTCTTATGCGCCATGTTTGGACCCTTGTGTATGCCATCATGTGTAGGACATTTAGATGCCATCTAAGTGTGTCTTTGACCTTGTTTTGGTCTGCCTTGGGACTGTTTTGAGTCCCTTTGGCCCTTTGAGGCTTGGTTTGTATGGTCATGGCTTGAGCCCCTTGGCTAGCCTTGAGTTTTGGGCTTGGTTGCATGCTTTGCTTGATTTGTTTAATTGGTTTGGCACCTTTTCTAACATGATTTCAGAGCTTACAATGCTTGCCATTTGTCCATGTTTGCCTCCTTTTAAGTGTGCTTAAAAGTTGCCTCTTTATGCTTAAGTATTAGACCAATCACCATGCATGTTTGTATGTGACTTTGTCCCTTATCCTTTAGCACTTTGGCCACTGTTTTGGGCCTATTTGAGAGCTGCCCAAATTGGTGTAAGTCCATCCCGCATGTTGTTGCATGTTTGCCTTGTATGTTGTCACATACTTGTTGCATATTTGGTGAATTACATGTTGTAGCATGCTAGTTCAATTGTGCCTCAGTGTGTACTCAATCCATGACATGTTGTTGCATGATTAGGTTGTAATGCATTTGGCATGCATTCTCTCTTTTGGTCACTCAACATGTTGTTACATGTTTGAATATTGTTGCATGCTCACATGCTTGCATGTTTGTTTGCATGCTCATATTGCATACTTAGCTCGCATGCTTAGGTTGCATTTTGCATGCATGTCTTGCCTCTTGAATCACCATGATAGAGGTTGGGTCCCTTGTTTGTTTGGTGTGCATTTCATTTAACATTGAAATTGCACACTTGGCCTCTTGGGCTATCACACATTGAAATGCGCGATCGGTGGCCCAAGGGTCGAGTACCATACTCCCCTGAGTCTTAAACATGATAGGGAGGGTGGTTGTGCACACATTTGCTTGAAAATGCATTGCCATGCTTTGTCTGCCCTCTGCTGCTGTCAAAACAGGGTTCTGCAGGAAGAAATGGTCGATCGACCATTTTCAGTGCCGATCGACCAACAATGGATGGTCGAGAGCATCATAGGTGGTCGATTACCACTTTTCCATGGCCGATGACCATTCCACTTGGCTGGTGGTCTCCCACAACCCTCAGGGAGTATTTCAGAAGCAACTTTGGGACTTGTGCAGTTTTCAGAGGCATAAAACAGTGCAAACAGAGGCAGCTTGTGCATGGTGGTGGATTTCCGAGCGGAGCCGGGCACGCATGCATTGGACCCTCTTCCCGAGGCTGTTTTACCGTTTTATTAGCTTAGTTAATTTGCTTAACTAGTTAAGTGGTCTGTAACTATTTAATTGGCTTGTTAGTTAGTTAAATTTGTATTATTCTTTTGGTCCCTCCGAGAAAGGGCGAATTGTGTAATAAGCGTGCGTGTGTGTGATGCATGCCTTCCAACCCCCCACTTCTTTTTCCTTTTTACTTACCTGCTTTTGATGGTTAGTATTAGGACATGTTTTGATTAGCATACTTATGATAGCATGTTTGTATCCATTCATTTGTATTGCATGCACCGGGCTCAGCGCATCATACTAATTGCATAGTATTTCAAATCTAACTTGAATACATGTCATCTGCTGCATTTCACATGCCATCCATAAATTAGCCGAGCCTATTCTAGCTGCATTTTGCCTGCGATGCATTAGCCACCTTAACATGGACTTGGATCATACATTTGATTACTAACATGTTCCTTGTTTTGGCTTGGAGTACTAGGTGAGTGTTTATGCTTTAGCATCTCGCATGAGTGTGAATGTTAACATGAAAGCATGCTTGCCATGAGGCTAACTGCTTAGTTGATTTACTACCTGAATGCCTGTGGGTGGAGGTTGGATTGCTTGAGTTGGAACAACTCGTTGAAATCCGTGTTTTAGCCTACTTGCGAGTAGCAAATTTCAAACTGTCTTTCAAACGAGCGGATATGCAATACTTTCTTCCAAATTAGGCGACCTAGTCTATACTTTTATGTTGTGCGCATCACATAGTAAGATTAGCTAATTGACCGGAATAAGAATGCATAATGTTTTCAAAACTAGATATCATGGTTAGTAGAGGCCGATCTTTGATCGGGCAAGCGAGGGTGCTCATAGCTGACATTCCCCAATCATACCCAAGTTCCTGAGCCGAGGCAACTTTGGTGATGACGGACACGTGGCCTTAGGCAACGAGTCAGGGTTTCCTAAATTCCCCTATAAAAAATATTTAGGTGGCGACTCTGTATCTAGCAAAGCAGTCCATGTTTGGCACTTCTTTACAAAAATCTGTTTTCCAAAACGATTTGCTGGATTTGGACTCTTTGGTGATTTATCAATCTCACATTGCACATTGTGAGATCAGATTAAGAACCGTGACACAAAACGAGTCCGAACTGTGGAAGAGCATGGAGGCCCGAGGGCGCGTCCACAGATACATATACTACACAACATAAATCTATTGATTCTCCGTCTAATATCCCTCTTTCAATAGTTGGATCATCATCTAGGGGCACAACTAGTAGTGTTTGGGAACATTTTGAAAAAATATCTATAAATAATCTTGATAGTACAATTACATTTAAAGCAAAATATAAATATTGTGCACATTTACTTACTGCTGCATTTGCAGGGGGTACTAGTCATCTAAAAAGGCATGCTAACAAACATTTACAAAGCCAACAACCTAATATTAGAAGTCGAATGTAATTAAGGTTTTTATCAACTGGTAATTTGTAAACATTTTTATATGATCCTATACGTGCACAAAATTCTATAATTGATTATATTATTAAAAAAGAACAACATTTTACTGCTAGTGAATGTCTCAATTTTACCGAAATGATTCATGAAAATTTTACACCGCAATATCAAAGTTTTTCAAGAAATACTATAAGAAACAAGATTGTAAAGAAATTTGAGGATGTTAAAAGTGAATTATTTGACATCTCTAAAAAATTAAATGAAAGAGTTTATTTAACATCTGATCTATGGTCAAATAATGGTTTAGAATATCAATGTATCACTGCACATTTTATTGAAAATGATTGGAAATTAAATAAAAGAATTATTTCATTTAAATTAATTGAACTTCCATACACTGGTCATTCGCTTGATGTAGAAATAAGAAATGTATTATATGAGTGGGCTTTACAAAATAAAATATTTACAATTAGTTTAGATAATGCAACATATTATAATCAAATTGTAACCCATTTAAAATCAACTTTACAATTATTTGTTGATGGTGATTTATTTCATGTTCGTTATTGTGCCCATATTTTAAACTTGATTGTTAAAAAAATTATGCATGTATACGAGACTTCTGTACTTTTAATAAAAAAAAAATGCAGTTGTTACTATAATGTCTTCTGCTAATTGAATTTCGGAATGTAGAAAAATTTGTCAACGAGAAAGTATGCTATTTAAAAAAATTAATTTTAGATATAGATAGTAAGTGGAATTCAACGTATAATATGTTAAAAAGAGCTTGTAAATAAAGAAGAATAATATATTTATTTTTTGCAAAAACAACAATAGGAGGAGTATTGACGCTCACATAACTTAATTGGCATCAAATAGCCTTGTACAAAGATTTTTTAAAAACTTTTAATACTTCAACAAAATCATTTTCTTATATATATATATATATATATTTCTACTTCACCATTTGTTTTACATATGTCAGCACAAATAATTTAACTTTTTCATAAAATATATGGGTAATGAATATTATGTAATCATTATTACTTCAATGAAAACAAAATTTGATAAATATTTTGATCATTTGTCTCATCTTTTAGATTTAGCCATAATAATTGATCCTATGTGTAAAGAAATTGGTTTACAAAAATTTTTAGAATATATTTTCGCTGATCAAACACAATTTGCCCCTATTATGCAAACGTGCAACTCATTATTTCAAGAATATAGGATAGCTACAGTTGCAAATGCACTTACACACACTACACTAGCAGTCTCATCAAGAGGCAGAGATTAAGTGTTTTTTCAGTAATAAAAAGTAGAAAGCATAAGTAGTTCTGAACTACAACGTTATTTGGAAAGCCCATCAATGGATGATGTCAATGATTTTGACATTTTGGATTGGTGGAAACAAAATTAAACTATGTGGCCTATGTTTTCACAGATGGCCCGTAATATACTAACCATTCCTATTTCTACAGATGTTTCAGAAACAGCTTTTAGTGCAGGTGGACGTGTGCTGAGTGATTACAACAGCAGGCTTTCACTCCAAATGGTTGAGGCACTGATGATACCCAGAGATCATATGCATGCGTTTACAAGAAGACAAAATTATAGTGAAAGGGAGAGAATTCAAAATGATTTGAATGATATATCCTCAGGCAATGCAACTGAATTGTTTGTCTCTTCCGATGATTGATCAATAATTTGTTTTTTACTATTTCATTTCGTTATTTTATTTTATTTTATTTTATTTGTATTAGATTATTAAGGTGGAGTATAATACAAATGATTGGTAGGCTAGTAGGTGTCAACTTAGTTGGGATGTACTTGACCTATAGTGATGCAATTGCTCTACTATCATCGATAATCTACACATATTTTATTTAATGATATAAATTTTTATAATATTTTATTTCATTTTGAAATAAAAATTATTCATTCAATAAATGTTATATAATTAATTCAATGATTGTAATATTGAAAGTTTTATTTTCATATATATATAATTATTCATATCAAATGGAAAAAAAATTACGTAATTGCATACTTTTTTAGTTATAAATTCAAATTAAAAAAATGTAAGTTATACATAATTAAATTTAAATATCAACATACATGAAACATAGTCAAACATCTCATTAATCTTAACTAAAATACTTTAGTACAATTTTTCTTTTTCTTTTTTATCCCTAATAAATAATCCACATAGATAATAAGGGTGGGCGCGGGTTGGTTGCGGTCATAGAACCTCCAATCCACCATTCGTCCGTCAGGTTGGCGGATTGGAGAAAATCAATCCGCATCCATCTGGCAATCCGGTGGATATAGATTGAGTGGATTGAACGTTTGGCGGATGGATGCGAATCGGTTTGGCGGTTTAAAATTTTATAAATTTTCAACATAATTCAACTTGTGCACTTCCTCAAAAAAAGAAGAAAAAAAGTATTACAGTCAATGACTTAAAAAAATATTACAATCACTGCATGCCTCATCCAAAATAAGAAAGTTTGAAAATTTAGAATATCACAATCACTGCATGTCTCATCCACATAAAGTATTGCAATCTGTGATTCTTAAAATATAAAAACAATTCAAACCACCAAAGCCATGAACAGAGCAGTAGTAGAGATTATATGTCTCTGTATTATTACATCTATATCTATTTTTGAAAACAAAATCAACCAACATATATCATATTTTCTATTTATTATTTTTAGAGATAGATTTAAAAATCAAAAAATATAGATAAATAATACGTTTATTTTTTTCAATTCAAAAAAGATATTAAAATTGAAAAAAAAAATTCAACAGAATATTTAAACTCTTTTTTAATTGAAACACAAACAGAATATTTAAACAAACTAAAAATACAAAGTTTTATAAATTACTAGGGGTGCTCGCGGTTTGGCGGTTCAGTTGCGGCCAAAGGAATCTCAAATCCGCCATCCGTCCGCCAGATTGGCGGATTTGAGAAAATTAATCCACAACCGTCCGCTCGTCATCACACATCTGTCCAAAATGCAGCGGATCGGTTCGGTTCGGTCAGTGTTGGCGGATCGGTATATCCGCTGCTCACCCCTAATAGATAATGTATTTATCATTCATTTTTCGGAAAAAAAAAATGGGCCGGCCCGCGGGCCCTATTCTGAGTGGTCATGGGCTTGGGCCTAGACTCCACTTTTCGGCCCATGGGTCAACCTGGCTTGGCCTGCCAAAAAAGTAGGAGCCCGCGAGGCCCAAGCCCGGCTCGAATAGGCCGGGTCTTGCCATAATTACACCCCTAAGTTTGAGAAACACTATATATATACATGGGTAATTTTGTCATTTTACAGGAGTTTGTTCTTATGAACAAAGTATTTTAAAGAGTGTATTTTTGGATAAAGAAAATTTAAAATTGAATTTATGAACTAAGTATCTAATTTTAGATTAATGGTAAATTTTAGGAGCATTAATAATTAAATGCTTAAACTTTTTCATAAATTTATAATTATTATGTGAAACTATCACTACTTTATAAATTTCCCCATTTTAAATACAAATGTTTCGTTACTAATTGTCACATAAATAAATAACAAAAGATTTTTAAGTTTATTAATTTATATAGTAATTCGTTTTAAGGAATCAATTCACATGGAGAGAAGCCCAAAAGCGAATTTGGTTCTGAATAATTATAATAACGGTAAATTACACTGACACGTCTGAGCTTTTTATTTAATATAAATCTTCTTATCACATTTGAAAAATTACCTTTATCTACAATCAAATTAAAATATCTACCCTTTAGTCTTTATATATATAAAATAATAAAATAATATAGATATTTTGTTCATATCATTTCAAGAGAAATAACAATCATCTTCTTTAGTTTAATTCACATAAAAATTTGAATTTTTTTATTTTTCGTATTTTTTATTTTTATTGAATTTTTAATATTTTAAACAATTTTTTTATTTTTTAGATACACCTAATCTAGATATACTTAAAAAGTATAATATTTTGTGATTTCTTTTAAATTCACCAAATACAAAAAAATTACAAAAATACAAAAATTCAATACATTATCTTGTTTTGTTGTATTCAATGAATTTTTTTTAAAGATTTTTTATACAAATTTTATACTTTTTAAATATGTCTAGATTAAATTGATCTAATCTAAATATAATGGTGGAAATAAAAATGAAAAATTATATTCATATATAAAAATTTATACAAAAAATATCATGAAATTGTTGTGATGGTGATATTATTGTAAATATAAATCATGTTTATAGGTGTTTTGTTTTGAAGTGAAAGGTCACCATTAAGCTATATTATTATGTTTGAAAATTCTATATAAAATTTATGTTTGTATATCATCGCTCAATAATAATATGTTCAGGTAGAATTTAATAATTGAAAGTTATAGAATGTAGTTATGATAATAAGAAGAAGAAGTGGGAGGAGAAAGGGCAAGATGGTCATTTAAAAAATTTTAAGGCATAACAACAACAATTCAAGGGGCAATTTGTGAGTGCCTCTATTTACACACCACCTTTCATCTCAAAGCACACCATTAATTGGTTTAATTTTTATTACAATATTAACCTTATGTAAAATGACCACAAATGACAATGGGCCATGATACACACCTTTTGTAAAATTACCATAAAGGACAATAATGAATACAATACATACCAAGTATCTCAAACGTTACTTACGTATCTTCTCTCTCAAGAATTCAAAAACCCTGAGACAAAAATCAAAAACTCTTAAAGAAATAACCAAAAATATACGCAGTGGATGGAATATGCAAAGGGTCATTCATTTCTGAAAATGAAACAAAAAATAGTGAAGGATAAGTTCGTTTGGAAGTACAGAACCGGACTATTCAATTTTGTTCGACACTCAAATTTCGAACATATTGAAATTGTTTGACTAGCTAAGTTCGAATAGTTTACTTAAGTTCGACACTAAAATGTCAAACAAATTGAATTTGTTCGACAGACACTCTCTGAACAAAAGGTTAATGTTCAACAGACCAGTGTCAAACGGTTCACAAAATCAAACTTTCATATACAATGCCACTAGTTTGCAAAATTAAACATTCATATACAATGCTCATGGCGATGGAAAAACATACATAAAACCCTCAAATCTAAGCAAAATGAGAATTCTCACCTATTGTATCTCCAATGTGGAGTTGTTTCCACTGGCGTCTTTGATGAAACAGATAATGGAGGAGAATGGGTCTTCACTACTGGCATCTTTGATGAAACAGATAATGGAGGGTGAGATGGAAGATCGTGGGTGAGATGTGTGAGTAAGGGTGAAGATGGAAGATGTGGGTGGGGTATGTGAGTAAGGGTAAAGATGGAAGATTGTGGTGTGTATTGAGCAAATTTTGTATTTATCAAATTACTAAAGGTGTGTCTTGAATAGTTGTGTGCCTTGAGTAGTTGAGGTGGTGTATAAATAGAGGCACCCGTAATTTGTAATGATATTATAAATCTCAAAGAGAGAATATATAATTTTTTAAATGTGAAAAGAGTATTTGTATTAAACAAAAAGCTCAAGAAATGTCAGTGTAATTTACCATTATAATAATATTACTTTAATTATCACCATTGCTGGTTGTTCATTTTATTTTATGTGAATAAGAAAAATTATCTATAGTGTGTAGTAGTGGTCCTCACTCCTCGTTTGTTATCCCATAAAAACAGTCACAATTCATTATGATTATAGTTTAAAAGCACATGGTCTCTCTTTTCCCAAAGATATGCATTTTTCTTTTTTGTTTCTTTTTGTGGACTCTGCAAGTTCAAGAGGTTATTACTTTTTCATTTCCTTTTTCTTTTTCTTTTTTTTTTTTATCAAAGATATTGTATTATATATTTTATTGAAAACCCAATTGTTTAATTCTAGATTATTTACTTTTGTAAGGTAGAGCAATTGGGGATGTGCCTCAGTTGATTTGGTTCAAATTAATATTAAATTCAGAATCAAATCAATTATAATCTGGTCAAGATTTTTAAATTTAAAATTAAACTAACCATTCATTGACATTGAGCCAAACCAAGACCAATCCAAACAAGGTTTGATTGATTCGGATTAAATTATAGTTTTACTATAAAAGTAAGTGCGTCATTCACTTAAATAATTATATAAATTTCTAAAAAAAATAATGAAACAATAAATAATTACAATAAACAAATCTTCAACATCCTAACATAATACATTGAAAAAAAATATTATTTTAAATTTTATAAAGCTAACAACTGTAAATGTTTATATGTATAATTCAAATACAACCAGTACAAGATACAAAAGTCATTACTCTATATATATATATAGATATATATTTAAGGACTATATATTTTAAGGACTGGGTTTCTCTTTGATCCTTAATCGGACTGGAGAGGTATTGTTGGGCCTATTGGGTCCATTTTCGGGTCTTATTTCGATAATCCATACTGTTTATATTTTAGATTCCTGCAAAAAATAAAGTCAATCGAATAACAACAATCACCTATTCATATTAGTTTTGTGTGAAACGTTTATATTCTCATCGTTTATTTTTTTCTATACAAAACTGATTCGAACACATGGTTTTCGTTATCAGATCGACTTGAATTTTTGCATGAATAATATACTCGACGAACTCTAAAATACAAACAGCTCCAATTAGCCCAACAACACATCTCCAGTCCAATTAAGGACCAAAGAGAAACCCAGTTCTTTTTTCAATATTTGCTTGTCACCAATTACATCCAAATATAACAACACAAACATAATTTCATGAAAATTAGGTTTTGGTCTTGCGATGGCTTAAACCAATAATCAAATTGATTCTATCGAATTCATGATTTTGAAATTTAGAATCGAATTACCCAAATTCATACGACTGTGTTTGGATCATGAATTTAGGTAGAAATTTAAAAATGAAAAAAAAAATGTGAGTGAAACTATATTTTACGTACATTTTCCCTTTCATTATCCCTTTTGCTTTCCAAATTTATATTTCACTCACATTTTCTATTTTTATTTCGAAATTCATAATTCAAAAACAATCTAAAGAATTGAATTATTTTGACTATTGTTTTCTTTGTCTTTTGTGCACTTCAAAGGGCAACGACCTCTCTCTTATACTTTAGAAATTATATTAATACTCTTGGAGTAATGCCTTATTCTATTTATTAAATGACATCTTACACATTATCTCTTAAAATTTTAATACAAAAATGATAAAATTCATAATTTAGAACAATAGCTATTAAACATAAGACATTTGACTTAGTGATTGTGTAGTATCATTTTTATGCTGTGATTTCTCATAAAGATGAGTTTGATATTATACTAGTATAGTTTATCTCTTCTCCACTTTGGACTATAGTTGTTAGACTTTATTAGCCTTCAATTGTCCAATTTTACGTCATGCTTCTCATATTTATAATTAATTCTTACTTTTCAAAAAATATTTGATTTGAATTTTCAGAATGCATTTTTCAAAAAATTCTACTTTTTATTTTTTGTATTTTTTTGTTTTCACTAAATTTTTTTTAATATTTTAAGCATTTTTTTTTAAATTTTAAGACACACTTAACGTAAATACATTTACAAAATATAATATTTGTGAAAAATATCTTTAAAAAACTCACTAAATACGAAAAATACAACAAAAAAAATGAAAATTCAGTACATTTTTCATATTTTATGTATATATTAATTTTTTAAAATATTTTTTCACAAATATTTTACTATTTAGATATATCTAAGTAATGTGCATCTAAAATGTAAAAAAAAAAATATATTGCTTAAAATTTTAAAAATATTCACTAAAAACCAAAAAAAAATACAAAATACAAAAAATTAAATTTTCAAAAAATTGAATTTAGAAAACTGAAACTAAACACACTGAATTAACAAAGTCTTGGTTATGTTTATATAAGTATCTTGAGCACCTTCTTCTCTTGTGAGTTTTAAGGGTAAATTCTACTTAAAATGTTTGTATTATTTTATATTAGAGTCAATCAATGTTATCATCGAGTGGCTGTGTGTATGTGTAAATAAATGTATAAATAAAATAAAAATAATTAATTTAAAAAATAATTATATAAATTAAATTTCGAATCAATTGCTTACAAAAATTGTAAGCCGAGGCTTGTGTTGGACGCAATCTCCTTAAAGTAGATTGCACCTTCGCTCCGAAGCTTCGAGATTTAAAGGCGTCTACTTCCCAGGATGCAACAACTAACACTTGATTTGTTGCACTACAAACTCAAGTTTAGCGAATCAAAAAACTATACTGTAACTCTTTTCTTTCTTTTTCTTAAAAACTAAATGGTAGACAGATGCAGGAGCACAGATACGAACAAAAGAAGAAAGACGAAAACATAAGGAAAAAATTGGATCAAATGAATTGCTGGATAGCAAGCTATTTATAGGAGAACATGAGACTTTTCAGAACAGGTTTCAACAGTTAGAAACATATTCAGAACAATAACAGATCTAGTTTCAACAGGTAGAACCTGTTCGGAACATAAACAGATCTGTTTGGATAGAATTCAACAGGTATGAACCTGTTTGAGTGGAGTTTAATCGAGTATGAACTTGTTCGGGAGGAGAAAAAAAAAATCTTAACAGATTTAATTTGAATTTTAAAACCGAAATTCAAAAATAAATAAATAAAATACAAATATTTTTTGCCCAAAAAGATAAGTATTAGGTCAGACAAGCACAATCCTAACCCAGCTCGCTCTTGTGATTTTTGTTTTGGGTTTAATGGGTCCAGCCTACTTTACCCATAATCTCACCCTTCCATAACTTGGGTACAGCCCAAGCTAGAGTTTATAAACCCATATAAATCCTTAAGCCTTTCCAATGTGGGACAAACATATATTTTCAAATGTGTAGAAAACCCATATAAAGTCATTTTCACGAATTCGAAAATACGCGTTGAATTCTCACTCATCCGGAAATGATTTTGAGCAACTAAATACACGATATTATTCACTACGCGGCATTAAACATGAACCCAATTAAAAACGTTAAAAATAATATTTAGATCCTACCTTAATTAATGCTAAAAAATAACAAAAAATAAATTTTTCAAAGCCATTTTTCAACAATCAACCCGTCTAGGATGGGATTGAATGCAATCAATGCGAGTATGTGATCGAAGTCACTTGATGATAGACCATCAGGACATCAATTATAAAGTGTGGCTATCAATTCTACCTCCGTTAACAAAAATCTTGGCTACGTAACATTATAAAGGAAGGATTTGGTTTTTTTAAATTAGTCATTTTAATTTGTGAGAGCATTTAGATTTAATAAATTTATTTTAGAATCAATTTGAGTGATTCAAACTGTTCACTTTACAAGACTCGTTTAGTAAAATATTTATACAAAAAATTAAATGATCGGATATCGGTAGTTATATATTTAGATCAAATTTATATTACAAAAAATAAATAGTTATTTTTAAAATTATATTCGTCATTCATTTTGTAAAACAAATATGATTCAAATATATAACTACTGATATCTAATCATTTTTATTTTTTGTATGAATATTCTACTCAATGAATTTTAAAAAATGAACAGCTCTAATCACCAAAATTGGTTCCGAAATGAACTTACCAAGTCTAAGTATTCTTTCAAATTGAAATGATAATTTAAGAGAAATCAAACCAAGAAAGATTTTTTTGTGAACGTGAACCAAGAAAGATTTAGAGACTGCATTTTGGCACTTTAATTATATGCACCAAAATCAAAACATGTGTTCAGACTCTCTGTCCCATCTCATCTAATTAAGCATTGTAGAATGATCATTTAGGGTTGGTTTTGGGTGTCCTAAAAAAGTGCACTTTTTGTCTTTTTACGAAAAGATGTGCAGAAAAGTAGAGAGGTGATGTGATGGAAAAAAGATAAAAAGATAAAAAGATGGATTATAATAGGTTATGCCAAACAAGGCCTTATACTAAAAACTAAACTAAAAAAATTAATAAAGCAAAATAAGAAATTAGTGATATTTTAGGCGATATATTACAAATAACCGGGAGATATGTTTTAATTACAACAAGAGTAGAGAGAACAAAAAAAATTACAAAGGGTGAAAAACAACCTTCGAATATAAAGAGGGACGGGGAGGAGTTTGGGTGATTGCGGTAGCTAGTTTGGGTTGACCAAGGAGGTAAGAGCTTGGGGCAGAGGGGTGGAAGTGGCGGTGGAGGTTGGGGGAGTGTCAAGTACAAGTAAAAGAGGGGTTAGGGAGATGATAGTGAGAAAGAGTAGAAAAATGGCGAGGAATGTAGAGGAGCTAACTAAAACTTATAGAGAGCCTGAGAGACACAAGGTGAAGAAAAGGGGATTTTGATAATTCAATAAATGAATTTTATCCATTTGCATTCATATTTGTTTATTCCACCCTTGTAAGTAAAATTTTATACTTGGAATAATTTACCTCAAATGCCTCTAATTTGTAATTTTTTCTTTAATAAAATTAGAGTATACCAGTACCAATAGTCAAAGGTCAATTCATTTTCTTTGACCCAATTAATCATATTATATTCGAGAGAGTTTGTTGTTATGTTTGGTGTTGTTTATTTATATAGTGTTTTAAACTAATAATAGAGTGAAAAATTTTATGAGTGAGGCATGTTAATTTGTTATGTAATTCTAAAATAAAAATAATTTATGTAAATTGTGTTTAAATTATGAATTTGAATATTGATTTGAAAAGAAATAGAGAAATAATTTAATTTACCTTTTGAGAGGGAAATTTGTGAGCAAATTCAGCCGAGTTAGAACGAGTCTTCTTTGGAGGATGGGTCGCGCTATGGCCAAAAAGGTATCTCGTATTTCGGATTGGGCCGAACTACGGACCGAAGTAATTATTTATGTAGCATGGTTCTAGATCATCTAAGCATCAGGCCGGTCAGAAGTGGGCTACCAATGGCTTGGCCTGGCTATCTTCCCCACTGAGGTATCAGTGGAAGAAAGGCCGAGCTAAGGGATAGCTCTGCAGGGCGTCGTCTCAAAGTCAAGACTGGCAATGTTGCCTAAAGTAGCACCGAACTGCACGAGCGTGGCTAGGTCTGGTGCCGGCCGGGATAAGAGGTGCAACCATCTCACTTGGCTAGCAGTGAGTACCTTGGGAGTGTGATTCCTAGGAGGACTCTTGTAAAGAGAGTTGGAGCTCAACTAGGATTGTGCCAGGTGAAATCTATAAAAGCTCATGACAGAACCTATGTACAGGTATCATAATTCTCACCCTAGAATACACAGAGTTTTTGTATCTATTGTCTATTTGCTGATTTAGGCATCGGAGAGATTCCCGGCACACATTCGCCAGCTAACTCACGTTTGTGTTTTCAGGTGGCAAAGTAACAACGTTTGGAGGAGTGCAAAATTGATCACAGGATTATACAAGAAGATTATTTCCTACTCGTACAATTGGCACCGTGTGTAGGAATTCACATAAAGAACAAACCTTTTGATTGAGTTTCCTCTTTAGTTGAAATCTATGGCGCATAATAAAGACTTACCACATTCTGTTATTGATGGCCAGACCCCGAAATAGGGCGGGAGGCATGAAGGTTTACCTTTTATCCTACCTATGACAGAATTAGATACCCAGCAACAGAATCCGTGGAAGGACACACGAGAAAGACGGGGCCCCAGTCCTCATCGCTCCCAAAGCCCTGAAAGGCAAAGGCAGAGGCAGAGGTTGGATCCTCGGGTTCTGGAAGATCGCGTAAGGGAGCAAGACGAGTTGATACGAAGGATGGCGGCAGATATGGAGATAATGGAGCGCCGGATAAAAGGCAAAGGGGTGCCAACAGAAGAGGGGCGCAAAGGCAACACACACTCTTACCACTCAGAAGATTGTGACAGGCAAGTCACACCGTCACAAGCTGAAAGTAGAAGCCTCAGGACAGGCGATACACAATCAAAGACTTCCAGGACTCATTACTCCAAGTCTGAGAGAACGAGGACTGAAAGGTCTTATATGGAGAGAAGCAGTTATCGGCCCTCGCATTCGCACCAAACGACATCTAGGCACACGGAGTTGCCTAGGTCGGCAGACTTGCGGACAGTGCTAGAGGAAAGAACCCGAAGGAGAGAAGACACTCAGGCTCGCGACCCCCGCAGAGTTTCTACACTACAACGGTTGGCTCCTAGAACACATGGGAGTGTCGAGGTTGGAATGCCAAAGCCACGCCTTGCCTATGAACTAGCTGACAAAGCGTTAACAAGGTTGCAAAGCTCGCCGTTCATTCCGGCGATAGAGAATGCACCATTACCCTCAGGCTTTCACCAGCCCAAATTTGCTACTTATGAGGGGAAATCAAACCTCTACATGCACTTGAGCCACTTCCGCCGGGTTGTGGCCGTGTATCGGCGAAACGCGGCTCTAATATATGTCCTATTTCTTTCCATCCTAGGCAACCTGGGTTTAACATGGTTTGAGAGGTTGCCAAAAGGTAGTATAGCTTCATGAGCGCAACTAGCGAAGGCATTTGTGACCAGATTCAGAACAAACACCAAGATGCCAGTAGAGATTGACCAGCTTCTCTCCATAGACATAGGCGCAACTAGGGAAGGCATTTGTGACCAGATTCAGAATAAACACCAAGATGCCAGTGGAGATTGACCAGCTTCTCTCCATAGACATGGGCGAGAAGGAAATATTGAGGTCTTACAATAACCAGTATTGGGAGACTTTCAATCAGATTGGAGATTGCCCCATAAACCTAACTATTGCACAGTACAAACGAGGTTTGCCAACTGGCAATAACTTGAGGGATTTAATGACGATGACTCCATCCCTCACAATGAAGGCCCTAATGGAAAGAGTGCATTAGCACATCCGGGTAGAAGAAGATGTCGCGTGCACTAAAGCAAAAGTTGGCACAACAACGATGTCAGATAAAAAACCTGTGGCAAAAGTGAACATGGTCGGACGGGAAGAACAACCGAGCAAAATGGGCGAGGCAAACGAACCAAACAGAGAGGACCCCAAGCAAGGAAGTTAAGAGTCTGCACTGCCATCACCACGGTATTCAATAAACCTATCTATCTGATTCTTAGCGAGATACGCGACGAACCCTTCATTCGATGGCCAGCCAAGTTGGGATAAGCGCAGAGGGGCTACAATGATAGGTACTATTGCACCTTCCATGATGAAAAGGGGCACTGAACTGAAAATTGTACGCCATTGAGGCAACATCTAGAGGAGTTAGTAGCCGTATGCCACCTGGACCAATATATTGAAGGAAGAACACAACCAATCCCCCAGGACCGCAACAGGCCAGATGGGATGCCGGTTACATGGGATCATCAAACCTGAACGGGTATGTGAACTCAGAAGGATGATCAAAAGGCTGAGCACATGAGAGAGGTACTAAGTGCACAACCTACCGTGAAAAGGGAAAAAACGGAGACAACGAATGTCATCACCTTTTCTGACAAAGACTTAGCAAGGTTACAAAGCCCTCACAATGACGCACTGGTGGTTACTCTGCACGTCAAGAATTTCGACATCAAGCGAATCCTAATTGACCAAAGGAGCTCATGCGAAATAATGTACTATGAGACATTCAAGCAATTAAAATTGGAGGACAAAGACTTAGCACCCACAACATCTCCCCTAGTCGACTTCAACTCAATGCCAGAATATCCGGTTAGCAAGATAATTCTGCCAGTTAAGGCAGGAACGATGACAAAATGGGTGGAATTTTGGGTATTAAAAATCCCTTCCACTTACAACATAATCTTGGAAAGAGCATGGTTGCACACCATGCGAGTGGTGGCATCAACCTACCACCAGGTGTTACGGTTCCCCAACGAAACTGGAATGATTAAAGAAGTTTTAGGAGACCAAATCATGTCCAAACAGTGCTTCATTATAGTAAACAGCAAACGGACTGCAAAAGGGTTCGTGCAAATGGTAGAAGAGCCAAAAAGTAACGAGCTATTCGCAGACGTCCACAAAGCAGCCAAACAGAAGGCAGTAAAAGACTTGGTAGAGGTAAGGATAGATGAGAAAAACCTAGAGAGGTTCTTTTTGCTCGGCTCGTCTCTGTCCAGTACCGAGAGAACAGATATCGTGGAATTTTTGACCTCTAACATCAAAGTGTTTGCCTAGACGCCATATGACATGCCTAGCATTGACCCCAACTTCATCTGCCATCAACTCAAGGTCCACCCAACCGCCAGACCAATTATACAGCAAACTCGCCGATCAGCACTCTACCCCGCAAAGATAGTGGCAGAGGAGATAGGAAACCTGCTAAAAGCAGGGTCAATCAGAGAAGTACATTACCTTAGGTGGATTTCCAACATGGTAGTAGTACCAAAAAAGAACGGCAAATGGCGTGTTTCCATGGACTACAACATAGTCAATAAAGCATGCCCGAAAGACAACTTTTCCCTACCACAAATAGACCAACTGGTAGACCTAACAGCAGGGCATAACTGACTTAGCTTTCTTGATGCATATCACGGTTACCATCAAATCGCTATTTATGAATCGGATCAAGAGGCCATGTCGTTTACAACACCCAGAGGATTATATTGTTACAAGGCCATGCCCTTTGGCCTAAAAAATGCAAAGGCAACATTTCAACAGATGATCACCAAATGCTTGAACCATTGTTAGGAAGAACAATGAAGACTTACATAGATGATATGGTGGTCAAAAGTAGAAATTAAGGGGACCATCTCAAGGACCTAGATGAGATGTTTCAAATTTTGAAATCTCACAAATTGCGACTGAACGCATCCAAGTGTGCATTCGGCATGGGGTCAGGAAAATTCTTGGGCTTTCTAGTGACCAACCGGGATATAGAAGCTGATCCCTCTCAGATCAAAGCCATCCAAGATCTTGAGAGGCCCAACACAGTCAAGGAGGTGCAGCGTCTCACTGGCCTAGCAGTCGCGCTAAACCGATTCATAAGTCGGTCGTCAAACAGATGTTGACCATTCTTCCAGGCACTGAAGGCCAAGTTTGAGTGGGATGACGAGTGCGACCACGCCTTGGAAAGCTTGAAAGACTACATGACCTCTCCTCCATTGTTAGTGAACCCAAGTACCAGGAGAGGAGCTCTTTTTACACTTAGTAGTTTCCCAGCATGCAGTTAGCGCAGTGTTGGTCAGAGTTGAGGGAATACAACACCTGCCTATCTTTTATGTTAGCAAGACATTGCTGGGGGCTGAAACAAGGTACCTACCGTTGGAAAAGCTGGCCTTAGCTTTGATGATGGCTTCAAGAAAATTGTTGTACTACTTCTATGCCCACACAGTGATTGTCTTAACAGCCTTTCCCTTAAAAGCCTTGTTTGAGAGGGTGGATTTTTCTGGACGAATATGGGCAGTGGAGTTAGGGCAGTTCGATATTAAATTTCAATCAAGAACCACAATAAAGGCCCAAGCTTTGGCAGACTTCGTGGCTGAGTTCGCACCAGAAAGTCATCATGTTTACCCGATCGACTTGACCGAAGCAACCGAAAGAAGGAAAAAAGTGCCGCAGGGATAGCGTAGCCCCCAAAATAGGATGCTCAACTGCATAGCAAACCATTCAACCCTGAAAAAAGGGAAAAAGAAACAGACCGCAGCACTGCCAGCAAAGACTCACCCAAAGTAAAGTCTTGAGACAGTCAGACGGTGAGGATCAAATCCCAACGGTAGAAAATAGCCTGGAAGAAGCATCATCAACGCACCTGATCCCAAGACATCATCAGATCCCTCTACTTGCTAGAAGTTGTTCGTTGGAGAGATGTAGAAACTCTTCGTGGATGGAGCATCCAATGGACGCGGTGCAGGACTTGGCATAGTCCTCATCTCACCAGATGGCCTAACAATTGAACAGGTAGTCAACCTTGGCATTCCAGTATCCAACAACGAGGCGGAGTATGAAGCATTATTAGCGGGTTTGAAGTCAGTATTTCGCATGAAGGCCACAGAGCTGATGGTATACAGTGACTCCCAACTGGTAGTCAACCAGATTTCGGGCGACTTCGAAGCAAAGGATGATAGAATGGCCAAGTACTAAGAGTTGGTCAGAAAGGAGATCATGAAGTTTAAAGTAGTTCGGATAAAGCAAATCGGTCAAGAAGAAAATAGTAAAGCGGATGAGCTGGCTGGATTTGCGTCAATGGCAAATACATCCATCCCACACCCATTGTTAATTGACTTCTTGCCAGACCAAGTATTGAAGAGTCAGAAGCAGCCGAAGCGTATTACGCTGATCTAGGCCCTTCTAGATGGATCCCGTCATAGTGTTTTAAAAGATAGCATCTTACCTAAAGAAAAGAAAAAAGCCAACAAAATTACAGCAAAGTCACAGCGATTTTGGCTCTCCTCATCACTAGCATTATACAAAAAATCCTTCACATGACCTTACTTGAAGTGTGTTCATCCCAGCAAGGTCGAGGCATTTTTGTTTGAAATACACGAAGGCGTTTGCGGAAGCCACCAAGGGGGAAGATCGCTGGCCTACCGGGCAGTTTCACAAGGGTATTGATGGCCTTACATGTAAGCAGACGTAGAGAAATAAGCCAAGAAGTGTGAGAAATGTTGGAAGTTCGCACATCAAATACATCAACTGGCTAGAGAGCTCCTACCTTTGACCAACCCGTGGCCCTTCTTAATGTGGGGCCTGGATATAGTAGGACCACTCCCAATAGCACCAGGCAATAGAAAGTTTTTTCTCGCAGCAACGGACTACTTCACAAAGTGAGTGGAGGCAAAAGCATTCGCATCCATAAAAGAAAAAGACGTCAAGAAGTTTATCTGGTAGAACATTATAACTCGGTTTGGCATACCCAAGGCTTTAATATCTGACAACAGCACTAAGTTTGATGGCAAAATCTTTAAATGCTTTTGCGAAGAATACAAGATAGAATTCTACAACTCTACACCGGCGTACCCCCAAGCTAATGGCTAGGCTGAGGCTTCCAATAAAGTAGTCTTGGACGGTCTAAAAAAGAGGTTGGAAAAAGTAAAAAGCAAGTGGGCAAAAGAGCTTCCCCATGTTTTATGGGCTTACCGTACCACCCCTCGGCGGTCAACTGGCAAAACACCTTTTTTCTTTAGCCTATGGCATAGAGGTAGTAATCCCACTAGAAGTGGGCCTCTCTATTATTAGAAGCGAAAATTTTGATCCAAACTTGAATGGTGAGGCCATAGCCTTAGAACTCGACCTTGTAGAAGAAATAAGAGAAAGGGCATTGGTACACATTGCCTTTTATCAACAAGAGTTGTCTAGGAAATACAATAAAACAGTGCATCCAAGGCAATTCAAGATTGGAGATTGGGTACTGCGCAAAGTAATGGGCAACACTTTGGTACCTGGAGATGGCAAGTTAGGCCCTAACTGGAAAGGACCATACAAAGTGATTGGTTTAGCAGGAAAGGGGGCATTTCACTTAGAAAATATGGACAGCAAAGCTATTCCCAAGCCATGGAACACGGCCAATCTCAAAATATTTTATTTTTAGATTTTTCTTAAAACACTTGTAATTTTTCTTTTTCAATAAAATAAGTAGGCATTTTTTTTGTAAAAATTATTTTCTCTGTTTGTAAAAGTTGTTCCCCCGACTGGGGGCAATCAAGATGGTTGGCAGGTTTGACCAACACTTAATTCTTCAGCTGAGATAAGCATCTAGGCTCAAGAAAGGTTGGTAGGTTTGACCAACACTTAGTTCTTTAGCCGAGATAAGGATCTAGACTCAAGAAATGTTGCCAGGATAGACCAACACTCGGTTTGTTCCTCAACTGAGGTAACGATTTAGGCTCAAGAAGGTTGGCAGGTTTGACCAACAATTAGTTCGTTCTTCAGCCGAGATAAGGATCTAGGCTCAAGTAAGTAGACAGGTTTGATCATAACCTTTTAGCCGAGATAAGGATTGAAGCAAAAATCTCGGTTACAAAGGCTTTGCAATTTCCCAAAACGTTTTTCAGCCGAGTTAAGTATCTCGGCCGAAAAAAATGGGCAGGATATGGAAAGACCGAGCTAACTAGGCCGACTAGGCTTGCGGTAAAAATGATACACTTTAAACCGAACAAAAAGATGTGAAAAAGAAGAATTTATTTCATTCATTGGAAATTAAGTACAAAAGGTAGGGCGTATAGCTCGGTTACAATTCATAAAAAAACAAAAGGAAAACAAGAAAGACAGGTTTTTGATATCAAGTGAACAAATCATCAAGGTCAATGTCCAGGTCGACTCGGACTTCACCACTAGATAGGCCAATTTGGGCAGCTGCCTCTTGGGATTGTTCGGTCGTAGGCTCCACATCAACCATACTTGGCAGTGGGGGATGACGACCGAGATCAGTGTCAACAGGTGGAGCGTCCGCTGGATCAGGGGTTTCCTCTTCCTCCTCCCCCTCTTGGAGAAAGTTTTGTTGGACTGCATTTGCGTAGTCCACCATATAGAGCTCGGTATGAAATGTGAAAGGGGATTCAAAAAGATGTCTGCATCTGGAGCGTGGCCAAGCTTCTCCACCACGGCTTTCTAACCACTCATGAAGAAAATATCTTTTGTGGCCTTACACTGCTTGACATAGACCTCTCTACCCATTTTAAAATTGCGCTCTTCAGCATCTTGTATCTGCTTCTTAAGTGCCTTTATCTCAGTATCTTTCTTTTTCTCTAATTTGGCCAGCTCCCGAAGGTAGCGGTCCTTCCATTCGGCCAGAGCTTTTTGTTTGTCCTCCTCAGCAGTACTAAGAAGCTTGGCCAAGCGATCGCGGTCGGCGCTCAGATCGGTAAATTTTGATTAAAGCTCTTTCTACTCAACTTCCTTGGCTTTGCCGTCTGTAATGGCCGCATTGGTTGTCCTTCACAATTCCAACACTCGCTAATGGGCAATTTGGTTCTTTTGCACGGCCTGCATGTCATATTCAAAAAAAATTTAGACAAACTGAGCAACAAGATAGAAAGACTAGAAAGGAATTCAGAGTTACCAGGATTAGTGATTTATTGGCAGACCGTATGGCCTTCAGCTCGGTCAGATGGGCGTGGTGTTCCATATCGACTGGAAGGCAGACATTCTTGGCTAAGTTGAAAGCCAAAAGGTGGTCTTTTTCAGTACATACAGAATCCAACGTAGTCACAACTTGGCCCCTAAATGATAGAACGGGTGTCCACGCCGGCGAGAGAGATAGGGTAGCATGGCGTCCATCTGGGGATTGTTGAGGGAGCGCGACCTATAGCTGCTCAATTTCTTCCTCATCCTCTAGTTGCTGCGGCTAATTAGCCAAAATACGGGGCCTCTTGCTGGGCCGAGACAACGAGGCCCTGGTGATAGGAAGGACGACCACGGTCTCGCATACCTGACCGGCTGAAGGCAGCTCGGTCTAGGCCTCAAGATTCATGGTTGTAGTCTGTTCAGTGATGAGGGCACGGACAGCTCGTCTTTTTGCCATCTCTTGCTCTTCAGTAAGTGGTATAAGATTAATTTGGGGCAAGTTAGGGTTCGGTTCAGGTGAGGATTCAAGAAGGAAGTCAATAACCTTAGTTTTTTTCTCTTTCCACTATACCGATAGGTTGGCTCAAAGTTCAGGAGCTTGGTCCAATCTCGGTTGCAGTAACGAAACGCGGCTCGAAGTGTGGCTCGAAGTGCGGCCTAATTAGCGTAGGTGTAGTGGGATTTAAGCTGGTTCGAATCTGCACAAGGGACACACTCAAGGGTTAGCATGGTGGTTGTTTAATAGCGAAGAAAATTAAACCGGATTGCTCTTGCCAACTGTTCCTTTATTCTAGTTTATATTATAGCCCGGTATTTGGGCTTCTTGGTCGTCAAAATTGCTTGAGACCCAGAGAAAGTCATCATCGTTCGAGTCTTTGTCCAATGTTCTTTTGACAATTTTTTCTCGGCCTTTTTTGACTCTGAGGTAATAAACCCAACCATCGTCATTTTGGTCGAGGGAATATTGATGGAAAAGCTCGGCCAAATAGAGGTTGAGACTAAGGCGACGATTTAGCTCGACAATCCCGTTAATGATCCTATAGGTGTTGGTTGATAGCTGAGTGGGGCATAGCCTGGTTTGTCTGAGGACTTCACAGATCAATGGTTGGACAGGAAACCGAAGTCCCCCCCTTCACGATGGACACCACGGTGAAAGGGACGAAACTAGGGTTACCCCATGGTGTTGTGTCTAGCGTGGCTAAGGAAATGTAGACGTCATCTGGGATATGGTAATCCCTTCGAAATTCAGCCATGGCACCAGGCAAGTCTACCAGAAACCAGTATTTTCCTGTTGGCTTAATAAAAACTTGCTATGCTAAGTGTGCGTAGCTACTTAGCACGGCGCTGGTGTGACCTTGGTGGGCTCGGTTGACCAAAGCCCAGAGGCAAAGTGCAAGAGTGTGCCTGGCCAACCTAGTCAACTCTGCAAAGTGGAAATAGAAAGGGGTTATGCCCAAGTCATAAACCGGGCTAAATAAAAAGTTGAGACTGATTTAGTCTAGCTCGGCAGATGATTGGCACGCTCTAAACTAGCTCGGCTAAGGAACAGCCGAGACAAGGGACAGATCAGCTCTAGAACAAAGTTCAGGATTCTGAAATCGAGTTAAATTCAGGTCGGTTTAGTGAAAGGGGTGGGATTCAAGCTCGGTTTGTGGAGCACGGAAGTCCTAGTACGGTCCATAGTAAGGTCGAGCTTGCAAAGAGATTCTTAGTCCGGTCGTGGTATGGTTTTGGATCGAAAAAACTGTTCTTGACTGGCTAAAGTCTAGTTATTATGTTTTCAGGTGCAAATATGAAGTTTTGAAGTACCACAAGTTATTAGTGTGTATAGCATGCATTTGTGATATACGAACACTATTTTTTAGACATGAAACAAAAATATGTGTATACAAAAATAGGTACGAGGATGAAGAACTTACTAATTTGGGAATGAAATTCGAGTCCAATCTGAAGAACGAACACTGGCAATAATAATGAAAGCAGGAGATGTGTAGACCAAGTCTTGAATGTAGGAAGTTAGGCGTTGAGGATTAGGAGCTCGAGAAAACAAGGGTTTGCAAGGGAGAAGATGAATGATGGTGGCCTTTCGAAAAGGTGAAGGCTACATAATTGAATCAAAAATGGGTGGGACTGTTCAAATTTCAGACAGTACGAGACAGCTGTAACAGGGTACTTGACCAATAAGGGTATACCACGTGTCCAAAGAAATGAATAACGTTTCAGACGTGCCAAATTAGTGGAGCGACGTGCAGAGCAACTGCTAAGAGGTTTCCGGACCGAACAAATCATAAAACTGGGCAACAATGAGCTCGGTTGAATTTTAGACATTTAGCTCAGCTTGAAAACAGTAATCCCAATCATGCTACGCAAATGGGATTAAGGGGCAATTGAGAGGGTAATTTGTGAGCAAATTGGGCCGAGCTAGGACGAGTCTTCTTTGGAGGATGGGTCGTACTATGGGCCAAGAAGGTATCTCGTATTTCAGATTTGGGCCGAACTACGGGCTGAAGTAATTATTTGTGTAGCACGGTTCTGGATCATCTAAGTATTAGGCCGGTCAGAGGTAGGCTACCAGTGGCTTGGCCTGGCTATCTTCCCTACCGAGGTATCAGTGGAAGGAGGGTCGAGCTAAAGGATAGCTCTGCAGGGCGTCGTCTCAAAGTCAAGACTGGCAATGTTGCCTAAAATAGCACCGAACTGTGCGAGCGTGGCTAGGTCTGGTGCCGGCCGAGGTAAAAGGTGCAACCATCTCACTTGGCTAGCAGTGAGTAGGATGTTATCAGGATAGACATCATCCTTGGGAGTGTGATTCCTAAGAGGACTCTTGTAAGGAGAGTTGGAGTCCAACTAGGATTGTGTCAGGTGGAATCTATAAAAGCTCATGATAGAATCTAGGTACAGGTATCACAATTCTCACCCTAGAATACACAGAACTTTTGTGTCTATTGTCTATTTGTTGATTTAGGCATCGGAGAGGTTTTCGGCACACACCCGCCGACTAGCTCACGTTTGTGTTTTTAGGTGGTAAAGCGATGATGTTTGAAGGAGTGTAAACTTGATCAACAGGATTATATGAGAAGATTATTTCTTACTCATACACCTTTTAAACCTTTTTTTCCTTTACAAATATCTACCAAATTATTCAAATAAAGTCTTGATGTACGTTGTAAATTTTCATTAATTAAAAATATTAAGTAAATAATAACATATAATTCTGTGATAGTTTTTAATTATTTTTATTTATCTGGAAGTTTATGAGACTTGAGGGGGGAAAAAATGAGATGGTGGGTTGATGGGTGGCTGTGTGGGAGTTGTTTTGGAGGCAAGCACAATAGAAGTGCTTCCGACCCCCAGCGGGGGTCCGACCCCCAGTGACGTGGACTTCCCCCATTCGCTGAAAACCAAAAAAAGTTTTTTTTTTGCCAATCAGTGGGCGACACGTACGACCCCCCAGCACCCCCACTGGGGGTCCGAAGCTTTTTCCTTACTATTGTGCGGGCGGGGAAATTCATTTTGAGTCCCACTTCAATAATTAAATTATTTTTTTTTAAGAATATATCGTCTAATATATATTTGTAAGAAATTATATTAATTAGATATCATTAATTTTTTTAATCAAATTACGCTTGTATTTAATTTTATATTTAAAATAACACTTATTATCTATTTTTGCAATATAAAAGTATTTTGATAAAAATGATATTCTAGTGATATCTAATTAACTTAATTTTTTACAAATATATTCGATACAATATATCTGCCAAAGCTAATTTTTTGGCAATATGGTTAAAAGTTAATCTTTTGATTTTTTTTCTACTCACATCATCTTTATACTTTTCTTGCACTTTTTTTTAAAAAAAATTTAAAAAATTAAAAAATCAACTTTTAACTTACTTCACAATAAATAAGAGTAACACTTACAAAAAAAAAAATAATAATAATAAATAAAATAAAATAAAAATTTACCAAAAAAATACCAAATATATAAGTTTAGGAAAATGTTTGAGGGCCACAATTTTTGTGACCACAATTGCTCAAAATTGCCAAAACGACGTCGACGTTGTTTTGACAATTTTGAGCCATTGTGGTCACAAAAATTGGTGATAAGTTTATTTATAGGAAAAGTGTAGTCCCAGACCTGCGCACCCAAGAACTTTTTGGGTGAGTGGTTGTCTAAAAAATATTAATATAGTATTTGTAGAATAAATTTAAATTATAAAATGATAATTTTAAATAATTTTTAGGTAATTAAGATATTGTTTGGCATGTGCTATGTTATTTTAGCATATTATCTTATTTGGGTTATAATAATTTTATGTAAGTCACATCACTTTTTATTTGAGTCACATCACCTCTCTATTACATCACTTCAACCTCAATCAACATTTTACATTTTTCATATAAAAATAAAAAATATACTAATCTACTAGTTTCCAAATAAATCCTACAAAAATTATTGAGAACTCCAATAAAGGAGTTTTAATAAGAGTGGATCTCACTATAATGTAATGTTTTGACTTTATATTTTTTTTAAAAAATTGTCTGCCGCATTATTAAAACTTAATTAAAGTTTTAAAATTAAGAAATGTATCATTATTCTAAGGACTTTTCTTAACTGTGCAACTTACACCTTTTGTGTAAGTTGCACACTTACACCTCCTGTTTTATGTTTACACCTTTTGTGTTGGTTGCATATGGTGTGCAACCCTAAAGGATTGCGCACCATAACAGGTGCAAAAGTTAGAAACGACACCGGTAGGGGACCAGTAGGTCCAGGCCGTTAAAGGTCTTGCCGGCAGCTTTTATTTTATTTTATTTATTTATTTGTTATTATTATTATTTTTTACTTGTAGAGTTAAATAATTATTAAATTTTTATTTGGGAAATACTTTGGTGTGTAATATATATCGTATGTAGTCTTATCATAAAATTACGTAAGTTTTTTATATGAATTTGTATTTAATTTACATATTTTTGTGATATACTTATATAAATTCATGTAAATTTACATAATTTTATTATAAGATTAGAGAGAATTTTTCTATATGTGTTCAGATTATTGATATCTAATCAAAATAATTTTTTATAGACACAAAGTACTTAACGAAATCTACACATTATATAATTCGGATTATCAAAATGAAATTCATGCTAGATCCTACGGGTCTAACAATACATTTCAATCTACACAATAAAATAGAGAAACGCCTCCTCCTATTCTATTTAAGCAAGTTACACACCTTTTTCTTTCCTGAAGTTTAAAAAATATACAGCCCTTGTGCCACCAGCACAAGAAGTTGACTATATACTATTATTTATTATATTATTTTATTAACACAAATATGATAAAAAAAAATTTACAAAGAATTTTAAAAAAAAATTAAATATAGAATAAATTGCAAATCAGTGGATAATAAAAAGAAAAATTACATTTTTATGGTGGTACAGATTTCAGATACTTTTGGGAAACCGATTAAAAGAAATTTTTCGATTTTAATTTCTTTTTGGGTCACATGACCTCTTTATTTTTTTACATTTTTTTTTCAAAAAAAATCAAAAAAATTACCTTTTAACGTATTTCCCAAAACAAGTTTGTATGTGCAGGATGCACGTCTTTCCTTTCTATATGTGGGAGTTGATTGAGACCCCCACTCTTGGCCACCCCCACCACCCCCCCCCCCCCCACACACACATGAGAGTTGGTGATTTGAGAAGAAAAAATAAAAAATAAAAAATAATAATTGGCCAAGTAGCACCCACTGGGGTTAGTGGGTGCCGGGGGTCTCTCCCAATGGTGATACCTGTCTTTTTCCTTTGTATGTCAAAGTTGGGAAATCCTTTAGGCAACAACGTTAGGTGGCCGGAAATATCATGGTTTAAATGGCTCGAAACATCTAAAATGATGTCGTTTTAACACATTCGAACCATTCGAGCCACAAAAATTTGGGTCACCAAACATTTTTCTCCTTTAGGTGTGCATACCATGTGCACCCTATTACAAATATATGTAATATTTATCATAAAATTTTGTAACATTAATTATAAAATGCGAAAACTTGCCACAAATTAACGTAACAAAATATTTAAAATTTGTAGTTAATATTGCAAAAGTTTGTAAATTGATTATGACATTTTTTGTTACGTTAATTTGTGACAAGCTTACATATTTTGTGATTGATGTCACGAAATTTTGTAATAAAATTACATATTTTGTGGTAGGATGCATATGGTTAACAAAAAAAACTAATTTTTAATTTTTTTTAATTATTTCTATTTTCAAAAAAGATAAAATCATATGAAAAATAAAGAGTTTTTTTTTTTTAAACTAAATTAATTTTTAAATATTTTTTAAAAATTTAATAAATTAATTCTGAAAATTAAACTAAACAAAGAGCTGCTATGTTTCAGTCACTGCGCAAACGAAAAGCAACTTGGTCAATGGAGACAAGGAAGGGTATACACCCAACCATCGCGTGGGTTACGGCAAGGAGATACGTTATCACCTTATTTATTTCTTATTTGCGCAGAAGGGCTTTCAGCTATGCTTCAGATTACAGAAAGTCAAAATCAGATTCATGGTTGGTGAACCGTTTATTGTTTGCTGACGACACTTTGATCTCTGGTTAGGCGCGGAGAGATGAAGTGCAGGTTATCCAAGATATTCTGCGTCATTTTGGTAGAGCATTTGGTCAAATGGTGAACTACACAAAATCAACTTTGTTCTTTGGCTCGAATACTCCATTTCATGTTCGCACCAGCGTTGGTTCAGTTTTGGGCATACTGTGTAGAGAGGTAAAAAAAAAATCGAAAAATCAACTAAACTGATTGAACCAGATCGAACCAGTCATATTTGATTATTTTTTAATACGAATCGGTCTACTCGGTTTTGGGAATTAATTTTTTTCAATTTTCGATTCGATACCGGTTTTGATATACTATATACTGATTTGTATCGAGAGCGACCGAATATATTTATATATAATATATAATGAATAACACTGTCAATTTGTCTTGCCCATGAAAAAACATTTACTGCCATCAAAGGGTGTAATCATTACACAAGTCTTGTACCATTAACATAGCTAAGGATATAAAACATCAAACATTACACTTCTCAAAGTGTATATGTTGGATTGCCACTCCCTAATGGAATAGAAAACATTCATGTCAATTAAACTTTTTTCAAGATCTCATACCCTTCCAAGAACCACCTGTTGGTGTCCCCAAAAAGAAATCGTGTGATAACATTTTCAGCTATCACACATATTTTCATAACACTATAACACTATGAATCAGTTACCAAACCCTCTATCAACCTTACCATCCCAATCTTAAACTTATCACTGTTGTTCACAACAACAACAAAAATCAGTTCTTATCTTTCTTTTTGTGAAGTACTCTCCTCTCTTTGAGACTCTTCATCTCTCCTAATCAAAGGATGTCACAAAAGGTTTGTGATATCTCTTTGTATTTTCTTCTTCTCTATCTCTATGTATGTTTCTCTCTTTTTTTCCAGGATATGTTCCTCCCCTAATTTAATTGTGTTTTTAGAATCCTAACTCTTTTTTTTTTTTTAATTTTTTTTTTCTATGGCTTGTGTAGATGAATGTAAACACTACTGTCATTATTGATTTGGCCTCTGAATCCCATCCCCAAACCCAAACCCAAACTAAAACTGATGATGGGACTCTCATTGGAGAAGCAATAGTCTATTCCTCAGCAAGACCACCTAAGGTATGTGAGAAGTTTAATGTTAGAACTCATGGCTCTAGGAGGTTGATGGTTTGGAGCCATTTTACTGAGATAAAAACCAAGGATGGAAAGCCTAGAGCTGAATGTAATTACTGTCAAACTACTTATGCATGTGATCCCAAATTGAATGGAACTAGATCTATATTAACTCATTTGGAATCACAATGCAAGAAATATCCACTTAGGCTGTAGATAATATTAAAAAAACATTAGCTTTCCAATCTAAACAGAACACAGGGGATAGGAAAACTAGTAGACAACTTGTTACTGTTAATGTCAGTGTTGATGCTTGTAGAACTACTTTAGCTGAAATGTTGATTATTGATGAGTTACCATTTAGATTTGTGGAGGGTGAAGGGCTCTAAGAGTAAGTTAAGAAGTGCTCTAAGAGGTCAACGCATTTGCTTAACAACAGATACATGGACATCATTGCAAAATCTAAATTACATGTGTCTCAAAGCTCACTTTATTGACAGTGATTGGAAACTACATAAAAGAATTCTGAATTTTTGTTTAATGGAAAATCACAAGGGTGAAACACTTGGTAGGAAGATTGAAATGTGTCTGCTTGATTGGGGCATTGATAAGATACTAACCATGACAGTAGATAATGCAAGTTCTAATAGTGGTTTGATTCTGTTTTTGAAAAAGAAGACTAAAAATAGAAAGACTACTATTTTGGATTATGAATTTTTGCACATGAGATGTTGTAGCCATATTTTGAATCTTATAGTGTGTGATGGTTTGCGTGACTTAGATAAGTCAATTTTGAAAGTGCGCAATGTTGTGAGGTATGTCAAATCCTCTCCATCTCGATTTGCAACATTTAAGCTATGTGCCGAAAAATAGGAAAATGTGAGTAAAAGTTTACTTTGCTTAGATGTCCCTGCAAGGTGGAATTCCACTTGCATGATGTTGGAAATGGCTGAAATTTTTTAAAAAGCTTTTAAAAGGCTAGAAGATGAAGATTTGATTTTTGTCACTAGTTTGGGAGAGAATGGTAATAAGGATGGGATTGGGGATTGGGATGACAATAATGGGAAAGTAAAAGGGAAAAGAAAGGTTTAGGGTACTCTACTTGACGATGATTGGAACAAAATCAAGTTATTTGTGAATTTCTTAAAAATCTTTTATGATGCAACCATGTGATTTTCTGGTTCTTTGCATGTTACTTCTAATGCTTTCTTTTATGGAGTTTGTTTTAATTAAAAACAGCATTGATCAATTGTGTGCAAAGGAAGATTCATTTCTAAGTTCAATGGCGGTGGACATGAAATTAAAATTTGATAAATATTGGGAAAACCTTGATAAGATGAATATGTTGTTGTTTGTTGCAGTGGTTCTTAATCCTCGTTATAAGTTGAAATCCGTTAAGTATTGGTTTAGCCAAATGCTTGATCCTGTTATGGCAAAAGAAACGTCCAAAAAAGTGAAGGATGCATTGGTTAAGTTGTATGATTGGTATGTTGTTAATGATGTAAGTCATATTGTACAAGAGCAGATTGGTAGTGCACCAAATGAAATGAATCTGGGAGAGGGGCAAGGTGTCCATGCTATGTTGAAATTTCAACTTAAGAAACACTTAGAGGAGGAAGATGGTATGGCATGCAAATTAGAGGTTGATAAGTACTTGGCTAAGAGCTTTGAAGCTGACAATGAGAATTTTAATGCATTGCTATGGTGGAATAATAATGCTACTAGATATCCGATTATTTCCCAAGTAGCACAAATTGTTCTTGCAATTCTTGTGTCTACTGTAGCTTCAGATTCTACATTTAGCACTGGAGGTCGTGCTCTTAATCCTTTTCGTAGTAATATGTCTCTAACCATGGTGAAGGCTTTGATTTGTACACAAAATTGGCTTTGTTCCTCATCTACTTCTATTAGCATTCTAGATTCTATGGATTTTTTGGAAGAAATTGTAAATATTGAATTAGGTACTCATGACATTTGAAGTTAATTTATTTTTCTCTTGACTTAATTTTTAATTGCTAATAACATATTTAATTTTTTTTTTCTATTGACTTAGTTTCACTTTTAGTTGATTCACCTAATTGTTTCTTTTTTTTTATAAATATTTCAGGTTTGACAATGGACATTGACAATGTAATAAGCTGCTAGTTTGTCACTGATGTGTTTGAGTCAACTTTTGCTACCACTAGGGATGTTATCGGTTCGGAACGGTCGGTGTTTATGTGAAATTTTGCACCAAACCGATCATGTCGGTTTTATTATACTGAAAACCAATACAAACCAAATTTTTTATCAAACCACACCGATTCAAATGGTTCAACCCAATGCGGTTTAATTGATTTAAGCACTTTCAAAATTGAGTCATTTCTTAAATTTGTAGTATAATAAATAATTTATATAAAAATATTAAATTAGCCATTTGTCCACAATTTTAACCACATCTAATCCAACCATTCACAATACAAACAAAAAAACTAATAAATACTAAGGCTTGAAGCTTTTACTGAATTAGAATTAAAAACAAAATATAATCTAAGAACCAAAGTCTTGACATCAAAACAAAACCAAAACTTAAAACAATCATCCCATAAGTCTAAACGACAAGTCTATCAAAAAAAAAAAAAAAATGAAGGCATTATAGTAGCAAAAGTTGACTCAAACACATCAATGGCAAACTAGCAGCTTATCACATTGTCAATGTCCATTGTTAAACCTGAAATATTTAAGAAAAAAGAAACAATTAGGTGAATCAACTAAAAGTGAAACTAAGTCAAGAGAAAAATAAATTAATGTTATTAACAATTAAAAATTAATTTATTCACCCTAAAAAGCCAATTCAAAATTAAGTCAAGAGAAAATAAATTAACTTCAAATGTCATAAGTACCTAATTCAATATTTTCAATTTCTTCCACAAAATCCATAGAATCTCAAATGCTAATAGAAGTAGATGAGGAACGAAGCCAATTTTGTGTACAAATCAAAGCCTCCACCATGGATGGAGACATATTACTGCGAAAAGGATCAAGAACATGACCTCCAATGCTAAATACAAATTCCGAAGCTACAGTAGACACAGGAATTTCAAGAACAATTCGTGCTATTGGGAAATAATTGGATATCTAGTAGCATTATTCTTCTACCAAAGCAATGCATTAAAATTCTCACTGTCAGCTTCAAAGCTCTCAGCCAAGTACTTATCAACTTCTGATTTGCATGCCATACCATTTTCCTCCTCTAAGTGTTTCTTAAGTTGAAATTTCAACACAGCATGAACATCTTGCCCCCCTCCCAAATTCATTTCATTTGGTGCACTACCAATCTGATCTTGTACAGTATTACTTAGATCATTAACAACATACCAATCATACAACTTAACCAATGCATCCTTCACTTTTTTGGACATTTCTTTTGCCACAATAGGATCAAACATTTGGCCAAACAGATACTTAACAAATTTCAACTTATAACGAGGATCAAGAACCACCGCAACAAACAACAACATATTCATCTTATCAAGGTTTCCCCAATATTTATCAAATTTTAATTTCATGTCCACTGCCATTGAAGTTAGAAATGAATCTTCCTTTGTACACAATTGATCAATGTTATTTTTAATTAAAACAAACTCCATAAAGAAAGCATTAGAAGTAACATGCAAAGAACCAGAAAATTGCATGGTTGCATCATAAAAGAGTTTTAAGAAATTCACAAATAACCTGATTTTAGCCATGTTTGGTAGAGCTGTGGAAAAGTGCTTATAGCTTATGCCTAAACAGCTTATAGCTTATAACTATGACCATAAGCTGATTTCCAGCTTATTCTTAAAGCATCTCTTGCCCCACTCAAAGAATAAGCTGATTTCTGACTTCCAAAAAGCTATAAGCTATAATCTATAAGCTAAACCAAACACATTAAAATAGCTTAAATTAAGCTGAAAGCTGAAATAAGCTGTAATTAAGCTCTGCCAAACAGGCACTTTGTTCCAATCATCGTCGAGTGGAGTACCCCAAACCTTTCTTTTCCCTTTCACTTTCCCATTATTGTCATCCCAATCCCCAATCGCATCCTCATTACCATTCTCTCCCAAACTAGTGACAAAATTTAAATCTTCATCTTCTACCCTTTCAAAAGCTTTTTGAAAATTTTCAACCCTTTCCAACATCATGTAAGTGGAATTCCACCTCGTAGGGACATCTAAGCAAAGTAAACTTTTACTCACAATTCCCTCTTTCTCGGCACATAGCTTAAATGTTGCAAACCGAGATGAAGAGGATTTGACATACCTCACAGCATTGTGCACTTTCACAATTGACTTATCTAAGTCAGCCAAACCATCACACACTATAAGATTCAAAATATGGCTACAATATGTCATGTGCAAAAATTCATGATCCAAAATAGTAGTCATTCTATTCCTAGTCTTCTTTTTCAAAAGCTGAATCAAACCACTATTAGAACTTGCATTATCTATTGTCATGGTTAGTATCTTATCAATGCCCCAATCAAGCAGACACATTTCAATTTTCCTACCAAGTGTTTCACCCTCGTGATTTTCCACTAAATGAAAATTCAGAATTCTTTTATGTAGTTTCCAGTCACTATCAATAAAGAGAGCTATAAGACACATGTAGTTTAGATTTTGCAATGATGTCCATGTATCCATTGTTAAGCAAAATGCATTGACCTCTTAGAGCACTTTTTAACTTACTCTTTTCATTCACGAAAATTTTGAAACAATCTTTTGCAACTGTAACATAGCATGGGATTTTCAGCCACCTAGGTTGAACAACTTGCATGAAACGACAAAACCCTTCACCCTTCACAAATCGAAATGGTAACTTATCAATAATCAACATTTCAGCTAAAGCAGTTCTACAAGCATCAACACAGAAATTAACAGTAACAATTTGTCTACTAGTTTCCCCATCCCCTATGTTCTGTTTAGATTGGAAAGCTAATGTTTTTTTGAGTATTATCCTTTTTTCAAAAACTAAATCAAACCACTATTAGAATTTGCATTATCTACTGGCATGGTTAGTATCTTATCAATGCCCCAATCAAGCAGACACATTTCAATCTTCCTACCAAGTGTTTCACCCTAGTGATTTTCCACTAAACAAAAATTTATAATTCTTTTATGTAGTTTCCAATCACTGTCAATAAAGTGAGCTGTAAGACAGATGTAGTTTAGATTTTGCAATGATGTCCATGTATTTGTTGTTAAGTAAATGCGTTGACCTCTTAGAGAACTTTTTAATTTACTCTTTTCATTCACAAAAATTTTGAAGCAATCTTTTGCAACTATAACACGTCATGGGATTTTCAGCCACCTAGGTTGAATAACACGCATAAAACAAAAAAAACCCTTTACCCTCCACAAATCTAAATGGTAACTCATCAATAATCAACATTTCAGCTAAAGTAGTTCTACAAGCATCAACACTAAAATTAACAGTAACAAGTTGTCTACTAGTTTCCTCATCCCCTGTGTTCTATTTAGATTGGAAAGCTAATGTTTTTTGAGTATTATCCTGCAGCCTAAGTGGATATTTCTTGCTTTGTGATTCCAAATGAGTTAACATAGATCTAGTTGTTGGAAATAATGGTTGTTATAGGCTTATTTTGGGCTAACTTTGAGCCCAAAATTGAGTGGGCCCCAAACGTCTTTTGGGGTGGGTCCGAAGAGGTGATGTGTTCCTTCCCGCATGGCAAGTCATGCGGTGAAGATGGTTCGTCAAAACCATTTATGAGTGAATGGGAACTTGACGTCGTTTTCAGGTTCGTGGAATGGACAAATTAAAGAAGTAAATGTAGGTTTCTTTGAAATGGGTTGTCCCACATTGAAACTTTAAGAGAGCTTTTTTGTGTATATAAGCTCTAGACTACAACACTTGGGTTGGGCCCCAAAGGGCACCCCGAGTTTGTAGAAGGGAGAAGTTATGGACAAAGTGAACCTTAACCCAAACCACCACACACGCGCGCGCCGCCGCCGAACCGAGCCAAGCGTGGTTATGGGTCGGGTCGGTTCTAATATTAATTTTTTGGACAAAATTCATTTGAATTTTTTCCAAAATTCTTGCACGAAAATTTAATTTTCTGAACTGAAATAAATTCAATTTTTGAATTTAAGTTTTTCTGTCCATTTGATACCTTTCCAGTCCGAAATTCTTCATTGTTTTCAAACTGTTTTTCAGTTATTAGACTTCCAAAAACTGCCCAGCAGTTTTGGGTTTAACTGCTGCAGTTTACAAAATTCAAATCTGTCCAGATTTGTTTGAATTTAAGTTGTATCTGTTCGGAACAATTTTGCATTTGTTCGTTCAAAATTCTGCACCTGTTCGGCTCTATTTATTCCAGGACTGTCCAACAGTTTTAGGCATCCGAAAATCAGTCTGAAATGTTCATCTTGCAGTCATCTTTTGCTCCTTTGTATTTATAATCTTCATTCTAGTTTTAGAATAAATTTCAAAGAGTTAGAACACAAGGTTTGGTTCGCCATATAATTTGTTTTGGTGTGCTACTACAAATTGGTTAAGATCATTGTATCTTGGGAGATAGACGCCACATAACCGTAAGCACCGTAGCGGGGCGAATCTATCTTAAAGACAGAGTGTCGCACACTCGACTTGGTCTTTTATTTTTCATTTAGTTCGACAAAATAAATTATGTAAGTTTTATTTTATTTTGTTTGAATTAGTTTCTATTTATTTTATTTACACAGAAGATTGTTCAAACACTAGTTCCATTCAATTTGGGATCACATGCATAAGTTGTTTGACAGTAATTACATTCAGCTCTAGGCTTTCCATCCTTGGTTTTAATCTCAATAAAATGGCCCCAAACCATTGACCTTTTCCTAGAGCCACGAGTTCCAACAGTAAACTTCTCACATACCTTGGGTGGTCTTGCTGAGGAATGGACTATTGCTTCTCTAATGGGAGTCCCATCATTAGTTTGGGTTTGAGGATGGGATTCAGAGGCTAAATCAATAATGACAGCAATGTTTACATCCATCTACACAAGCCATAGAATAAATAAATAAAAAGAGTTAGGATTCTAAAAACACAATTAAATTAGGGAAGGGTAGTAAAACATATACTAAAAAAAAAAAAAAAGAAATGAAACATACATAGAGATAGAGAAGAAGAAAATACAAAGAGAGATCACAAACCTTCTGTGACATCCTTCGATTAGGAGAAATGAAGAGTCTCAAAGAGAGAAGAGTGCTTCACAAAAAGAAAGATAAGAACTGATTTTTGTTGTCGTTGTGAAGAATAGTGATAAGTTCAAGATTGGGATGGTAAGGTTAACAGCGGGTTTTGGTGACTGATGCATAGTGTTATAGTGTTATGAAAATTTGTGTGATAGCTGACAATGCTATAACACGATTTTTTATTTTTTTTTTTATTTTTTATTTTTTGTGTGTGTGTTGTTTTGGGATACCAACAATTGGTCTTGGAAGTGTATGAGATCTTGAAAAAGTTTAATTGACATGTATGTTTTCTATTCCATTAGGGAGTGGCAGTCTGGCATATACACTTTAAGAAGTGTAATGGTTGATGTTTTATTTCCTTAGCTATGTTATTGGTACAAGACTTGTGTAATGATTACACCCTTTGGTGGCAGTAAATGTCTTTTCATGAGGAAGACAAATTGGCAGTGTTATTCATTATATATTTAATATATATTATATGTAAATATATTCGATCAGTTTCAGTGCAAATTGGTGTATTTATCAAAACCGGTACTGAACAGAAAATTGAAAAAAATTAATTTCCAAAACCGAACAGACCGATTCATATTAAAAAATCAACCAAATATGACCGGTTTGATCCGGTTTAATTGGTTTATTCAGTTTCTTCAGTTTTTCTTACATCCCTAGCTACTACAATGCCTTCATTTTTTATTTTATTTTTACTCTATTTGATAGACTTGTGGTTTAGACTTATGGGATGATTGTCTTAAGTTTTAGTTTTGTTTTGATGTCAAGACTTTGGTTCTTCGTATTTGTTAATTTTTTTTGTTTGTATTTTTGTGAATGGTTGAATTAGATATGATTAAAATTGTGTACAAATGGCTAATTTAATATTTTTATATTAATTATTTATTATACAAAAAATTTAAGAAATGACTCAATTTTGAAAGTACTTAAACCGATTAAACTGCATTGAGCCGAACTGTTTGAATCTGTGCAGTTTGGTACGGTTTGATAAAAAATTTGGTCTGTATTGGTTTTTAATATAATAAAATCGACATTATCGGTTCTGTGCAAAATTTTACCTAAACACCGACCGTCCTGAGCTGATTACATCGCTAATACCATATGATGCAGCGATGGGTAATTATTTGGGGTTATCGGCAGAAATTCAAAAAAAATAAGCAAGCGTTGTTTGCGTCATTCTGCGTTGTTTGCTATGGTAATTATTTGGGGTTACTGGCAGAAGTTATACATTTTATTTAGATCAAATCAAAACTAAAAATACTAAATACAATAAACCTCAATTACTTGGTCAGGTTTCATCTCTACCCTAAGAAAAAGAAATTAGTTCCACATACTCATGAAATTACCACACTCTAATATTTACAAAATACACTCTCTCACTCTCTCACTTTCCCTTTCTTTCTTTTCTCTCTTTTGCTCTCTTTTGCTTCTGCCTTCTCTCTAAGCTCTCTCCTCTTCTCCTTTTATAAATAAAATATCTAGAAAAGAAAACAAACATAGTAATATAAATAATATAATAAAATAATATTTTATTATATATATATATAATTGAGAGAGAGGTATGAGAGGCATGGGCTCTCTTTTCTTTTTTTTAATTTTTAATTTTATTTATTTTATAAAATATATAAAATATCTAAAAAAGTATTATTTACATTAGTTTATGTATAAATACCTAAAATATATACAAACACACAAAAATCACACAAAACTATAAAATAATACAAATTAATAGACTAATAAAATATATGTTAGTGGGCCAAATGTGAATCATTTAAGCTCTGATCAGTGGTGATCCATGGCTTCTTGAACCCAATACTTTTCAGCCTAAAGGGGTGGCAGAGTTTGGCAAGTCTTGAAAGGTTAATCAACTGATAGATAGAGGAAGAGCTTGTTGGAGGGAAGATGTGATTCGACAGATTTTTTGAGTGGATGATGCTCGTTTAATCATGGCTCTGCATTTGCCTCTGTTTGATACAGTGGGTAAATTGATTTGGCATTTCACGAAGGAGGGGATTTATTTTGTTAAATCAGGCTATGAGGCAGTGATAATGATTAAGAGGAATGGTTCCAATTTGGGAAGGGCAGAAGGGGAAACTAGCAATTGAGAGGAGATGAAGACTTTCAGGAATAACATTTGGAGGTTGCCATGTCCAAGAAAACTGAAACACTTTCTTTGGAAGTGTGCCCATGATGTAGCTCCAACTAAAGAGGTGTTGGTCAGGAAAAAGGTTGTTGATGCTATATGCCGTTTGTACAAGGAAGAAGATGAGTTAACGATGCATGTGTTGGCTTAGTGTCGGCCCAGCCATGAGATTTCCAGGGCCCAAAGTCGATAATCGACTAATAAATTTCTGGGGCCCTTCTTATTTTTTTTTTCATTGAATGAAATAAAATTTTGAAAGTAAAGGACAAAAGATTTGTGTCAAAATCACAAAAAAATACTTAGCATTACATTACAACAACTAATAAGTATCACTTGATCCTCATTCTTCTTGTATTTTTAGAAGTAAATAAATCAATTATACTTGCATAATCTAATTTTTTTGCAAAATCATTTTCAATGGATAACAATGCTAATCCATTCAATCTTTCTTGTGACATGGTTGATCGAAGGTAATTTTTGATCATTTTCAACTTTGAAAAGCTTCTTTCCCCCAATGCAACTATAACCGGAATAGTCAAAAGTATTCTATAAGCAACCTATGAATTTGGAAAACAATTTGCCATCAACTGCAGATGATTGAGCACTTCAATTGATTTATTGACTTCTTTTGGCAATCTCTTTTTCAAGACTTTTAGCTCCATCAATAAATCTCTTTTATCAATATTGGAAATCTCACCATGTTTTAAAAATTCTTCAAGGTTCACACACCCCGCCTTTAACAATTCATCGCTGCATTTTTTCAAGTCAAACAAAAAGTCAAAGTTTGCCTCATATACTTTGAATTGTTCAAACCTATTTTTGAGTGAACAAAGGGCTTAATCAACAAAATACAAGAAGTAACCAACTCTAAATGATTCTGCAGCCGATTGGGTCACCTCTTCACTAACATTCTCATCAAATTGTTTCTTTCTAGAAATGATGCGTTTTTCAACAAATTTAGGTTCAATTCCCAGTTCACTTGCCATTTCTTTAGCTTCAACCATAGCCTCCATGAAACTAACTTCTCTATACATTGCAACACACTTAACAAGCCTATCTAGCTACTTTACAGCAACTGCTATATCCATATCTTTACTTTGAAGATGCTTGCTAACAGAGTTCACATGAAACAATAAATTGTACCAAATTACAATACTAAATAAGAACTCAAAAGTCTCAAGTTCATGAGTTACTAGGGATTTAGCTTCACTTTTTGCAATCGAATCTGTGGTAGGATTGTTGTACAAGTCAACTAAAGCATCTCTTATTTTTTAAGCACGGTATCTTAGTGGTTTAACACTTTCAATGTGACTTTCCCAACGCGTTTGCGACAACAACTTAACCGTGAGGCTTTCCTTTAGATTATCTTTTAAAATTGCCCAACATTGAACGGAAGATGAAAACAGTACATATATGCGTTGTACCACACCAAAAAAAGTTTTTGCTTTGGAGCAAGAGTTGGCCATATCACAAAGCAAAAGGTTAAGACTATGACAACCACACAGTGTATAGAATGCTCTAGGATTTACTTGAAGTGCTCTTGTTTGAACACCTTTGTTTTTGCCTTTCCTGTTAGAGCCATTGTCATATCCTTGCCCTCTTAAGTCACCAATATCAAGTTGAAGGTTAACTAATGCTTCTTGAAGTTTATCAAAAAGTCTCATCCCCGATGTATCATCCATATTCAAGAATTTCAAAAAAAACTCTTTCACCGTAATTGGTCTTGTTCAAACATCCATGCATCGTACAACAAGAGACATTTGTTTTTGATGGCTTGTATCCGGAGTACAATCAAGTATGACTGAAAAGTATTTTGCTGGTTTGATTATCGACAAAATTGCACTTTTGACTTCCCTGGCCAACATTTGTATCACCTCGTTTTGAATTTTGTGACTCAAATAATGGTAATGAATCTCACCCTTTTCTATCTGCCGCAAGTGTTGTTCCATTGTTGGATCAAACTCGCCAATCATTTCAATTATGCTTAATAAAAGTCCATTGCTCTCTTCATAAATCTTCTCATGGCTTCCACGAAAAGGCAAATTATTCTTGGCAAGTGTTTCACAACTGCAATTATCATCAATAAAACCCGTCTCAAGTGCTCTCTTTCTTTGTTAACTTGTTCTTGTATACTTTTATCTATTGTTTGATGCTTTCCCAATCTTTCCTCCAACTCAATCCACTTGCTCATGCAAGTATTGTGCTCGTTACCACTTTCATGGCCTTTAAGTCTCTCACTAATATTTCTCCAGTCTTTAAATCCTTCAGTAGCTAATTGAGTCTTATTTCCCTCGTGCTTAAACAACTTATAACAAAAGCAAAATACTCTATCAAAAAGTTCCGAGTATATCAGCCATGTCCTATCATATTTTTCTCCATTTGGTAAATGCCGAATGTAATGAACAGGTGAGAAATGCCTATACCTCGAAGAATCATCCTTAGGGAAGTTGAACTCACAATTTCCTCTCACAGGACCTCTTTCGACTAAAAAATCTTGTAAATTCTGGTCAATTATTTTCCAAGTCCCCAGATCATCTATATTTTGATTGCTCACATTCCACATTCATCTCATCATCTTGATTGGCTTCTGCACTCCCAAATTCCCCATTTCCTTTTTCATCCACCAAATTTTCATTATCATTATTAACCAAATTTTTATTCTCATTATTCACCAAAGTTTCAAATTCTTCATTATTCAAGTCTTCAACTGATTGTTCTGCTTGTTTGTCACTCGTAAAGAATTTGTCAATAGCTCTTCTTTGACACTCGACTAATTTTTCGACTCTTTGCTTCTTTTTCCTTTTTGATAATCCAGATGGATAGTTTCTTTTAAGAGTCATGATGAAATGAGATCAAAATACTTTTTTAGATCAAAATTCAAAACAAGAGCACCACCACCACTTAACAAAATAAAAAACTTTCAAATTATGTGATGTTACAGAGAAGGCCCTATGAGTGACATGGAATAATTGTCTACAAGGCAACTAAACAATCTACTATAGTTGTTTTAAATTTTTGGGTGAACAAAAAAAAAAAAAATTGATAGAGGAATAGAAACAATAGGTTTGTGGAGGTAGAACTGAACAAAAACGGAGTGCGTGAAACAAAGGAGGCAGTAGCCATTGTAAGTATATCAGACAAACTATTAAACTTAAACAAATTCTTAAAAAAAGACAAGACAAATTCTTAAACAAATTATTAAACTATATCAGACAAATTATTAAACTTAAACAAATTCTTCTTGATGATGTAAATACCAATATTATAATAGCAATTGAGCAAAAGACAAGACAAATATTTAATTAATTGAATAGAAAAAAAAAATACCTATGCTTGCTGTGCTGCTGCTGATCCGTCAACCGTGTGCTCTGTTTTGTTTTGTGTGATGCTGCTAGGTTTGCTCTTTGTTGGGCTGCTACTGTCAAGTTGTTGGAAAAATTGGATTAAGAGTAGTTAGGGTTAGGAATTAGATAAGGAGAGAGAATGGGCCTTTTTAATTTTGAATGGGTCTTTCAATTTTTTAATGGGTCAATTTATTTTAAGTTTGTTTGGACCTTCTTTAATTTTTTTTTTTTTTTGGGACCTAAAACATACCTAATATATTATACTAAACTATAATATGAGGGGGTCTCTTTTTTGGGTCTATTTTGAGGGGGCCCTTAGGCCATGGCCTAATGGGCCTATGCCCAGGGCTGGGCCTACTCGGTGTTGGTTGTCTTGGCAAATCTGGGTGCTATCTGCACTTCATGTGAACATAGGTGAAGTTTCAGGGGATAATATGATCGTGTAGAGGTCAAATGCGTTGAAGAGATGGAATGGAATGAAGAATAGGAAGATCTTAAAAGCTTTGTGTGCATTTACGATTTGGAAAATATAGAAAGCGCAAAATGAAGCACATTTTAATGGTGGGGATCTCTGTCCCCAATGTATTTGTAGTATAGCGGATAGCTGTGACGGAAGCTTATAGATATTTGCAAGCTAATGAGTTAGTGGTAGGGCAGGATCGAATTGAGGTTGGGGTTCATGGTCGAGCTACGACTAGGAAGGTTCAGCTAGAAATGGGCTGCTAAAAATTAATTTCGATGGCGGCATGTACTCCTCGAAAGGATGCTGTGGGGTTGGTGTTATTAGTCGGAATAGTCGGGCTAGTTTGTGGCAACTCGAACACGACATTTTGATAATCGCTTCTTGCCTTTAGTTGTTGAAGCTTGTGCTACTAGGGAAGCTCTGGTGTTGACGTCAGAGCTGGGGTTACGAAATTTGTGCTTTGAAGGGTATTCACAATTGGTAGTTAATATGGTTTTGGGCATTATCACTATTGATGAAGAGGTCAGCAATGTTGTGGCTAATATCAAGCGTTTACTGCAACTTTGTGCTCCATGGGAGATGTGTTTTGTTCGGCAAAGGGCGAATGGTGTAGCTCACTGTTTGGCTCAATTTGCAGTTAGAGGAGAATGCGTTTTGACTTGGGAGTTTTGTCCTCCTAGGTGGTTATCTAGTGCTTAGTGTAATCATTCTATTCATATTTATATAATCTTCTATAATTTTGGAGGGGGAAGAGGGGAAACTAATGCAATATAGTAGAAATCCCAAAATTGACACAATAATACAAATGAATTTAGGGCTTTAGAAGAAATCCCTAAATTTACAATACAATTGAATGAGATTTTTGTGAACAAGCTTATTATGTGAAGTTTAGCTAGTGTGCGAGAGGAAAAAATATTTCATGATCCAAGATTATTGCTCTACACCATTTAAAATTGGTATATTTTGTCATTTCTTACAATTCAACAAAATAAAAAAATAATAAGGCCCCTTGCTTTAGCTAATAATAGTGCATTTGGGACATCACATAAACTTGTTTTAAGATCATTGAATAACTTCTTGTGGGAGAAACAGTGACATCAAAGATGATTTTATCTCACTAAGACTATCAAAAATGAATACATTGGTGTTGTTTGGTGCAATTTATTGTAAAATAAAAGTTGATAATTTAAAAGTAAAAGCCAAAAGCAAACCCTCACCAAGCTTTTAGAAATTAATTTTTTCAGATTGTTTAAGTTATTTCTGTCTAACAAATAAAAATTGCATCAAACAGTCTTACGTAGACTTCCAAAATAATAATAAATAAATAAAATATAAGCAGCTCAAATAAGTTGCGCTAAACAACCACACTAGCTAGTTGTTAGGGTCAGCTGCGTATTAATGTAGCCACTAACTTCAATTTTGTTTGCTTCATTGGAGTTGTTAGCAAAGGCGTTAAACATGTTAAAGTTAGATTAGAAGTTGACTCGGACTAGGGACTTAAAAGGTTGTATTACAAACACAAAACTAGTTCACAAAACCAATCACATAGACATTTGTGATTGGTTCTGCGAACCATTTCTATGCACTTAACTTATCTCACGGCTCGTGACTCAATAGTTAGAAGAGAGACCAACATATATACATATATATATGTATATATTTATGGGAATGGTTTGCCTCTATACTCCTTTCATATTCTATTTGGTGGGCTCTATCTTGAGCCCACAAGTTGTGGGCTACAAATATGATCCAAATTGTTCATCTCGTAGGCCCAACAGTAAACATGAGTACTACAAAAATCAATTTCATCGGATGTCACTAAACATATGAACAAATTACATTTTATTTTTTTAAAATGGACAGCAACTTTGATTTTAAACTCAAATAATTAATTTTATAAAACAAAATGTGATTTGTTCATTTATTCATCAATATTCGATCAAGCTAATGTTTTGCATAAATAGTGTTCAAAGGGTCCTGATCGATTGTTTGCCGACCATTTTGTTGCAAGTCCAGTTTATCAACCTTCAATATTTCAGAGACATTTTCCAATGAGTTGTGATCTACATCTACAGATTTTGAATGCCATTCAAGCACACGATATTTATTTTGTTCAAAAAGAAGATGCGTGTCACATTCTCAAATAGTCCCCGCTTCAAAAGATGACTTTCGACAATTAGAATGCTCGCATATGGAGTGGAAGCAGATACTGTAGATGATTATGTGTGAATTGGGAAAAGCATGGCAACTGGAAGTTTTAAACAATTTTGCCAATCAATTATCAAAATCTTTGGAGTTGAATATCTTAGATTTCCATCAACAACTGATTTTGCTAAATTACTTGCTATTCAGAAGGCTTGTGGGTTCCCGAGTATACTAGGAAGTTTAGATTGTATGCATTAGAAGTGGAAAAATTGTCCAACGGCATGGCAAGGTCAATATGTAGGTCATGTAAAAAAACCCAACCATAATTCTTGAAGCAGTAGCTTCTTATGATTTGTAGATTTGACATGCCTTTTTTGGAATGCTCGGATCACACAATGACTTGAATGCCTTGGATCGTTTTCCTCTATTTTTTGATCTTGCCTAAGGTAGAGCTCTGCCTACTAATTACACTATTAATGGGCAAACTTACAATATGGGTTATTACATTGCTGATGGTATATAACCTCTATGGGCAATACTAGTTCAGACAATCTCTTCTCCCAAATGAGCAAAGAAGCAACATTTTTCTATGATGCAAGAGTCAGCGAGAAAGGATATGGAGCAGGCATTCGGGGTGTTCCAATCTCGATTATAAGTGAACCAACACGTTTTTGGGATCCCAAAATATTTGGTAATATAATGAAGACTTGCATTTTACTGCATAATATGATTGTCGAAGATGAGAGAGACTCCTATCTTGATTTCGATTATGAACATCAAGAACTAACGCAGCAGTAGTAGTTTCAAGAGAAAGTAACATAACTTTGAATCATTTATGTCGCATCATTTAAGTATTAGAGATAAGAATACGTATCATGCCCTTCACAATGATATAATTGAGCATCTGTGGTAACTTCATAGAGAAAAGTAGCTTCTAGAATTGGACAAGAGGATGTAATTGTTACTGTAGTTGCTGTTTGTGAGTGGCTCTATTTGGTTGGATTTTTTGACTGGGAGGTGTTTAGGCAAATGGTGGATTTCTTTGTTGCAAATATGTTATTTTTGTTGTTGTTTTGGTAGTGAATATGTATATGAATTATGCTGACAAATTATTTTTGTTTCTTGATGCATCAATTGAATGATATATATTATGTTTGTTGGTTTTGATTATGTTGTCAACTATGTTTGTTGGGTTTGATTATGTTTGTCGAAGCTCATTTGGTTTTTTTCTTCTTTTTTTTTTTTTTGGATAAAGGATAATGTGCATATATATATATATATATCTAGAAACCATAATTACACAAAAACAAGTCTTAACAGCATTATATAGAAGTTGTTTGAACCAACAAATGTGCTTGTTGCACAGCCTACCCAGCTGCACTCAAACATTTTCAAAAAATTATGAAAAAAAAATCTCCAACTATATTTATTAGGTACATCTACCTCATTTAACTCCAACTACTATCTCCTTCATTTACTTCTACTTGCCCATATAACCCTTTAGTTATTGATTTGTCCATAAAAATAGATGAGTTTGTTTCTCAATATAATTCTTCACTTGACAATTTTATTAATTGTTATGAAATTTCTATGTATAATTAGAGCAGGTCATCTGAACTCAAAACAAGACAAACAGTTGTCCATTTTCCATGCAACCAGTCATCCAGTAGAAAAATCGAGGGGAAGTTCGGCAGCTCAACCAATTGGCACGAGTAGAGCTCATCTACAAGGTCAGGTTCTGGGTTTATTTATCACACTTTTTTCGATCCGTCTTGAAATCCTTTCATATTCTTTTCTGAAATATTCACGTAGATTCCTTTCACTCAAATCCCTCTGAAATATTCACATAGTCTAGTTTATCAACCTTCAACATCCCTTTAAAAACATCATGCCTAGAACCAAAAGAGCAAGAGGTACTGGACAATCATCAAATCCTGAACAAGTGTATCCTACTCTAGACTTTCTCATTTTTTATCATGAACAAGCCTTTCCTATCATGGCCAACCAACTTATTGTATCAAGCAGAAGTGTCAATCTTGCTTCTCAATATGATGCTTTGTTGCTTAGCAAACTTGAGAGTATGGGTTGAAAAAATTTGATAAATTTACTGCAAAAGGTATATCCTCATCTTATATCTCTCTTTGCACTTGACTCGTACACATGAACAAGAGGAAAACTATGTTATTTTCTCTTATGTGAAAGGTAAATACATTCAATTTGGCATTCCCACTTTCGCACAAATTATTGGAGTTGAGCAAGGGGAGAATCGATTCTACTTTAACATCGAGTCTCAATTACTTGATATTGTTGGTGATATTTCTAAAGTATATTCTAGTATTTGTGTCAACAAATTTACTAGAACTAATTTGCAAGCCAAACACTTGCGAATATTCTCCACAGATTTCTAGTAGAAAATGTCACTCCAAAACGAGGACATTTTGATGTTGTTCCAACTTATAATGCATATTTGCTATATTGTTTTGAAGTTAGACATAAATTGGATTTATGCTATATTATCATGAGAGAAATGCATGTTGCTACTAAAACTAGTGGGTGGTCATTGGTTTTTGGAGCTTTTCTTACAAAAATTTTCAAATATTTCAAGATTAGAGTTTCAGGTACAGGGGAAATAAAAATACATTCTGATATTTCAAAATACACACTCACCCGAGCTGGTGGCTTTGATCTGTTACTACAAAGTCTAAATGCTCTAGATGCACCAATAGATGATCTCGAAAAACACAATGAGGATGCCATGCCACCAGCTCAACAGGCTCAATACTGGACTAATTTTATGGTTATGTAATAAGAATGATACAATCAATGCCTTCAATGGTAACAAAACATGGCTATTTAGTTCGATGCATTTGCCATTGCTCAAAACTCTTTAATTCAATAGTTTGGTGATTTTCCTGTGGACACTTTAAGCTAATTAAGCTAATTATTATAAGCCAAAATAAATAAATGGCTATTAACTAATTATTACAATAACAAATAAACTAATTAGTTAACTAATTAATTAAATAATTACAAAACAATTGCAACTAATAATTAAATTAAGTAACTAGATTGAGCTAATTTGCTGCTCCGCCTCAGGAAATGAAAGATGTGTATGCGCAAGCTCAGTTTCCACCTGAAAAGACCTCTACTTCACTCTTGAAAGCCTCTGATTGCACAATTGAACACTTCCAAAACAATTTTGCTGTACCTTACCAACATTCTGCTAAGATTTGCATCAGTGGCCAGCTGGCCACTGGTAAAGCTTGCCGACCACCTGCTGGCCATAGATAGTGGCCTGCCGACCACTGATGCACTGGTTTATCTTACTGCAACAGAGGACAAACAGATCAAAAATAGGGTATTCCCACAGATTGTTTGCACAACTCACCCTTCCTTTCATGAACAAATCCAAGGAGTTATGAACTTAAGCCACAAACCACCAACTCAAGCAATTTCACTGCATGATGGCTTATGACTCAAGATGTGCGAGTTCAATAAATCCAAAATGAGACACACAAGAACCATCACCCTATCATACATGATCAAGGGAAATGGAGACCTAAGAAACTTGACACATTTCATCACTTTAAGTATGAAATGTCCCAATTTTCCTTGTGTTCAATTAATGTCCGATTGAACACACAACACACAAATTATTATCTTGCTCACTTTTAATCCCAAGTTTTAATTACTCTTTTTAATTTACCAACCATTCTTTAATCCAATTAAGTCCAAAGGTGAATTAAAGTCCTCTAATGGAAAGAGAGCTCAAAACACAAGTTGCTTTGGGTATGAAAGAAGCATCATACCGTTGGTAATGAACCCCCTAAGGGATTAAACCATTGAAACCTCAATTTCACACGTCATCAAGAATCAAGCAACCGCATTGATCAAATTGAGCACTGAGTGAGTGGCATCTATATCATCGCTACTTCCCTGTACCACCACTTGATACTGAGCATTGAACTTAAGTCATAAAGGGAAAGAAAGACTATGATGGTTATTTTAACAGTTTTTAAGTTGTTTTTAGTTTGCATTTTAAGTCTTTATTTTTGGTATTAGATTTATGATAACTTTATATTATCTTGACTACTTTAAGTATGCTCTACTAGTGTTGCTTTTTAGATAATAGTTCCAATAATTCTACACAAATGATTATGTAATTCCTATGCTTAAGTTATTCCAACAACATACAATGTAATTCCTATACTTAAGTCATTCTAACAACATACAAAGAATCCAAGAAGTTAACATATATTAGAAGTGAACTATCATTACTAAATCGAAATGGAAACCAATTTCAAGCCCTTGAATCTTCGAAATAAGATTTGTTGTTAAAGATCTTCGTAGTAGGACCTTTGCATAAGATTTAAATTGATCATGCCCATTGACATGATTTTATGCTTCTCATTCCTTTATTCTCTCTCATTCTTATGGATAATATTTTTAGTTATTCCTCCCTATCATTGGTCCTTCTTCGACGTTCGGCAACCTTTTATTCACGCTGTGTAGCCTTTTGTTCATCTCGGTTAGCGCTTCTAGAGGACATACTTAACTGCACATCAACAATTTTAGATTGGTTGGCTACCATTTTATCAAATCTAACATCATGAATTGCTTTTTTCTTCAACTTCTCTTTCTCAGCCTTAGTACCAATGGTTGTGTTGATGTATCAGTTGAAGATTGTTGGTTCAAATCTATATTATTGTTTGATGCTAAAGCAGTCAGAGTTGATAGAGTCGAATCTGAATTCGATGGCGATGTGGGTTCGTTGAACTGTCTTTTAAGTTCATCCCACTTATAATTTTTGCACAAAATTTTCCAACTTGCATCAAATGTAAAATGCTTTTTCTAGATTGAATGATACATGCGCTTAGTTTCAGCGAACTGAAAAACAAAGTAGTTTTGCAAGTATCCAAAAAAAAACTACAAATCATAAATTATATATGCTCAAAAAAATCATAAAAATTACCACAACCTTGTCTACTTTGGTTGTCACACTTTGTTGCCTCAATCAAATTTGCTCACAAAATCACAAAATTCATTAATTGTGTTTTGCATCACAAACCAACAGTGAACCAAAGAAACATGGTCTCAATTTGATTGACCATTCAATTGTGAATTAAAATAAACAAGTACCTTATCCCAGAAGATTGCCATGTTCTGACTATGCAATGGTATCTTGAGAGACAGCTAAACAAGATTTACATGAAGGTTCATCTTCTATCATGGTGAAAGCTTTACCACGAGGAACACAAGAAGTTTCAGAAATAATACGTATTTCATGGGTTTCCTCTTAACTTTGTGATTCTTCAAACATTTCATAATCATCCATGGTTTGAAGATAAAATTTGTAGAAATAAACAAGTGAACAAAATCACAAGGATAGAAAATTCAAGTTCAGAATGATAATAATAATAATAATAATAATAATAATAAAATATTGTGAAAATAACAAGTGAAAAAATTCAAAATGAGTGAAAATTGAAGTTTCGAATGATTAAAAATAAAATAAAATAAAATAAAAATTCGTGAGTGCACCAATAAATGGTCAAAGTGTAAATATTGATATTGTGAGAATAAAAAATAGAGCATTATTATTTTATAGGCAGAGCAACAACGATAACTTTTAAAATTTGAAGCCCCTGCAAAACTAACGGTAACCTGCAAAATTTAATGGTAAGAAATCTACACAAATTTAAAGCCTCTGCAAAATTTTGAAGCCTCTGCAAAACTAAGGCTGCTATACTTCCAATAATTCTATACAAATTTGTTGGTAAGAAATATGCTATTGGCAAAATTTTGCACAATTTTGCAAGTCGGTTGACACATAGGTTGTACAGGAGGACATCTTGCTTGTCATCCGGTCTATTCGTAAGCATGGGCAAATTTTTGCACAATTTTGTAAGACTAGTTGACAAGCAAGTTGTCAAGGAGGACATATGTCCGGTCATCCAGCCTGATTATGTTGTATGGTTGAAGCCTCTGCAAAAGCAACAGCTAGCTGCAAAATTTGATGAAGGATAAAAGCTTCTTTCATTTGATGAAATAATTGATTCTCCCTCTATTTGATATCAGTTTGGTGAAAGGATTATACGTTTTTCATCAAAATTGAATTTGATAAAAGATTTGATGCAACGTTGGAAATGACCTTATACACACTAAAGTGGACTTTACACTTATAACACCACTTTTAACATACTTTTTAACATTTCTATTGTAACACATGCCCACACTAAACTAACAAATCTTAACATATAAATTTAAAAATCACTTTTTGTCATGTATTTCTAAGGGCAAAATTCACTTTACCTCCATTGTGGTTTGGGCTCAGGACACTTTATTCTTTTATGGTTCAGATATAGGCAAAGAGTGTAACTGTTACATTTTTTGTCCAAATTGACAGAATGTGTAATACACGTGCTATTTTCGAGAGTGAGCATGCCTTCTTCTTTTTTTTATAAGTAGAGTGAAATAAAAATAATTGAAAGATAGACCTATCCCAGATCCTAGAAATTCATGATCCCATAAACAGGACGCCATGATCCAAGAAATTCATCATATTTCTGAGTTTATTCCATGATTCTATTTGATAATTTGCTGAATTAAAAATCGTGTTCTTTGATTCCCAATTTCTTTACTATGCATATATATATATATATATCTTTGTGTAAAATATAATAAAATGAAAATTAGTTTAGAAAGTAAAAAATTAAAATAAATAACTAGAGATTTATAGTTTATTCATTTATTTATTTATTTTTGATGGGTAGTTAATATGTAATTTAATTGAATTAATATTATTTTTTCATGAAAAACTATTATTGTTTAAGTTAGAAATTAGGTATATAAAATAAGAGAGAAATAAAACAAGAGAAATAAAATAAGAGGAACAAAACAAAAAGGTAGAAAGCCAGACGAGTATTAAGGTAATTTCATGTCTTTTAGTCAACGAAGTTAGTGTTGCAATTTAGTTCAAAACCACGAGGGAGTTGCCTGCTTATTTTTGAACCATAACGGGATAAACTGCTTTAATCCCAATTCACAAGGAGATAAACTAAAATTTGCCCTATTTCTGATTGTTTCAACGTGGATGCTCTTAAAAATAAAATAGATGAGTTTCTTTGTGGACTGGACCGTATTTTTTGGTCTGTGAGGCCCTATATAGGTCCCGTTTCAATGATCTTGGCCGTTCAATGTGTAGAGCCCATCAAGTATTTCATCTCTGCAAAAAATTACGTTGATCTAACATCTATGGCCCGTTATCGGAATACATTTTTGTCAATGGTAAATATGATTTTAAAAATAAATTATTAACAAAAATGCGTTCCAGTCAAGGGGCTATTGATATATGATCAACATGATTTTTTGTAGGAATTAAGAACTCGACAAACTCTACACATTTAACGGTTCAAATTATCGAAACATGATCCGTAATGTACCCCACAAATCTAATAATATAATTCAATTCACTTTAGGGAAATCCATCACAAAATAAGAAAGAGTGAAGCCTCACTATTTACTTTTACATTCGTGTTTCACGTGGATGAAATGGGCATAATTGTCCTCTCCCATTAGGAAGCGTGCTCAATTCATCAAAAGTAAAGGCACCAAAATCAAACACGCCTATATAAATAAATAAAGATGAAAATGGGGGGAAACCAGTATAACTAATTTAAATTCAGATTGCAATAAAGATCAGATACATAAGTATTGGGATTTTGACTTTTTTGTTCACATAAAAAAAAAAAAAAAAAAAAAAGAAGCATTATTTTATGGGAAATTCATAACTTTAACAGCAGCACCAGTTGACTGGGCTTTAGGTGGTTTTGTGGACTTCAAAAACTGATTCTTAATTGCAAAAAAAAAAAAAAGGAAGAGTTTTTTCCCTTCAGTTGTAAATTATTTCCATTTAGAACCCTGTGGTCATTGTACACCCTTTTTAGTGTAAATTAAACATTTTACCCTTCACTTTCAGTCATATTTTAGGAAATTTTAAATTTCATTCGAAGCTTACAAATTTCCCAGACAAATCACTTTTCACTTATGTTTTAACTTTTATTCAATTTTATAAATATTAAACATTGAAGCACGAATATTAAAGTCTAATAATTTGATTATTACAATTAGAAAGTGTGTGATGAAAGTTAAATTTTGATAAATATTAGAGAGTAAAAATATAATTTACCTTTTTTCATTTGTCTTTTAATATTTGTTCATTCCACATATCATTATTATTTGTAGTCTCTTGCAATATTGTCATATTATTCCTAATCACAAAATTATGTTGTTTAAACCTTTGAATCATGAGTAATTTGCTTAATAACCACTCTCGAAATGCAAGTGGTTTATTTATTTATTTAATTTATTGAGGATGTTTAGATAAATATCAATTATAAGTGAGGATGGTCATAAAGGAAAGTGAAATCTCTTGTTTAGCAAAAATGCCCAAGATCATTGGTCCACCCTTAGAGTGAAGAAAAAAAAAAAAAGATGATTTTTACTTTATAAAATATTAGATTTTTAAATTCATGTCACTACAACAAAAAACACCAACGGCGACTAAAATTTTGCTTTTCGTCGCTGAAAGTTCAACAAATGGCGACTAAAATGGATTTCGTCGCCAAAAATGATGCCTTTTGCCGACTAAAAAGAAGGGTTATTATTTTTTGTCACCTTTCTTTTAGGCTATATTTAGTTTATGAATTTAGTTGGAGATTTGGGTAGGAATTTTTAAAAAGAAAGGAAAAAAATATGTGAAATGTAAATTAAATATAGTATATTTCAAACACTTTTTACAATTTTTTTTTTTAAATTCTTATTCAAATTCATGATCTAAAGACAATATTAATGAATTTGTTGTCAATTGATTAGTCTAAAATTTAAAATGTCATAAAGCCATGTGATTTGTTAATTTATATCACAAATTACTTTGGTATAACTTATATGTAATATCGGATCGTAAAAAAAAAAAAAAATCTTATACGTAATATCTTAGATTTCTTATTGGAAGATAGGGTAGGAAGGCCAAAACTGATTGATATGCAACACACGATATTTTCAATTGAAAATTATAGGGGGAAAAAAAAGGGGAAAGTTACCAATAAATCCTAAATGTTGAGATTGTGCTCCATTTGGTCCTAATATATATTCTTATGATCTATTTAGTCCTTTGTATTGTCAAATGACATAAATACCATTTGGTATTTAATGTTTAATGTGTGAAAAATTTCCAATTAAATTTACACGTGACACGTTGATTGTGTTTGGTGGGTGCCACAAAACTGAAAAGTACACTAATGCTTTTATTACTTTCTTACGTTTGGGAGGCTGAAGCATGTGCCACACATTCATAACACACACTCATACACACCATACACACAACACACACACAGAGCACAGAGCACAAAGCACACCAAGTCCACCTTTCTCTTCTCTATCTAAGACACCTAGCGCATCACACACACACCCAGAGTACTGGCTTCAACACTGATACACACACAGCACACAAATCTCCATTGAAGACGCATCACACACACACCGATACACGCACACACCCAGAGTAATGGCTTCAACACTGATACACACAGCACACAAATCTCCATTGAAGACGCACACACTCATACAGACCACGCACACAACACACACACACAGCACAGAGCACACCAAACCCAGTTTGTCTTCTCTCTGATACACGCACACACACACACCGTAACTTTGTGTGTGTATGTGTGTTGACATCGTCTTTGTTCTTTCTGACCATCTCCACCACATCCACCTCACTCACACCCCTCGCTTTCTCGGCCTCATCGATTCCTTCACACTCTGCCCTAACTCCGATTCACACTTTGCCCTAACTCCGATTACGTCGACGACGTCATCATTGGAGTCCTCAACAGCGGAATATGGCCGGATCTCACCGGATCTGGCCTCTGTTTGAGGTCTCTCTCTCCCTCTCTTCCTTGAAATTCAGATTCTCCACCACTGTCGAAATCGCCTCAGATCTGTGTGGCCGCCGAGTGTGAGGGCGTTCAACGAAGAAAGCAACTCTTCCGCCATCGACACAAATCTCACATCTCAGATTTGTGGTTATCTTTGTGTGTGTGTGTGTATCTATTGAGGAACACTCTCTCTCTCTCTCACACACACACACACACATGTATGTTTGCATGTATGAATTTGATTTGAATTGATTGTTTCAGGGGAGACCCATTCTGCAACACATCTCTCTGCAACACATCGCTCAGCTCGAGTCCGGATCGTCGGTGAAGTATGCGACTGTGATTGCTCATATTCCGGCGCAGACAATGGCGGATGATGGTGGTGGTGGATCTGGGGGGTTGCTTCCGATGGAGAGTGTGTATGAAGGAGCGTTATGTGTGTGTATTAGTGTGTGTGTATCACTCAATCTAAACACAACCATCTCAAACAACACCGCTGCCATTACACATCACCACCACCTTCCTTTCGAATCTCTGATTGTGTGCCACACAGGCGTCGGGGAAGGAAGAAACATTCAAATTCGAAAGCCCCACGTGAAAAAAAGGGTATAAATGACCAATACATATTAGCAAAGAAGGAAAAAAGGATCAACAAGACTATATTCCCTCACTGATAGGACCAACCAGAGCAACAGACACAATGTTGGGACCAAATGGTGTAACTGTTTGTGGGATGGGATTTATTGGTAAATATCCCAAAAAAAAGGGAGCTTTTTTGATAAATTTTCCTTCTAAGAGTTTTATTTCATTCAATTCATATTCTTTTTAACTAAAGTGCTGCTATTAGCACCTGCCAAAATTCTTTGGACCCCCCATTTTATAATTTTTTTTATTACAATTATACCCTAAAGTAAAATTACATTAAAAGACATTATTAAATTGAACACCCACCTATCAATAAGAACTAATACTCTATAATATTGGACACCCACCCCCACCCCCACCCCCACCCCCACCCCCACCCCCAACTCCAACTATACGTATTCCATGTTTGTAAACCCTAAACCTATTACTTTTCATAACCAACTAATATAAACTCTAAATCTATTATTTTTCATAATCATCTTAAATCTTGAATATGTCATCTTCATCACCATCATCAACGCTATTGAACTTGAAAGTTTTGCTTCAAGTATAACGTATACTTCATTACTTATTTCACTGTGTAGAGCAATGGAGGACGAGGACAACAATGCTAGTGAGACCGGCGTTCCATTAATAAGTTTATCTGTCTTGTATTAACATTCTCGGTCGTTTTCGGTCGTTCTTGTTTCGTTCGAGCTGTTCGGTACTGGTTTGCTAACTGTTAGAATTATGTTCGGTAATATAGTACTGAACATAATCCTTTCGTTCAATACATAGGTTCCGAACATTAATGCAGATAATCAGTTATGTAATTTTCTTTGTTAAACTAACTTAGAATGGAAAAGAGTAAATTGGAATGGATTTAAGTTATGTATTTTGAATGGATTTAATTCATGTTATTTTAAGTTGTGAATTGGAATGGATTCAAGTTACACAATAATGAACAAATTTTGTTCGGACATACAGTGCTGATAGGATCATTATTGTTCGACAAAACAGTTCTGAACAAAATATATTTTTTCAGCTACATAGTGGTGAACAAATTATTTTGGGCTACATTCAGAATTCTAATGGCGATACATTCAGAATTCTGATGATGATGGATTCTTTTGGAAGCGTCGATACAGAAGCAATGGGCGTCCAACACCGCCCACTGTACGCTCATCTTGATGATGATGACGATGACGATGATGATGATGATGATGAATATGATTGAATTTTTTTGTAGGTTTTGATAATAATTGCACACTAAGAATTCGCATATCTGGACTGAAAATTGAACAAGTAGACGATGATGATGAACAAGCCATGGCCATGGCTATTATGTCTTCTTTTCTTTCAGTCACTGTGAACCACCCAACATGCAATAACATCCGAGTATCATCTATTTTCTTCGTTTCTTTTCTTTTCTTTTCATTAGGGTTGTTTTAGGAATTAGATGAAAAATTAGATGAGTGTGCATTTCATTATGAAAATGTTATGAATATGGGTAGATTTGGTAATAAGTGAGGTGTCTAAAAAAATATTATTAAAATTTAGGGTTTAGGGTTGGGATCCAAAGAAATGGGGAGTCCAAAGAATTTTAGTAGGTGCTATTAGCAACACTCTTTTAACTATTCCTTTAGGTCCTATTTGAGGTAAGAAGACCAAAACACCCTAAATCTCTCCTGCCCTCATTAATGTTGATATTTAATATTGATTGTCATTATATCTTCACTCTAAAAAAATGAATTAACTATACACCACTATTTAATGTTAATATATATTATACATAAAAAATTAAAGATGGTTCTTTATTGATGATGTGAATGTGAACATTCACATTATATGACGTTGTGATAAAAGAGATGTTAAGGTTCACATCAGCATTGCATCAAATTAGACAACCACAAACCTTAACTTGAAATGAATTGTTGTCATCATGTTGTCAATTACATGATGTGAATATTCATACTAAAACATACGAATGTGAACGTTCACATCACTACATGCTGTAAATAAGAATGTATTGTCAATTAAAAATATAATGAACGTTATTTTTAGTGTATTGTCAATTAAAAATAAAAAGGTTTACATCACTACATTAGATGAGAGAGAATTTTTCAGAAAGATGTTGTGAACGTTTACATCAGATGAGAGATAATGTTCACATTATTTTTAATGTGTTGTCAATTAAACATATATTCACATCAGATGAAAGAGAATGTTCACATTATTTTTAATGTGTTGTCAATTCAAAATATATTCACATTATATAATAATATAAAATAATAACATCAATATTATTTAATTTATGTATGAAATTTCTTATGACTTGGTCATTTCTCTTCTCTCTCCTCCCCCATCATTAAATATCAACATTAAATATCAATATTAAATAAAAAGGCATAAGAGTCTAACAAAATAGTGTAAATCAAGAAAAATGACTTTATGGAATTAAACTATAAATACATGGGATTAAGTGGATTAAAAAATTCCTTCATAGATTTCTTGGATTAAAACATTTCTAAATGTGATTTATCAAAAAAAATCCCAAAAAAAAAAAAAAAACTTCACATGAATATATATATGCTTGCGCAATATATATATATATTACACAAGCAAAACTTATAAAGCAATAATTTATTTATATATTTTTTTGCATAATTATCTTCTTCTTTTTTTAAATTGTGAATAAAAAATATAGGAGAAATTACAAAATAAAAAATAAAAAAAAATCAAGATTTGAGCCTTATAACAAAATAAACTTTGCATTTTTAATTTTATCAATTCAAACCCTAATTTTTTGAATTATTTTTAATTTAAATCATTGCCTATTTTCGTTAAGAGCAACTCTCCAATCATACTCTTCATTTTTTATTAGCTAAAATATAAAAAAGATAATTTTTTATTTTTCCGAATTCATTTTTATATATGTACTCTGCTACTCTTTATTTTATTTATTTTATACACACAAACTTTTTAAAGAGCCTTTCAAAACTCTTCAAATGTAGTTAGAATTGAATAATTTTGTTAAAATATCTATTGTAATAGCTAACCCATTGAAGTGACTAAAATATAATAACTCTAGCTATAATAACTAACAAATCTCATTTAAAAAGTCTCTTGAAGATGCTTATCGATAAAAAAAAAAGAGTATTTTAGTTATTAAACTAAATTAAAATGATATTTTAGACATTTTATATATATCTACGTTGATTTAATGATTAAAATACATTTTTTCTCTTAAATCTACTTGATGAAAATAGTCAGATAATTTAAATTAAAAATAAATCAAAGATTATGATTTAAATTATTAGTTTATTTTATAAGGCTAACACAACCCCCCCCCCCCCCCCCCCTCCTTTTTTTTTTTTTTTTTTTTTTTTTGTGTAATTGTCACTAAAATGTATTTTGCGTGTGCAATATTTGACAACTTAATGCAATCCTTGAAAATACACATCATCTCTCAAATATTTCTTTGTGAATAAATCTCTTCTTATTTGGTTAGAAAGGAAGACAATTATGTAAAATGATTTTAAAATAGATGGAAAAGAGTTGAAAATTCAAACTGCCATTTCTTTTTCTCCTAATATTCTAGATTCTCTATTATTACGATTAATGATCACAAAATTAAAAAACCAAATCATGCCAATTCAATAAGTTTTAACAATTGAAAAGGGTATTTTGGAAATATACAAGTTCACTTTTTATATCTATTTTTTAGATTCAATAATGTGTAAGTGATATGATTAATTGATAATTAAAGAAGATATGAAAGAGAGTATTGTTTTAAATATCCTAATTGATTATCATATTACTGAGCTTGAAAATTAAAACCTAATTTTTTATCTCGAATAACAAAGTGTGTTTGGTTTCAATTTTCTAGATTCAGTTTTCTAAAACTTGAATTTTTTATTTTTCGTATTTTTTTGTTTTTAGTGAATATTTTTAAAATTTTAAGCAACTTTTTTTTTTTTACTTTTTTAGATGCACCTTATTTAGATGTATCTAAAAAATAAAATATTTGTAAAAAAATATTTTAAAAAATTAATAAATACACAAGAATCATATTTTTTTATATGTTTGATATTTAGTGAATTTTTTAAAAGAAAATTTCACCAATATTATATTCACAAATTTTTTAAATATATTTATGTTAGGTGTACTTAAAAATTAAAAAATATGTATTTAAAATATTTTAAAAATCAATAAAAAAATATGAAAAATGAAAAATTTTAATTTTTAAAAAGTGAATCATAAAAATCTAAACCAAACAAAATGATTCAATTCTCTCTCATCACACTCTAGAGTAGGACTACAGACAGACAAGTCTTTTTGGCTTCCATACCCCATTCATCCATTAATGGAGGGAACTCAAAATTCTTTCAACAAAGTACACTAAAAATTTAAAAGGGAACAGGCCAAACAACACTTCAGTTAGTTTCTACTTCTGGCGCCATTTTGCATAAACAAAAAAAAAAATCAAATCCGTGTCTTTCTCTCTCTAGAAATATCTCTATCTTTACTTTTTTATTTATTAGTATTTTTTTGTTGAAGAAAGGGCATGGAGATGGAACCGAAGGAGAGTATGGTATCTGGGTGACTAGTAGGTAACTGGGAGACCGAGTCACCGCCGGTGAGTGGTAGTGGTGGGGTGGTGCTGCTGCTGCAGGTGATGATGAACATGAGCATGGAGAGAAGCCTAGGGATCACCACCACAGGTGGTGGTGTAGTTGGTGGTAGTGGTATTTAACACCCTTTTTTGATCTATTTTGAAATCCTTTCATATTCTTCTCTAACATATTCACATACATTCCTTTCACTCAAATCCCTCTTCAAATCCCTCTGAAATATTCACATAATCTAGTTTATCAACCTTCAACATCCCTCTGAAAACATCTTGCCTAGAACCAAAAGGGTAAGAGGTACTGGACAATCATCAAATCCTGAACAAGAGTATCATACTCTAGACTTTCTCATTTTTCATCATGAACAAGCCTTTCCTATCATGGCCAACAGACCTAATTGTATCAAGCAGAAGGGTCAATTTTGCTCCTCAATATGATGCTTTGTTGCTTAGCAAATTTGAGAGTGTGGATTGGAAAATTTTAATAAATTTACCACAAAAGATATATCCTTGTCTTGTGTCACTCTTTGGACTTGACTCGTACACATGAAGAAGAAGAAAACTATGCTATTATCTCTTATGTGAAAGGTAAATACATTCAATTTGACATTTCCACTTTGGCACAAATTATTGAAGTTGAGCAATTGAGTCTCAATTACTTGATACTGTTGGTGATATTTTTAAAGTATATTCTACTATTTGTGTCAACAAATTTATTGGAACTAATTTGCAAGCCAAACACTTAAAGCCTCACTTTCATATTCTCTATAGATTTCTAGTAGAAAACATCACTCTAAAAGGAGGACATTTTGATGTTGTTCTAACTTATAATGCGTATTTGTTATATTGTTTTGAAGTTGCACATAAATTGGATTTATGCTATATTATCATGAGAGAAATGCATGTTGCTACTACTACCAATGGGCAATCATTGGTTTTTGGAACTCTTCTTACAAAAATTTTCAAATATTTCAATATTAGAGTTTCAGGTAAAGGGGAAACAAAAATATATTCTAATATTTTAGAATACACACTCACCCGAACTGGTGGCGATGATTTGTTTTTACAAAGTCTAAATGCTCCAGATGCAACAATAGATGATCTCGAAGAACACCATGAAGATGCCATGCCACCACCTCAACAAACTCAATACTGGACTGATTTTCTAGTTATGTAACAAGAACGATACAATTAGCGCCTACAATGGGACAAAACATGGCTATTCAGTTCGATGCATTTGCCATTGCTCAAAACTCATTAATTCAACACTTTGGTGATTTTCGTGTGGACACTAAAAGACGTCATCAAGAATCAAGCAATTGCATTGATCAAATTGAGCACTGAGTGAGTGGCATCTATCGTCGCTACTTCCCTTTTCCACTACCAAACACTGAGCATTGAACTTGAGCCACAGAGGGAGAGAAAGACTAGGATGGTTATTTTAATAGTTTTTAAGTTGTTTTAAGTTTGTATTTTAAGTCTTTTTTGGGTATTAGACTTATGATAACTTTATATTATCTTGAGTACTTTAAGTATGCTCTACTGGTGTTGCTTTTCAAATAACAGTTCCAATAATTCTACACAAATGATTATGTAGTTCTTGTACTTCAGTTATTCCAACAACATACAATGTAATTCCTATACTTAAGTCATTCCAACATTAACATACAAAGAATCCAATAAGTTAACATATATTAGAAGTGAATTGTCATTACTAAATTGAAAAGGAAACCAATTTCAAGCCCTTTAATCGTTTTCATAAAACACTTAAGACATGTTATCTTTTGTTCAAAATAAGATTTGCTATTAAAGATTTTCATAGCAGGACCTTTGCACAAGATTTAAATTGGTCATGTCCATTAACATGATTTTATGCTTCTCATTTCTTTGTTCTCTCTCATTCACCATAGATAATACTTTTAGTTATTCCTCCCTATCATCAGTCCTTCTTCGACGTTCTGTAACATTTTGTTCACGCTCTATAACCTTTTATTCATCTCGGCCAACACTTCTAGAGGACATACGTAACAGCACATCAATAATTTTAGATTGGTTGCTTGCCATTTCATCAAATCTAATATCATAAATTGCTTTTTTCTTCAATTTCTCTTTCTCAGACTTAGTACCAATGATCGTGTTGATGTACCAGTTGAAGGTTGTTGGTTCAAATCTATATTGTTATTGGATGCCGAAGTAGCCAAAGTTGATGGTATACCGATTCCAGTTTAGACCCGACACATTCCTTACTTTTGAATTCGAGAATCCATGCCCTCAATTGCTGTTCATTTCATTTTCATCATGTCGCTAGTTGAGTTTGATTATTTGGGAATGATGGTTGTGTTTGAAACAAGTTTAGAGTTTAGTGTTTCAAAAAACCTATTGCTTAGATTTTTACTTGTTTACTCGAGCGGTCTTTCTTATGCTTGAGCAGTCTTTTACAGTCTGCAAAACTACTGGAAGTAAGGTATCTTCGTTCGAGCGGTCTTTCTTCAGCTCAAGCTGCTTTTGCAGCTCTAAACTTCTAGGAATGGGTCATTGTGTGCTCGAGCGGTGTTTTTGGTCGCTCGAGTGATGTCACTTATGGTGTCTGACGCTCGAGCGTTGTTTTGGTCGTTCGAGTGGACTACGCGTATATTAGTCTGAGAAAAGTTTTTTCTGAGTCACTGTTTCATTTCTCTCTCTCTTTCTCTCTCTCTCTCTCTCTCTCTAGTTCTTGCATTCTAGCTCCAAATACTCCCAATCTATTGATTTCTACACCCTAGCCCTTTAGAGAAAAAGGTAAAGTGCGTCGAGAGCTTCATTTTAATCGGAGGAGTTATCATTTTCAACTCCGCCAAACTTCAACTCTTGTTCTCTCTTGTCTTATACTTTTGAGGTAGGAATTTCTTCAACCTTTGGTATGATTTTTACCTTAGTTATTTGTCTACTAAAAGAATCTAGTGATTTAGAAATTTTGGGTTAAACCTAGGATTTGATTTTGAATTGAAAAGAGGGATTTTCCAAATGGGTTCTTAAGAAAGGTTGTGGAGATGTGTTATTAGTTGAGATATGTTTGAAATGATGGATTTCTTACTTAAATTTGATTTTTGAAAATAAAAAGGGTTTTGTTCTAAAATCATGGATAATTTTTGTGAAAGAGAATGGAAATGATGTTGGGTTTTGTAAGAATGGAACAATGTATATGTTGATGATGATGGTGTAGTTGGATATGTAATATCACTCTTATTTTGAAAATGATAAAATTATATCTTTTGTTGGAAATTATCCGTTGTATAGAAATACATGTTTTAGGATATCGGTGGATGATAGTTTTAATTGTTGTAGAAATTGCATGAGGATTAGGTGAATTAAAACTACTTATTCATACATCTTGCATTGAGCATTGTTGCATACTTGAACATTGAAAATGTTTCGTTTTGAGAAAAATGGGTAAATACCTTGGCGAATCTGGTTAGGGGGTGTGGTTGTGGTTGTTATCTTGGCATGTTTATCTTTGGTGCAAGTCCAAAAACCCGTGCAGTTAGGTGCTGATCCTTCCGGTTAATACCGATAAAATGGCTTTGGTAGTGTTTGTATAGCCTACTGGTAGACACGTATCTAGAGATTCCCAATGTTTTGTATCCATTGCCCTGTTTTCTATTATAAAAGGATTATTTTCATGAATTGATCTATAATCTAGCATTGCGTAGTTTTGAGATGGAAATGAGAAATGTTTGACAAATGATATGCATGTACATTCATCTTATGACTTTGTTAAGATTTATATATTGTGTTAAAATATCTCTACTTAGCTTTGGCTCACATTATGTAAAAAACAAATTTTTAGGTGTTGATGACATGCCTCCACCAAGGGCATAGCTTGGGAGGACTTAGAGCCAAGTGCTTCTTTCGTTTATTTGATGTAATTATTTTTGTATAACTCTTGGGCTTTAATTGTATTGAGTTGAACTCATTTTGACGTATCCAAGCATTGACTTGGAAAAATGTAGCCATTAGGGCATATAATTACTTGATTTTACTTTTATTTTAAATTCATGTACCCATGTCATATGCTATAGATTCAGAATCTAAGATTTTTGAATATAGACACGCATATGTCATCCTTTGTATGATCAAGATTATGAATGGAATATAAGATATGAGGTTATTGATCATTTGTACGGAATGTTATGAGATAGGTGGTTGTTATTTATTTCAGAGCGTTACAACTTGGTCTTAGAGCAACCAAGTTTGAATACTTTGGGATCATGGTATGTGCCTTTTACCCCAATGGGTTATCTCTTTAGAAGATATTAGAAGTAGACATGGTATGCTATGTGATAACATTCTTATGTGACTAAATGAGTATGGGATTTAATTTCTAAGATATTGATTGGGTCTACAAGTTTCTAGAAATCTTGTTAAAAGAGCACTTGATCACTGCTATTTCTAACTAGAACTCTAGCAATGTCACGGTATGGTTACTATATAGAAAGGAAGTTCGTTTGTGTTTATGTGATGAGGTGCTTATGTGGAGTAAATTAATTGTCATCCACTATATTAGGACGTGAGTGAATTAGTTTCGACACATTTGTAAATGTGCTAATTTGATTTGTTACCTTAATTAAGATGTCAGGACGTGGAGGTGGTAGTAGTAGGCGTGGTAGGCCTAGGCGATAGGAGGTGTCATTAACCGGATGATATTCCGGCACAAGAGGGGGAAGTTGGTTAGGCCAACGTGGCCAAACCAGTAGGTCAGCAAGCCATGGGCGCTTTTGCCCATGAAATGACTGGAGCTTTACGGGAATCCATAGACATTTTCAAGGCTGAGAATCAAGTCTAGGCCCATGTTGCCGAGACAGAATCATCTTTTTTGAAAAGGGAGTTCTTCCGGTCGAATTCGAATGAGTTTTTGGGAGGTCCAAAAGAGCCATTGAGGGCGGATGAGTGGCTTAAACAAATATTGAAGACGTTTGAGATGCTTGGCATCGAGGATGACGATTTGAAGGTGACCTTGGCATCCTTCCAACTAAAGGGAGATGCGGGTTAATGGTGGAAGTATGCACAAGAGTGCATTGGGGTGACTTAGGAGGCCTTTGTCACTGCCTTCTAGGACAAGTTTTTGCCTTCTACTGCTAAGGAGAAGAGTAGAAGTTGAGAGACCAATTCTTGAAGTTCAAGCAGCTGAACACACCTATGGCCGAGTTTGAGGTTGCTTTTACTGGCCTCTATAGATTTGCACCGAAACTTATGGCGATGAAGGAACGCCATGATGTCGAGTTCGAGAAGAGATTGAGGACCAGACTCCTTTTCAAGGTGGCTAGGTCTATGATTAGGGATTACGGTCGCCTTATAGAGGCAACAGCTCATCTAAAGACCATGATCCAGGTAAAGGAGAAGCAGATGAGGGGCTTCAGGCAGAGGAGTCAGGAGGTTCATTAGGACACTCGGGACAACAAAAGACAAAGGGGTTTCATCCCACAACAGTCCTAGGCAGCACAGTTCAAATCCACTTTTCCTGTACCGAGTTCTGGTTTAGGGAGAGGTAGTCAGGGTGGGATCACTTGTTTCAAGTGTGGTCAGCTGGACCACTTGTCTTCAATTTGCCCGTAGAGAGGAGGAGGGCAACAATCTGCACCGTCTTCGGCTCATCCTCAGAGCCAGAGTCAGGGGAAAGGGCAGCCGCTTACCTATTATCAATGTGGTAGTTGGAGCACTTGAGGAGGCTTTGCACTCAGGCAGGTGGCACATTCGGTGCGTCTGGTTCGAGGCAGACACAGAGCCATTAGCCTACCCATTCAACACTGGCCTCAAGGGCCAATCAAGGAGCCTCTTCGGCTCAACCAATGTATCACACTTATGCTCTAAGGGGTGAGCAGGTAGAGTAGAGACCCACAGGACGTGTGTATGCCATTACCACGCCAGATCCGTTGCTAGCACCCTCTATTATAAGAGATAACTTTATGTTGTTCAATTCTATTACCAATGTGTTGATTGATACTTGTGCATCTCATTCCTTCATTTCGTATGCATTCGCATCAGTTTTGGGGTTAGAAGTGGCTCGCTCAATTAGCATCTCCGCTCAACGTAGAGTCACTAGTTGGGGGTAAGGTTGTCTTGAATCGGGGATGTCGTGGTTGTGAAATAGAGGTTGCCGGTTGCCAACTTCCTTTTGCTTTCGTATTGTTAGACATGTCGGGTTTCGATGCCATTTTAGACATGGATTGGTTGTCTTCGTATCGTGCCATTATAAATTGTTATTGTCAAAGAGTTATGGTGTGCACCTTGAGTGGTGACTGTTTTTATTTTCTGGGAGACAGAGTTTTGTCGCCAGTATATGACTCACGTGGTCGTGGCGAGCTTAACTATCTTCTTGTAACTTTCTTGGGTAGTGAGAGTGCTGTGGTCCGAGTTCATTTGTTAAGAGTAGTTTGTGAATATGTGAACGTCTTTCTAGAAGATCTTACTAGTTTGTCACCCCACCGAGAGATGGAGTTCTCCATTAACTTTAGTGCTCTGTACGACACTGATTTCTATGACACCGTATAGATTTGCACCTGCCGAGTTGTATAAGCTAAAGATTCAACTCCAAGAACTGTTAGATAAGGGCTTCATTCGCCTTAGTACATTGCCTTGGGGAGCACCAACTCTCTTTGCTAAGAAGAATGATGGCACATTGCGACTGTGCATCGACTACCAGAAGTTGAATAGGTAACTGTTAAGAACAAGTACCCATTACTACGTATAGATGATTTGTCTTGACCAGTTGAAAAGGTCTTGTTGCTTTTCTAAGATTAACTCGAGATTAGGTTATCACCAGTTGAGGGTGAATGAGGAGGATATTCAGAAAACGCCATTACGTACGCAGTATGGCCACTATAAGTTCTTAGTGATACCTTTTGGGCTAATCAATGCACTAGCCATATTTATGGATTTGATGAATCGAATCTTCCGTGAGTTCTTAGATCACTTCATGGTTGTCTTTGTTGACGATGAAAAATCTAGAAACCTCCTAGATGTTGATTTGTGATTATGTACCAATTTTAAGCAGAATATAACAATCCCAATCAAACAATCAAGATAAAGAGACACAACGATTTTACGTGGAAAAACCACAATTGGACACCTCCAACTGTGATCAAAAAACCACGGGCAACTGCCACAAGACAATCCACTAAGAAGAATTAAAGGAATTACATAGGTATACTCTCAATTATCTAGCGAATCCACAATGCCTAATTGAACCAACCTCTATGTGCCTCTTCCAACTCCATCTTCATCACGGAATTGTCTTTCTGATGAGCCACTCCAGAATCCACCGAAGCTTCAGGCTCGAATTCTTCAGAATCCACAACTGAAGAACAACTCTCTCTTTTGTAGAACAAACAAACAAACCTTTGATGTATATTCTTTAAACCATGAGTTGAATACTCAATAAGACATCAAAGAAAACTAACAAAATATCCCCAGATATAAACCTTAAGAACCAAAAAGAAGATCTGGAGGAAAAATTAATGAGTAGTCTAGTTTTGGGAGAAAACCAACTACTTATAGAAAATCCAAAGCAATCCTAGTTGGGAAAGAAAACCAACTTCTTGTAGAAAACCAACTTCTTGCAGAAAACCAACTTCTTGCAGAAAACCAACTTCTTGCAGAACTCCAAAGAAAACCCACTTCTTATAGAAACCCAAAATAATCCTTGTTTCAAAAGAAAACCAACTCCATAATGAATCTGGAAATCTGGGATCGCGCGGTCCGCTCGAGCGTGGGTCTTCCCGCTCGAGCGGAGACTTCATTTTTTGTGATTTCATATAGGCTCCCCGCTCGAGCGTCCGTTTCCCCGATCGAGCGGGGAATCACACCATCCAGTACTTTTTCAGGCATAGCAGAGATGCTGTGAGCTCCCAAATCCCGCTTGAGCGCCCCTTTCCCCGCTCGAGCGGGAAGGCCAAAACTGGAAAAAACTGAAAAAAAATAACATGATCGGACAGGCAACTTTGAATGCATTTTTGCATTTTGCTTCGGCCGCGAGCTGACCGGGCAGCTCGACCCCCGTAATAATCAGCGAAGTGGCAATCTTGAAAGCATTAATACCACAAACTTCTCTGCAAAGCTCGATTCAGGTTGGATTCGCATCTAATAAACTCAAAGCCTTACTGAAATAAAAATGCGAAAACAAATACAACTGAAAGGAGTTTTGTCAAACGGGATTGCCAAGAATAAAACCTAACAGACGACATCTTAATCTACTCACTCTTCGAGGAGAAACACGAGGAACACTTGTGGGTTGTACTTGAGTTGCTTAGGGCACATTGCTTATATACTAAGTTCAGGAAGTGCGAGTATTGGCTAAAGGATGTTAAGTTCTTAGGTCATGTGGTATCTGGAGAAGTGGTGACTATAGACTCTTAGTGCAAGATTAGGAACAACCTAAGAATGCTTTTATGATTTGGAGTTTCTTGGGCTTAGATTGGCCTCACCATTGATTAGATTGACGAGGAAGAGGATTAAATTTGCTTGGAGGGAGACTTGTGAAAAGTCGTTTCAAGAGCTTAGGGTTAGGCTTATCATTGCTCTAGTATTGATTATTCTAGAGAGGGGTTTGGGTTATTCGGTTTATTATGATGCATCTCGAGAAGGTTTGGATTGTGTATTGATGCTAGAGGGGGAAGTGGTAGCGTACAGTTCATGGTAGTTAAAAACACATGAGAGAAATTATCCTACTCACGATCTAAAGCTAGCGGTAGTGATTTTTGCCTCAAAAATCTGGAGGCATTATTTATGTAGTGAGAGATTTGAAGTGTTTTCCGATTACAAGAGTTTGAAATATCTGTTTTCATAAAAGGATTTGAATTTGAGACAAAAGAGGTGGATGGAGTTTATAAAGGATTATGACTTCAAGTTACATTATCATCCGGGGAAAACCAATATGGTGGTCAATGCCTTGAGTAGGAAATCCGTAAACAGTGTAGCTAATATTTCCATCCAAGAATGGGAGATGTTGAGTGTTATTAGCGAGTTTGATTTGTACCTTGGCGGAGTCCATTGAGTCGGGCCATTTTGTTCACTGTGGTTGCACAACCTACACTAGTGAGCCAAGTTATAGAAGCACAGTGGGTGATCACGAAGTAGAGGCTATCTAAGGGAAGATATCTAGTGAAAAGGTAGAGAAGGACTTGAACGTGTATTCTGACTCAAGTGTGAGGTATTTGGACTGTCTTTTTGTGCCAGAATCTTGTAGGGAGGAGGTACTCCGAGAGTTTCATTATTCAGGTTTTGCGGTACACCTAGGAGGCACAAAGATGTACCACGACCTTATTCGCCAATTTTGATGGAGGGGGATGAACAGAGATGTAGCCTTGTTTGTTTCGAGGTGCCTTACTTGTCAATAAGTAAAGGCTCGAGCATCAACGACCAGCGGGTTTGTTACAACCCTTACCTATAGCGAGTGGAAATGGAAGTATGTCACGATGGATTTTGTTGTGGGTCTTCCGAGGACTCAACAGGGTAATGATGCCGTATGGGTGATAGTCGACCAGTTAACTAAATCAGTACACTTTGTACCTATGCGCACGAGTGACTCGATAGATTATCTTGCTGACCTCTATGTTAGGGACATAGTTCGACTTCATGAGGTCCCTGTGACTATCGTTTCAGATAGAAATCCGCGTTTCACGACTTGGTTGTAGCAGAGCCTACAAAATCCCTTGGGCACTAAATTGACGTTTAGCACCGCCTATCAACCTCAGACTGATGGGTAATCCGAGCAAACCATTCAGATCTTAGAGGACATGCTTTAGGATTGTGTTCTTTATTTTAAGGGATCGTGAGAGAGGCATCTACCTTTGGTGGAGTTTGCCTATAATAATAACTTTTAGGCTAGTATTGGCATGGCACCGTTTGAGGTCTTGTATGGCTGACCGTGTGGATCTCCAGTGTGTTAGGCCGAGGTGGGTGACTCACCTATGTTAGGTTTAGATTTAGTTTGGGAAACAACGGAGAAGGTCACGCTTATTCATAAAAGGTTGGTTTCAGCTCAGAGTCGCCATAAGAGCTATGTGAACTGTAGAAGGAGACCTTTATCTTTTGAGGTAAGAGATCATGTATTCCTGAAAACATCATCGAGACGAGGTTTAATGTGATTTGGGAAGAATGGGAAGTTGTCTCTTAGATTTATTGAGCCTTTTGAGATTCTAGAGCAGATTGGGAAGGTAGCATTTCGTTTGGCCTTGCCATCCCAACTTTTCAAGGTTTATAACGTATTTCATATTTGTATGTTCCAGAAGTATGAGCATGAACCTTCACATGTGTTGGATTGGATTAGGTTAGAGGTAAACGTGGATGCCTTATACAAGGAGAGACTAGTACGGGGTTTTAGATACTTGGGACCAAGTCTTGCGAAGTAAGACTATTCCATTGGCTAAGTGTTGTGGCAACACCATGAGGTTGAGGAGGCGACTTGGGAGCGTGAGGTAGAAATCTGTGAGAAGTATCCAGACTTATTTATTGATGTTTGAGACTTGTATTGCAAATATTATTCATGTTACAGTATGTAAACATTGTACATGTTTTAGAAAACAAAACTGTAATACTTCGTGTTGATAGACTTTATGTTATCATCGTTGCTAGTATGAATGGTTGCAAGTTAATCTAAATCCGACGATTGTTGGTTCAAGTTTAACTTCAGGGACGAAATTCCTTAAGGAGGGAGATTATAACGATTCCGGTTTAGACCTTGCCCATTCCTTGCTTTTGAATCTGGGAATCCATGTCCTCAACTATTGTTCATTTCATTTTCATCTTGTTGCTAGTTGAGTTTGATTATTTGGGAGTTATGGTTGTATTTGAAACAGGTTTGGAGTTAGTTTTTCAAAAGAGTTGTTGCCTAGATTTTTTGCCTGTTCGCTCGAGCGGTCTTTTACAATCTGCAAAACTACTAGAAAGTGAGGTACCTTCCACTTGAGTGGTCTTTCTTGCGCACAAGCTGTCTTTTGCAGGTCCAAACTTCTGGGAGGGGGTCATTGTGCGCTCGAGCGGTGTTTTTGGTTGCTTGAGCGGTGTCACTTATTGTGTCTGACGTTCGAGCGTTATTTTGGTCGCTCGAGCGATCTGTATGTATATCAGTCTGAGAAAAGGGTTTTCTGAGTCACTTTTTCATCTCTCTCTCTCTCTAAACATTCCAAAAACTTTAGTTCTTCACTCTCCTTCTCTTGTTCTTGCATTCTAGCTCCAAATACTCCCAACCTATTGATTTCTACACCTAGTGTAACAACCCTCACATTGTTTACCGATTAATGACTGATTAAATACCGATTACTGCTAAACTAAGACCGAATATGAAAAGTAATAGAACGGACTGAATTACTGAGCTGACTGACTGGAATCTGGAACTAAATTGACTGAGTATATCTAATTAATTGCATATCTATATGTTTGTCGTTTAATTATCTGTTTGTATTTTATGTTTGAATTGTTAATTGAAAGCCTTATCGGCGGCCGAACCCGAAATCGATCGGTGTTTTGTGACCATCATAATTTATGTGATTTTATGGTATATTTATCTGAAATTTGATTTGGTATGATTAAATTAGTTTAAATGGTGTTAAATTGCATAGTTTGACTTAATTACATTAGTGCTACTTAGTGGCCACTACACCAAGTATTGAGGGACTTAGTCTTGCATTGCCCAAAACATTTTCCTCAGCCTCATTTCTTGTTCTTGCCGACATAGAGAGAGAGAATAGGAGACTAGAGTGAATTCATCTTGTAATGCTTGGAAATTGTAGAGGATTTGTGCAATTGAGCTTCCATACTTGAAATTAAGGAACCTAGGTATGAATTTCATCCTCTTAATTGTGTCCTTGAGTTGATTCTTGCATGATTCATGTCTAATTGTAGAGCTAAGGCATGTTTTAGTTCTAGCATGTTGAATTGAAGCTCATTCTATGCATGCACGTTGGTATTGTTGAGTTTTAAGTTGATTTCATGGCTAAGGGTTACATGCATGTTCATAATTTTGCAATGGTCCATGTTTTCAACTTGTTTTTGGAACAATTGGCTCACTAGAGCATCAAATTGAAGCTTTGAAATGATTTGAATTCATGCATGTTGCATGTTCTTCATGTTCATGAAAATGGGTTTGAAATTTGGATTTAATTAACTCACAATTGGGCTTTGATTTCTCAAATTGAGCTTTGAAACTTATTGTATATTGAGTTTAGATGTGTTTTCCAGAAATTGGGCCCAAGAGGTCGAGTTTTGAGCTAAGGAATGCTTGGTTTGAGCTTGGGAGGCAAATCTGGAAATTCCAGAATTTGGCTCCTTCGCTCGAGCGAAGGATTCTACGCTCGAGCGACCATCGTTTATTCTGAGCTCCGCTCGAGCGAAGGAATGGTGGCTCGAGCGTAAATTGCAAGCTCTCAGAATCTTGGTGCACGCAAACGCACGCTCGAGCGAGAGAACCTACGCTCGAGCGAGGACTGTGTCTTACGCTCGAGCGGGCGTCGAGCGAGCGTCGAGCGGAGATTTCCATCATCCAGCACTTTTTGCATTTTTGCAGACCGCTCGAGCGAGGAAGTCCACGCTCGAGCGACCTCACTGTTTTGGCAAGCTCGCTCGAGGGAAGAAATCCACGCTCGAGCGAGACCCCTATTTTCTGAAAAATTCTAAAAATGTTTTCTAAGTGCATCTTTGCATCCTCATCCCATCCTAGGCATTCTTAGGCCTAGTTTAAGGCATCATAATGAGGATATGGATATAGAATACACCAAGGCAAATTTAGGGATTAAGTTATTATCTTTCCCAACTGTAAAGCTTAGTGTGTGTTCAATCTGTTAACTGTATAGGGTTGGCATTCCGAGGAGACGCTCTAGCTTACTGTAGCCCAGAACTCTGTGAGTAACAATTGTGTAAAGATATGTTCAAAATGATTATCTTCTGACTACTGAACTGAACTGTTTACTGAACTGATATTGTTTACCAAATGAATGTATGTCCTATATTCTGAACTGTACTGTGGCATCCTTAGCACCTACTGTTTACTGTTACTGTTACAAAGATCTCTGTCGGTTCCCTCGTGGAACCACTACTGTTCACTGACTGATGGCCATCATTACTATTCAGTTTTTAAGACCTACTGCTTACTGTACTGTTATGCTAATGGATGTACCACATATGACCGTTTACTGTACTGAACAACTGATATACTGTTGAAATGAATTGTTTTCATTACTGTAAGGACACTCATTCTAAACCCCTTTACGCTTTATGTTATTCACTGGGCTTTAGCTCACTGCTCATATATATATGTAGGTGTACAGGCACCAGACCGTAGCTAGGAGCGTTAGGGTAGACTCCAGTTTTGTCAAGCCAACCACTGTGCCTCACTGCGAGGTTCCGAGCCTGCCAAGCTATGGTTTAGGGGTGTTTTTATTTCCCCGTCTGTCTTTGTACTGTTTTTGTAATACTGTATAGACCGTATCGTACTATTTAATAGGGATTTGGTCCCTGCTCTGACTGGTTGTATATATTGTACGTACTGTTTGTCTCTGACTGCATAAATGTATGAAAAATCTCTTGGCATACAGACTGTCACAGCTCATTGGACATTGTTTATTTACTGTATTGGCTTCCGCCAAGCCCCTGTACTCTGTATTACTGTACTACTGTTAAGCAGGCCTTCGGTAATCTAGGATTACTGGCCGGTTACGGTGCTAAACCCATAGGGGCGGGTTTGGGTCGTGACACCTAGCCCTTTGGAGAAAAAGGTAAAGCATGTCGAGAGCTTCGTTTGAATCAGAGGAGTTATCATTTTTGGCTCCGCCAAACTTCAACTCTTGTTCTCTCTTGTCTTCTACTTTTGAAGTAGGGATTTCTTCAACATTTGGTATGATTTTTACCTCAGTTATTTGTCTATTGAAAGATTCTAGTGATTTGGGGATTTTGGGTTAAACCTAAAGTTTGATTTTGAATTGAAAAAAGGGGTTTTCCAAACAGGTTCTTGAGAAAAGTTGTGGGGATGTGTTATTGGTTGAGATATGTTGAAATGGTGGATTTTTTTACTTAAAATTGATTTTTGAAAGTAAATAGGGTTTTGTTCTAAAATCATGATTGTTTATGAAAGAGAATGGAAATGATGTTGGATTTTCTAAGATGGAACAATGTATATGTTGATGATGATGATGATGGTGGAGTTAGATATGTAATATCACTCTCATTTTGAAAATGATGAGATTACATCTTTTGTTAGAAATTATCTATTGTATAGAAATACTTGTTTCGGGCTATCTGTAGAGGATAGCTTTGATTATTGTAGCAATTGCATGAGGATTAGGTGAATTGAAACTAATCATTCATACATCTTACATTGAGCATTGTTGCATACTTGAACATTGAAAATGTTTTGTTTTTGAGAAAAATGAGTGAATATCTTGGTGAATCTGTTTAGGGGGTGTGGTTGTGGTAGTTATGTTGGGATGTGTATCATTGGAGCAAGTCCAGAAACCCACGTGGTTAGGTGCTAATCCTTCCAGTTAGTACATGTAAAATGACTTTAGTAGTGCTTGTATAGCCTATTGGCAGATACGTACTTAAAGATTCTTCGTGTTTTGTATCCACTGCCCTGTTTTCTGTTACAAAAGGATTATTTTCATGAATTGAACTATAATCTAGCATTGCATAGTTTTGAGATAGAAATGAGAAATTTTTGACAAATGACATGCATGTGCATTCACCTTATGAATTTGTTAAGATTCATATATTGTGTTAAAGTATTTGTACTGGGCTTTGGTTTACCCTATATAGAAAGCAAATTTTCAGATGCTAATGATATACCTCCACCAAGGTTATAGCTTGGGTGGACTTGGAGCTAAGAGCTTCTTTCGTTTATTTGATGTAATTATTTTTGTATAATTGTAGACACTCCATTTTTTACCGACCTTAAGACTCAGACGTCATCGATTGAGCGCTCGGTGATTGTGCATGTTGTGCTCATTTCGAGTCTCCGGAGTTTTGGCTGAGAGCCTTACCTCCAGCCCTCTGAACTCTTTTGTGCTTCGGCTTGGTTTGTGGACCGAATGTTGTTTTCTCTTCCCGGAGGGAGGGAGAGGTTTTGTAGACCATCTCTTTGTAGTCGTAGACCACTTTTTGTGCTCATAGGCCACTTTTCCCGTTTGGAGACTAGTGTCCGATTTTTGAAGCCTTTGGCCGCGCGTCTTGTCTCGGGATCACTTAATGTTCTCTGTTTGGCGTGGTTTTTGAACCACACCTTGTTACCTCTGCCTAGAGGGACACTGTGGTCCGGGAGACCACTTTTGTGGTTGTAGACCACCTTTGATGCCCGTAGACTAGTTTTCGAGGCTTCTGGCTGTGCGCTTTGCCTCTCGAACTCTTGTCTTGCATCCTTTTCAGTTTATTTTTGGCACAAACCTTGTTTTCCTTGCTTGGAGGGTGGAATAAGGGTGGGAGACCAGTTTCTCTCCCCATAAACCACTTTTCTTCCTCGCCAGCCAGTTTTCTGGTCGGCCAGCTGTTTTTTTAATCGAGCAGTCCTCGCTAAATTAGACCTATCTTTTTGAATACTTGGATTTCAGCAATGAGGCCACCACCGTTGGAAAGCTTACTTCCGGGGCTTCATTTTGCACTCAAGAATCTCCTAAAGCCAAGTCCGGATGGGGGAGATATGGTTAGTTGAAGTAGGGCATCAATCCGGTTGGATCGAAATTGCGCGGCTTCACCAAAATAGGCATAACTTTTTGCAGAGTTGGAATTTTGATGCAAGGCTGGCTCCATTGGAAAGATAACTTCTGGGGCTTCAATTTGGACACTTGGCCGACCATTTTTGGCCTTGGTAGCCATTGGCCGACCACTTTCTCTTCTGGAAAACCAGAAAAAGTAACTGGCCGACCAGTTTTCTAGTCGGCAGCTTTCCTTCAGCTTTCTGAAGATATTTTCCTCCAGCTGGCACAGCTGGAGGGCATTTGAGCCATCCTCCATACACGTGTATGGAGGGATTTCCTTGGCCATTAGCTTCTCCAAGAAGCTTTGGCTTTTGTCTTCTATAAGAGGGAGGCTCCTCCTCCCTCCTCTAGGTTCAAAAATTTGAGGGTTGAGAGTTATACATACATAGTTGTATCTATCTTCCCCTTTGCTTCATTTTTGTGCCTTAAAAGTGTAGATTTGTCTTAGTTTAACACACAAACACACACTCAAACACCTTTCTTTGGTTGCTGAGGTGCTAAGGGGTTGTTTTTGGTGTTCTTGGACTAGATTAAGTTCAAAAAGGCTGCTGGAGTTGCAGTAATAAAGAGGGTCTTCAAGGGTGAGGTTTTGACCTTTAAATTCCCCTTTCTTGCTTAAGCTTTTAGCCTATCTTGAATGCTGTTTTAAGCTTAGCTCATAACTGATAAAAGTTCTATTTTTGTATGTTTAAAAAGTTTGTTTAAGATCACTTTTGTGTTTGGGGTTGTTTACCCCATCTTAGGCCTTGTTTGGCCTTGTTTTTGAGCCTTTTTTGTGAGCTTTGGGACCACCTTGTATTGGCCTTCTCACCACTAAAATCCACAGGGATTTCAATGGTGGGGATGGTGTTTTAAGGTCTTAAGAAGGGGAAGGCCATCCTCTCTCCTTACATCTTCAATACATGCCTTAATATGCCTCATGTTTGAGCACCTTTGTTAAGTGTATGTTGACCATGTCTTAGCTAGTATTTGTGGTTATTTTGCTGAGGCATACCATTGTTTTTGCTTGGTTGTCATTCCATGCATGGTTAATACACTTGTAGTGTAAATCACACAATCTAGTCTTGTATGCCTCATGTTTGAGCATGTGTTTCTAGCTTGTTTTGGAGCCATCTCAGTGGATTTTTGGTGTTGTTTTAACATGCCTTAGATCTGTTTTGGGTTGGTTTGGTTGGCTCTTGCATGCCTAATACACTTGTAGTGTAAATCCCTTAAACTAGCTTTGTATGCTTCATGAAGTAGCATGTCACTTTAGCTTGGTTTGAGTCCATTTCAGCATGTCTTTGGTGATGTTTTACCATGTCATACCTCTATCTAGGTTTGGTTTGGTTAGCCTTTGCATGCTCCATGCATTTGTAGTGCATTTCCATGATTTAGCCTAACATGCCTCATGCCTTGACATGTCATTTTAGCATGCTTTTGGCTTAGCTCTGAGAAGACTTTGTTCATATTTTAGCATGTTTAAGGTCTGATTTTAGTTGTTTTGGTCATCCATTACTTGCTTTGTATAGCCTTGGTTCAATCTAGCTTGTTAGCTTTGTGTATTGAATCATCTAGCATGCATTACTTGGCTTATTTCAATGATTTGGCATCATTAGTTATGCTATTTCAGTCCATGTAGGGTGGCCATACACTTGCATCTTTTACTTATTCAATGCGTTGGAGGGTTTGCCCCTTTATGCCTTAACATGAATCATTGCATATGCCTTCATGCCATAGCTTGCGAGCCATCATTTCAGTGCTTATTTGGGGTTATTTTGCCATGATATAACTCTGATTTTTGTTGCTTAAGTCATCCCATGCTTGGCCTTAATAGGTGTAGTGTAATCCACCTTATTTGCCCTGTATGCATCATGCCTTATGCCCCTTCATGCTAGCATATTTTGGCTTCCTTCCATACATATTTTAGTCTCATTCTAACATGTACTAGGACTATTTTGGGTTGCCTTGGTCACATGCTTCATGTTTTGCATACTTGTAATACAAATGCTCTTGCTTGCCTCAAGCTTTGAGCACCATTGCATGCTTCATTTGTGTCGTGTACATGATTTGGCATCACCTAACATGACATTTCAGAGCATTTAGCATTGCCATGTTCCTACCTCATTCATGCTTTGAGTGTCTTTGAGTGTTATGCATTGTTGCCTAGTTTATGCCTTAGCTCGTATGCCAGTATGCCTAGGCCTTTGAGCCCTCGTCTCAGCATGTTTAGGTCCTTATTTTAACCTACTTGAGCTCTGTCCATGCTTAGTTCATGCATTTGTGCCATGTATTGCATGCCTCCTTTATAGTCCTCTTTGATAGCTTCATGCTTTAAGGACCCTAGCATGCCATACTTGTGTTGTTTGAATGATTTGGCATCATTCCTTACCTCATTTCAGTGCATTTAGTGTTGCTACACTTCCATAATTTTCACTCTTTAAGTGTTCTTAAAAGTTGTACCTTAGTGCCTCAATTGGTGAGCCAATTGGCATGCATGCCTGTATGTGTTTATTGGTGCCTTCATTTTAGCATTATGGCCACTAATTTGGGCATGACTGAGGTCTACTCCTTTTGGTTTAAGTCCATTGATTATGCCATGTTTATTGCATTGAGTATGCCATATTGTTTCATTGCATTAAGTATGTCATCCTACATTGCATTGTGCATGCCATGCGGTTATGTGCATTGTATGCCAAGTTGTTCCTTGTATTGCGTATGCATGTCCATAACATTGCTAAGTTGCCCTTTGTAGCATTACATTGTGTATGCATGTGTTAGCATTTTTTGCATGCCTTTGAGCATTGAGTGCTTATATTACATCGCATTGTGTATGCCATGTTCATCGTATTTTGTATGCCTTATACTTTGCATTGTGTATGCTTAGGTAACATCGCATTGAGCATGCCATGTAGTTCTTTGCATTGTGTAGGCTTAGGTTACATACATTAGTATTGTGCATGCCATTAGCCTTGTTAGGCTGTTCATGTTGCATTGCATATTTGCATGCTTAGGTCATATTATATGTTTGCATACTCGAGTCGCATTGTGCATGCCATGTGTGTGTTGCATTATGTTTGGAATAGGTGTTAGTCCAAACACGGGAAAAGAGGGACGTTTCATACTTAAAGTGATGAAACGTGCCTCGATTCCCGGTCACCGACGCTCTTGATCATCCATGATAGAGTTTTAGGCTTTATATGTTTACTTGTGCATTCATTTCCATATTGAATTGTGCAACTTCGCCTCTTGGCCATCATGTATGGAAATGCGCGATTGATGGCTCGAGGGTCGAGAACCTACACTCCCTTGAGTTCATGACATGATAAGGAGGGTGGTTGTGCACACATATCTTGCAAATATATTGCCATGCCCTTTCTTGCTCTCTGTTGCAGAAAACTGGGATTCAGCAGCAACAACTGGCCGGCCAGCCAGCCAGAAAAAGTAGCTGGCCGACCACTTTTCTGGTTTTTCAACAACCAAAAGTGGTCAGCAGGTGTTTCTAGAGACCAAAAGTGGTCGGCCACCCTCCCACAAGATTCCTAAGGTGGAGTTTCAGCTTTCTGGAGCTTGGTGCAAGTTTCTGAGAACAAATAAAAACAGAGGCAAATCGGGGCATCGCATTGGATTTCTGAACAAGGTGACCGAGCTTGCATGCATTCCTTTCCCTCTGAGGTTCCTGCTTTTACTGCTTTCCTTAGCTGCCATGCTTAGATAGCTAGGTTTTGCTTTGGTCTGTACCTTTAATAGTTAATGCGTTAGCTATTTCAATTCGTTTTGTAATAATTAGTTAACTAGGATTAGTTAATTACTTTGTTGTGTAATAATTAGTTTAATTAGCTTAGATTAGCTAGTTAGCTTCTTATTCAGTCCCTCCGTCGAGAGGGCGTATTGTTGTAATAAGCGTGCGTGTGTGTGATGTATGTCTTCTAACCTCCATTTCTTTCTCCCTTTTACTTAACCGCTTACGATGGTTGGTTTTAGGGCATATTTCACTTAGCATACCTTATGCTCGCATGTTTGCATCATTCATCTGTATTGCATGCACCGGGCTCGGCGCATCATACTAACTGCATTGTATTTCAATTCCAATTTGAATACATGTACCAAGTTGCATTTCATAGGCCATTCTAGAATAACCGAGCCTATTTTAGTTGCATATTTGCATGTGTTGCATTAGCCACTTTAACATGAACTAGGATCATGCATGATTTCTAACTAGTTATTTATTTTGGCTCGGAGTACACTGCAAGTGTTTACGCTTTAGCATGCCGCATGTGTGTTAATGTTGCCATGAAAGCATGCTTGCCATAAGGCTAACTGCTTATATAATATAACTGCCTGAATGCCTGTGGGTGAAGGTTGGATTACATGAATTGGAACAATTCATTAAAATCCTCGTTTTAGCCTACTTGCGAGTAGCAAACTTCAAATCATTTTCACAAACGAATATGCAATGTTTTGTTCCAAATTAGGCGATCTAGTCTATACTTGTTTGCTGTGTGCATCATGTAGTAAAATTAGCTAATTAACCGGAATAAGAGCACATGTGTTTTCAAAAACAAGATATCATGCTTAGTACAGGCCGATCTTTGATCGGGCGAGCGGTGGTGCTCATAGATGACCTTCCCCAATCGTACCCAAGTTCCCGAGCCGAGGCAACTTTGGTGATGACGGACACGTGACCTTAGGCACGAGTCAGGGTTTCCTAAATTTCCCCAAAATAAAATATTTAGGTGGCGACTCTGTATCTAGCAAAGCAGTCCATGTTTGGCACTTCTTTATTAAAAATCAGTTTTTCAAAACGATTTGCCAGATTTGGACTCTTTGGTGATTTATCGGCCTCGCATTGCACTTTGCGGGATTAGATTCAGAACCGTTTCTTTTGAGTTCGAACTGTAGTAGCAAAGCCCAAGGGGGCACGTCTACAATAACTCTTGGGCTTTAATTGTCTTGAGTGGAACTCATTTTGATGTACCCAAGTATTGACTTGGAAAGATGTAGCCATTAGGGCATATAATTACTTGATTTTACTTTTATTTTAAATTCATGTACCCATGTCATATGCTATAGATTTTGAATCTAGGATTTATGAATGTATACACGCATATTTCATCCTTTGTATGATCAAGATTATGAATGGAATATAAGATGTGAAGTTATTGATCATTTGTAAGGAATGTTATGAGATGGGTGATTGTTATTTATTTCGGGGCGTTAAAGATGGAGTCGAATTTGAATTTGAATTTGATGGCGATATGGGTTTGTTGAACTGTGTTTTAAGTTCATCCTACTTACAACTTTGGCGCAAAATTTATCAACTTGTATCAAATATAAAGTGCTTTTTCTAGATTGAATGATACATGCACTTAGCTTCAGCGAATTGAAAAATGGAGTAGTTAGCACGTATCAAAAACTAACTACAAATCATAAATTATATATGCTCAAAAAAACTGTAAAAATTACCACAACCTTTTTAGCTATTGTTGTTCCACTTTATTGTCTCAATTGAATTTGCTCACAAAAACCACAATTTATTAATTGTGTTTTGCATCTCAAACCAACGGTGAGCCATAGAAACGCGGTTTTGATTTGATTGACCATTCAATGCAAATTAAAATAAACGAGTACCCAATCCCAAAAGATTGCCATGGTCTGACTATTATATGCAATGGTATCTTGAGAGATAGCCAAGCAAGATTTATATAAAATTTCATCTTCTATTATAGTGAAAGCTTTACTACAGGAAACACAAGAAGTTTTCAGAAATAATACGTATTTCATGGGTTTCCTCTTAACTATGTGGTTCTTCAAACATTTCATAATCATCCATGGTTTGAAGATAAAATTTGTAGAAAAAGCAAGTGAAAAAAAAAAAAAAACAAAAGGATAGAAAATTCATAATAATAATAATAATAATAATAATAATAATAATAATAATAAGACTGTGAAATAAACAAGTGAAAAAATTCAGAATGAGTGAAAATTGAAGTTCAAAATGAAAAAAAAAAAAAAGAAGAAGAAGAAAAAGAAGAAGAAGAAGAAGAAGAAGAAGAAATTGTGAGTGCAGCAATGAATGGTCAAAGTGTAAATATGGATATTGTGAGAATAAAAAAGAAGAGAATTGTTATTTTATAGCTAGAGCAACAACGATAATCTGTAAAATTTGAAACCTCTACAAAATTAATGGCAACTTGCAAAATTTGATGGTAAGAAACCTGCACAAATTTAAAGCCTTTGCAAAATTTGGAAGCTTCTGCAAAACTAAGGCTGCTTTACTTCCAATACTTCCATACAAATTTGTTGGTAAGAAATCTGCTATTGGCAAAATTCTGCATAATTTTGCAAGCCGGTTGACATACAAGTTGTCTGGGAGGACATCTTGCTGGTCATCTGACCTGTTCGTAAGCATGGGCAAAATTCTACACAATTTTATAAGGCCAGTTGACAAGCAGGTTATCAGGGAGGACATCTGGCCAGTCGTCTAGCCTGATTACATTGTACGATTGAAGCCTCTAAAAAGCAATGGCTAGCTGCAAAATTTGATGAAGGATAAAAGCTTCCTTCATAATTGGTTCTCCCTCTATTTGATATCAGTTTGAATTTGATGAAAGATTTGATGCAACGTTGGAGATGGCCTAATACACACTCAAGTGGACTTTACACTTATAACACCAATTTTAACATACTTTTAATATTTCTATTGTAACATACTTTTAATATTTCTAAGGTCAAAATTCACTTTATCTCCTTGTGGTTTAGACTCGGAACAGTTTACCCACCCATGGTTCAAATATAGGCAAAGAGATTCATTGTGATTTTGAACTAAGGTGGTGTTTGGGAAGTTTGGGACTTGGGTTTTTTTTTTATTTTTTTCACAAAAAAACAAACTTTTTGCAAAACTAAAAAAAACACATCCAAACAAAATATCACATCCAATCCCATAATCATTTCACTTTTTCTCTCACAAACATTACATCTAACCACAAAAAACTCAACTATCTTCCCAAACAAAAAAAAAAAATTTCTCCAATAATATCTTATAACTAAAAAAATTTACATAAAAATACACTTCCCAAACACCCATTAAAGTGCAACTGTTAAACTTTTTGTTCAAATTGACAGAATGTGTAATACACATGATATTTTCGAGAGTGAGCATGCTTTTTATCTTTTTATTTTTTTATTATAAATAAAGTGAAATAAAAATAATTGAAAGATAGACCTATCCCAGATCCTACAATTCATGATCCCATAAACGGGACGCCATGGTCTAAGAAATTCATCATGTTTTTTAGTTTATTCCCAATTTCTATATTGTGCGTGTATATATATATATATATTTGTGTAAAATATAATAAAATGAAAATTAATTTAGAAAGTTAAAAATTAAACTAAATAACTAGAGATTTATAGTTTATTCATTTATTTATTTTTTTGATGGGTAGTTAATATGTAATTTAATTGAATTAATATTATTTTTTCATGAAAAATTATTATTGTTTAAGATAGAAATTAGGTATATAAAATAAGAGAGAAATAAAATAAGAGGAGCAAAAAATAAGGTAGAAGGAAAAAGGGGTATTAAGGTAATTTCACGTCTTTCAGTAAACGGAGTTAGTGTTACAATTTAATCCAAAACCATAAGGGAGTTGTCTGCTTATTTCTGAACCATAAGGGAGTTGTCTGCTTATTTCTGAACCATAAGGGGATAAACTGCTTCGATCCCAAACAACAATGAGATAAACTGAATTTTGTCCTATTTTTAATTATTTCAACATGGATGCTCTTAAAAATAAAATAGATGAGCTTCTTTGTGGACTGGACCATACTTTTGGGCCTGTGAGGCCCACTATGGGTTTCGTTTCGATGATCTGAGTCATTCAATGTGTAAAACTTGTCGAGTATTTCATCCATGCAAAAAATCGAGTTGATCAGATATCGATAGCTCTGGATCGAAACACATTTTTGTCAATAATAAATACGATTTTAAAAATAAATTGTTAACAAAAATGTATTTCAATTAAGGGGCTATCGATATTTAATCAACATGATTTTTTGTAGAGATAAAATATTCAATAAACTATATACATTGAACAGTTTAAATTATTAAAATAAGACTCTTAATGAGTCTCATAAGTCTAACAATACAGTCTAACCCACTTTGTGGATCGGAGAAAAACCCATCTCAAAATAAAAAGGGTGAAACACCAGGGTTGGTGGCTTGGTGGAAGGACGCAGCATGTTCCCCAGCCGAGACCCAGGTTCGATTCCTGGGAGGGGGCTGTTTGTTATCTCTACGGAGAGCTCGCCCTTTACTCCTCTCGTTTCTGGGCTCTGCTGCGGCATGTGGTTACCTCGTGGCCAGGGCCCACAGGGGCCATGATAACACCACAGGTTACCCCGTGGCCAGGGCCCACAGGGGCCATGATGACACCACAGAGCCTTTTTTTTTCAGTTCAAAAAAAAATAAAAAATAAAAAAATAAAAAGGGTGAAGTCTCACTATTTACTTTTAGATTCATATTTCACATGGATGAAATGGGCATAATTATCCTCTCTCATTGGGAGGGGTGCTCAATTCAAGAAAAGTTAAGGGCACCAAAATCAAACACGCCTATATAAATAAGAAAGATGAAAATGGTGGGAAACAAGTATAACTAATTTAAATTCAGATTCCAATTAAGATCAGAAACATAAGTAACTTTGGGATTTGGACTTCTTTTGTTCATATGAAAAAAAAATGCATTATTTTATGGAAAATTCATTACTTTAACAGCACTGCACCAGTTGACTGGGCTTTAGGTGGTTTTGTGGACTTCAAAAACTGGTTCTTAATTGCAAAAAAATAAAAAATAAATAAAATAATTACTTCCATTTAGAACCCTGTGGCCATTGTACACCCTTTTTAGTGTAAATTAAGCATTTTACCCTTCACTTTCACTCATATTTTAGAAAATTTTAAATTTCATTTGAAGTTTACAAATTTTCCAGACAGATCACTTTTCACTTATGTTTTAACTTTTATTCAATTTTATAAATATTAAACATTGAATAACGAAAATATTACATTGAAGCACAAATATTGAAGTCTAATAATTTAATTATTACAATTAGAAAGTGTGTGACCAAATTTAAATTTTGATAACTATTAGAGAGTAAAAATATAATTTACCTTTTTTCATTTGTCTTTTAATGTTTGTTCATTGCACATATCATTATTATTTGTAGTCTCTTGCAATATTGTCATATTATTATTCCTAATCACGAAGTTATGTTGTTTAAACCTTTGAATCATGAGTAATTTGCTTAATAACCACTCTCAAAATGCAAGTGTTTTTTTTTTTTTTTCTTTTTCTTTTTAAAAATAAAAATAAAAATTATTGAGGATGTTTAGATAAATATCAGTTATAAGTGAGGATGGTCATAAAGGAAAGTGAAATCTCTTGTTTAGCAAAAATGCCCAAGATCATTGGTCCACCCTTCGAGTGAAAAAAAAAGAAAATTCAAGAGGGTTTTTACTTTGTAAAATATTAGATTTCATGTGACACCTATTGTTCATGATTACTAATCCAAAAAGAAGGGTTATTATTATTTGTCACCTTTGATTGTGTTTAGTTTATGAATCTAGTTGGAGATCTGGGTAGGATTTTTTATTTTTTTAAAAAAGAAAAGATGAAATGCGAATTAAATGTAACTACGTTTCGCATACTTTTTTTTTTTAAAAAAATCTATCTAAATTTATGATCTAAGCACAATATTAATGAATTTGTTGTCATTTGATTAGTCTAAAATTTAAAATGTCATAAAACCATGGATTTGTTAATTTATATCACAAATTACTTTGGTATAACTTATGTGTAATATCTGATTAAAAAAAAAAAATACTTATATGTAATATCTTAAATTTCTTGTTGGAAGATAGAGTAGGAAGGACAAAACTGATACACAACACACCATATTTTCAATTGAAAAAAAGAAAGAAAGAACTTAACATGATTATATATATGCTTGAGCAATATATACATATACATATATTATACAAAACTTAGAAAGCAATAATTTAATTTTTTTTTGGCATAATTATCTTTTTTTTTTAAAAATTTGTGAATAAAAAATATAGGAGAAATTACAAAAAAAAAAAAATTTCAAGGTTTGAGCCTCAAAACAAAATAAATTCTGCATTTTTAATTTTATCAATTTAAACCCTAATTTTTGGATTTATTTTTAAATCTAAATCATTTGCCTATTTTCGTTAAGAGCAACTCCAATCATATTCTTCATTTTTTATTAGGTAAAATACAAAAATATATAATTTCTTATTTTTCCTAATTCATTTTTTGTATATGTACTCCAACGTTACTCTTTATTTTATCTATTTTATACACAAACTTTTTAAAGAGCTTTTCAAAACTCTTCAAATGTAATTAGACTTGAACAATTTTGTTAAAATATCTATTGTAATAGCTAACTTACTGGATTGACTAAAATATGATAAGTTTAACTATAACAGTTAACAAATCTCATTTAAAAAGTCTTTTAGAGATGCTGATTGATAGAAAAAAGAGTATTTTAGTTTTTAAACTCAATTAAAATGATATTTTAGATATTTTATGTATATTTATATTGATTATGATTTAAATTATTAGTTTATTTTATAAGGCTAAAACTTTAATTTTTTTTTTAGTAATTGTCAGTGAAATGTATTTTGCTTGTGCAATATTTGACAATTTGATGTAATCCTTGAAAATACACATCATCTCTCAAATATTTCTTTGTGAATAAATCTCTTCTTTTTTGGTCAGAAAGGAAGACAATAATGTAAAATGATTTTAAATAAATGGAAAAGAGTTAAAAATTCAAACTGCCATTTTTTTTTCGAGTAATGATACATTCTTCTAATTTAGGAGCTCTAATTAAGTTTTAATAATGTGACAGGAAATAAAAAAAAATAAAACTAAGACTAAAATATCACAAGTCTACTCACATTAGAGCTTATAGAGCTTCTTTATTAGAGCTCTCAATCATTTTTTTTCTTTTTCTCATAATATTCTAGATTCTCTATTATTATGATTTATGATCACAAAATTAGAAATACAAATCATGCCACTTTAATAAGTTTTAACCATTGAAAAGGGTATTTTGGAAATATAAAAAAATTTGTTTTCCTGGTAATTAATTCAAAAAAATTATATACAAATTTACTTTTATATTCATTTTCTAAAGTTAATAATAAGGCCTCTTTTGGGAACAAAATAAAAAATTATTTTTTGATTTTTAACTTATTTTGAGTCATATCACATTTCTATTTTTTTATACGTTTTTAAAAAAAAATTAAAAAAAATAAAAAGCCAATTTTTAACTAATTTTCCGAAACAATCCTAAGGGTTGGTTTGGGGTGTCCTAAAAAAGTGCACTTTTTGTCTTTTTACGAAAAGATGTGCAGAAAAGTAGAGAGGTGATGTGATGGAAAAAAGATAAAAAGATAAAAAGATAGATTATATAGGTTATGCCAAACCTAGCCTAAGTAATATGATTAATTGATAATCAAATAAGATATAAAAAAAAAATATTCATTGTGTTTGGTTTGAGTTTTCTGGATTAAGTTTTTTGAAAATTGACTTTTTTGGTTTTTGTGTTTTTTTTGTTTTTAATGAATATTTTTTAAATTTTAAACATTTTTTTTTACTTTTTTAGATGCACCTTACTTAGATGTATCTAAAAAGTAAAAAATTTGTGAAAAAATATTTTAAAAAATTAATAAATACATAAAAATAGAAAAAAAATATACTGAATTCTTATATTTTTTTTTATATTTTTGGTATTTAGTGAATTTTTAAAAGATTTTTTTTACAATTTTTTTATTTTTTAAGTGTATTTATGTTAGGTGTGTCTAAAAAGTAAAAAAATTACTTAAAATATTAAAAAAATTCTGTAAAAATAAAAAAACATGAAAAATAAGAAAGTAAAATTTTTTGAAAAGTGTTTTGAAAACTGGAAACCAAGCAAGGTGTACATTTTATAATTAATTATCACATTATTAAATAACAGTTCTTTGTAATTCAATTTTCTCTCATCACACTGTAGAGTAGGACTACAGACAAGTCTTTTTAGCTTCCATACCCCGTCCATCCATTAATAGAGGGAACTCAAAATTCTTTCAACAAAGGATTATTTTGAAAAGTGAGTTAAAAGTCATTTTTTGACTTTTAATCCACTTCTATCTCATAAAGTAGTCTAAAAAAAATCAAAAAATAGCTTTTAATTATGAAAAAAATATTATGAAGATAATTATGAAAGATCCTCTACCGTTAAATTACACATACAATAAAATATTACACACTAATCAAATAATAAAAAATCTTTATGAAGTATTTCATAATATTTTTTTCTTAATCTCTAATATTATTCTTTAATTATCTTCTCAAAACACCCCCAAAGTACACTAAAAATTTAAAAGGGGACAGACCAAACAACACTTCAGTGAGTTTCTACTTCTGGCGCCATTTTGCATAAACAAAAAAAATCAAATCCGTGTCTTTCTCTCTCTAGAAATATCTCTATCTTTACTTTTTTTTATTTATTAGTATTTTTTTTTTTTTTTTGTTGAAAAAAGGGCTTGGGGATGGAAGAGAAGGAGAGTATGGTATCTGGGTCACCAGGAGTAGGTAACTGGGAGACGGAGTCGCCGCCGGTGAGTGGTGGTGGTGGGGTGGTGCTGCCGCAGGTGATGATGAACATGAGCATGGAGAGAAGCCTAGGGATCACCACCACAGGTGGTGGTAGTGTAGTCGGTGGCGGTGGTGGTGGTTTGTTGGTGAAGAAGAAGAGAGGGAGGCCAAGAAAGTATGACTCAGATGGTAACTTGAGACTACCATCTATATCATCACCACCGCCACCAGGTTTTTCTTTCTCACCTCCTTTTCCTTCTTCTTCTGAGTTCTCTTCTTCCAAAAGGGGTCGTGGCAGACCACCTGGTTCTGGTAACTGGCAGCTGCTTGCTTCTTTAGGTGAGTTCATCAAACCAAGCCTTTAAATCTTGAGATCACTTCAAAAAAAAAAAAAATCAAAATTTTAGCTTAACAAATTACTAATTTTTTTTTTTTTTTTTTTTTCCACTTTCTTTTGGGATTTTGATTCTCAGACAATTAAAAGAAAAAATAATAATAATAAATTGGGGTTGTGGTTTATGTGGAATGATTATTTGAACAGGTGAAGCTGTGAAAATTTGTTGAAAATATTTTTCTGTGAATTTTTGTGCCTGACATTGTAAATGCCTTTTTCTTAGACAGGATTGATATGAGTGATAATTAAAGAAAATGTTGGTACTGGGGATTAATTATCCACTTTAATAGAAATGGGGTTGATTTACTTTAGGTTTTTACCTCACATTTGATACCTTGATGATCTGTGAAGGTGAGTTGTTCGCAAACACAGCAGGAGTGGACTTTACACCCCATGTCGTAACTGTATACACAGGAGAGGTTTGTTGCAATTATTAGTTTGTTTTGACTTAATTAAAGTGGGTGGAAGGAAGATCTCTGTGCAGATCTGAGGTGTGTAATGTGTTTGTGGGTACATTATGAAAATTGAATGTTAGTTTATTACTTTTTTTTCAGGATGTTGCAGCAAAGATTCTTTCATTTTCTCAAAAGGGTCCTCGAGGAATTTGCGTCCTCTCTGCCAATGGCACTGTTTCTAATGTTACTATTCGCCAGCCCGGTTCATCCGGCGGTGTCTTGACATATGAGGTATGTCTTCTAACATTGTTGTGAGGTGTCTTATATTTTTACTATATATTTGGATGTAATGTAAGAGGCCTTTAAGGAGGGCTTTCGAGAAGTTCAGAGTTTAGAGGTATTTATTATAATTTTGGGTTAGGGTTTTAGAGTTGAGTGTGTGACAAAAATTGTTGAGCAGTCAAGTTGAGATATTCAAAACTCTGTATTATTTATTCTTATATTTTTTGTTTGCTTGTTTCTCTTTATTATTTTGTGATTCCTGCTTAACATTGCAGAATGTTTTTAAATCTCTCCTTCAATACTAGGTGGGGAATTCTTTTTATTTCTGCCTGGTTGAAACAATTATGATCATATAGACCTCTTTCTGATCTGCCTTTTAGCTTTCATGAATGAGTTTTAGTCATAATTATGTGCCCATGTTATTTTGGATTATTACTATTAACAATTACAAGTGCCTTGGATATTAACATATTGAGTTATTTGTTTTATTTTCTGTTTTTTACTTTTCTGATTTGTGAGATGTGCTTGTGTTTTAAGGGTTTCTGTATGGAGATATGGCTTTTCCAGAATTCTAATTTTCTCCTTTGGAAAATGATTACTAAGACCATCTCCAACCTTGTATCAGATTAAGCATCAAATTCAAATTTGATGAAAAAAGTCACTTTTTCTCTCTCTAATGGTTTCACCAAACTAATATCAAACTAAGAACGGAATAAAACTTTCATCAAACTGAGGATAAGCGTGAGATTTCACCATTTCACTCTGCTGTAACGTTGGGGGTGGGCCAACCGGTCAACCTGCTGGACGTCTGGCTGGTTGACCCACCGGTCGACCGGAGCATGCACACCTTCCTCAATCTATTGACCTACGAACTGGTTCAAATAGCTAGGTTACTTTTGTGGACTAGGAATAAATTGAAGGTTGATATAAATTTGAATCATACTAGTATTATTCATCTCATAAGCTTCCAAAAGTGTGGCCATATATTCATTGTCAGACTCATCATCAAAGGATGAGGAAGAAGAAGATGATGAAAATGAAGTGAACATCATGGAATTTAAGGTAGTCATTATGCTCTGTTTTCTTTCAGTTATGTGCCTTTCAGATATAATCGTATCACTTGTATGGTAAATGCCATATGGATAATGTGTTTATATTAGGTTTTGGAAGGAAATCATTATTGGAGACAACAAAAAATGAAAAATATGTAATGGAGGGAAAAAGAAATAATAAATGAATTGGGAACAGAAAGGGAGGGGGAAAAAAAATTTTGAGAAGCCTAACCGGTCAACCGGCCGGACGTTCCCTTCGCTTTTGATGCACACTACAGTGTAACCATTAGAGCTATTCGTATTAGATTGAGAAAATCAGCTTTTCTTTACTCAAATTTGATGAAAATTATACTGAACCATTGGAGATGCTCTGAAGCAACAAATCAAGTGTATGGATGTTTCTAAGGAATCTGAAACATAGAAGTACACAAGACTGCGTATTTCTGTGAGAATAGCTGTGAGGTGTGGGAAATCAGAACCTTACTCTGTCAAATGACCATAATTCCCAAAATCTAAGGTTATGTTTTCATTTTCCACATAAAACAGAAAAGCTGTTTGGTGAACTGTTTCTCAAAATTATTTTATGGAAAATTTTCTGAAACCCACTTTTGAAAAATGATGAGTGTTTTTGAAATTTTTATTGATTTATTTCCGAAAACATGAAAAACAAAAACACAACCATATAGAGCCTTAAGTTTTTCCTTTATGCTGTGTGCATTTTTGTATGAAAATGTTTTCCCTTTACTTCTCATCATGGTTATTAGAATCCCGATCTAGATCATACGATCCATTTGAGTATAATCGATCCGGATCATGTAAAAAATTTCTTATACGTAGAATCTTTCGATCCTGATAATGAGATCTTATAGGATCGTGGAATCCCGATCTGAATCCGATCTTATCCGATCCAATTCAGAAGTCTTGTTTTGTATTGTATGACATATTTTATTGTAAATTTTATATTTGTTGTCTAAATATCAATTTATGTGGTCAAAATAAATAATAAAAATTAAGTAGTGTTGAATCAAATAGACTAAGAAAAACAAATTAGGAAACAAATATTTAAATATTGCGGTAATTTAAGAAAATTAACTAGTTAGAAAAACAAATTTAGTTTTAGCGGAGTCTAAGGAAGATAGGGTGATTGCAACTTTATCCCAATTTTTGAAAAGATTATTTTTGTGACTCGAATCTGCTCCATCAAGGATGCTAACGACAAACTTTATCATTCGGTTAAATTGCTATTTTGTTCTTAATCTATTTTCATATTCAACTTTGTTAAATATTTTTTCTTCACTTTTTATGCATTATTGTAGATTGTGAAGTATTTTGTTATAGAATTCTTCTTCACCTTCTTTTTTGATAAAATACAAAACTTTTATTATCAAATTTTCAATTGTATGATATTAAAATGTACATTTTACATGGAGTATTATATTTTTCACAATATCTTCACTTCTTTTTAATAGAATATAGGCTCATTTTGTGTATACTTTTTAAGAAATATTTATTTAAGTTGAATTGTTATGTGATTTGTCCTTTTTGGTAGGATCTTACGATCCTCGATCCGATTCTACGATCCGATCCTATAAACACCTCCAACGATCCAACGTAGGATCCCGATTTTAACAATCTTGCTTTTCATTAATGTATATTATGATGGGATGTGGTTGTTTGTACCCATATTTTGTTAATTTTCAATCTTTAATTTCATGCAGGGCCGCTTTGAGATATTGTCTCTGACAGGATCATATACAGTCTCTGAAAATGGTGGTGTGAGAAGTAGGACAGGCGGCTTAAGTGTCTCACTGGCTGGTCCTGATGGCCGCGTTATTGGTGGTGGTGTGGCTGGTTTATTAACGGCTGCTAGCCCAATCCAGGTAAGAATTTACATAGATACATGTACAATTCAACAGCATAACCATAGATGAACTCTCAAAATACGGTGACAGTAAGGTTGTTAATGATTGCGTACCTCACTCAGAAGGTTAATGCCCCCTTTTATATTACTTGAGTTGAACTTTGACAGTTTTGTGTAAACTACTTGTCCATGTTGCTCTGCCCTAGGCGGGATCGTGGCCCTTGCCTAGTGATTTCCTGGAAGCAATGTGCATAATCCCACCATTTGAGACTCATTCTTTGAGCTCGGGTTTGGCTGTCTGATAATACATAGTGACAATACACCTTGTTCAGGCAACTGAGCACGGGTCCTACTTGGCCACCATCCAACTTGCTTGCCCAAGCAACGTGATTGTGCAAAATTACCTCCCACAGCATAATACTTCATATTATGCATGAAATTCTTCTTGTGTCTGTGATTTTGCCATGGCTTGTAATCTGTTAAGATAATCATGTGATTCTATTTTTAGGAGTGCCATTTCTTGTGTTACTTTATCACCAACTCGCATAGGTAACTTAGTTATTAAAGGTCCCACAATGAATGGTAAACTTGAACGTTCTTGGAAACCATTTCTGGTGATGTGCACAAACTGACTTGATACACGTGATTGGCAAGTGATTGTGTGCATCCAAGACTTACTTTATAGGAGTGGGTCCAAAGTGACCCTGCCTTAGAGAGGTTCCTAGTTAGTGAAAAAGAGAAAAATCTAGAGATTCGCTTTTCTCTCACAGATATGAGACTGTTGTTGGAACCTAATTTTTTTTTCAATCAAACCAAATCCTATTAAAACTAAACATTCTGGAGGTTCTAATGATGTGGGTTGCGGTTAATTTTCCAGATTGTTGTGGGAAGCTTCATGCCAAATGGTTACAAAGCATACAAAAGAAAGCACAGTTATGAACAAAGAATGACTCCTCTTACACCAGGTGCTCCTCCAGATACAGTGACAGCAGCAACACCAATCTCCCAAGCAGCACCTGCAGGTGCCATCTTCCCGATTCCGACAACTCAATTACCGGTACAAAGCCATGGAGAAGCAGATAACAGCCCGAATGATAAACAAAACCTGAATGCCACATCTACCGATAGCACTGGATGGAATGACTCGGAGTACATGTCGGCTCAGAGACCATCTCCTGACATCAATGTTTCTCTGTGGCAGTAGAATAGTCCTCAAGGTGTGTTCTTTGTTTTGTTCATTTGTCATTTTATCTTTTTAGTTAGGTCTATGTTAGAGACTCACAGAGGCTGACCTTATGATTAATGACAGGCTAATTTTTAACTTTGATTCTTGTTGTAACATTAACATTGGAAGAGAACGTTCTAAACCTTCTGCCTGAGCTTGTGTTAGTGACAAATTCAGCTGTCAAATTCTTAGTATTTTTCTTTTTCTTCCTGGAAACTTAATTTGCACATTTTTCAGCAGAGTGATGGTTTATAAGTCACTTTTTCTTTTTCTCAGTATTTTTCTTTTTCTTTTTTTGTTTTGTTTTTTGTTTGATTTGTTCGTTGTTGCAATGTGATCCGTAGCTAGTGTTTTGATGTCTTTTGAGAGTGAATTATCAATTCTCTCTATCAGGAGCATCTTCAATGGTGTGAACTGGTATTATATTCATGTAGTCCATGTGCAAAGAAAAAGTGACTTATATTGTGGCAGTCCATGTGCAAAGAAAAAGGTGTTTGACCTGATATTAAGACTTGTTGGCGGTGAGGCGGGATCGAGTTGCAAAAATAATCTCTAAAAATAGAGATAATAATTACATTTTATCCTCTACAAATCTCACTTTAAGTAAAGTTGCATTCATTAAGATGCTGTTTGGTAACACTTACGTTTTATGTTTTCTGTTTATATTTACAAAAATTTTAAAAACTCAAATAAAAACATGTTTGGTAAAATTTTTGATTAATAAATCAGTGGTCTCAGTTTATAAATTTGGCCAAAAAATGAAAATACAAAAAACGTATTTCCATTTTGAGTTTTCAGTTTTTTTTTTTTTACCACCCAACACTAGTCATCACCCGTCATCATTTTCCACCACCGTCTTCCGCCACCACCACCCACCACCACTCGCCACCACCACCCACCATCCACCTGCCACCCACTCGCCACCACCACCATCACCACCCATCACCTACCTGCCATCCACCCGCCATCACCCACCACCCGTCACTATCATCCACCGCCCGCCACCACCACCCGCTACCTACTTGCCACCACCACTCGCCACCCACCTGCCACCACCAGCCACCCACCACCAGCACCCACCCGCCACCACCACCCACCCGCTACCTATCTGCCACCACCCACCACCGTCACCCATCCACCCATCCACCCACCACCACCACTACCCGCCACCATCCACCACCACCCGCTACCTGCCACCACCTACCACCATTACCCACCACCCGCCGCCGCCACTACCACTACCACCCACTTGCTACCACTCGCCACCGTCACCCACCCACCTACTATCACCACCCACCACCCATCCGCCACCACCTACCATCATCCGCCACCCACCTACCACCACCACCACCACCACCCACTCGCTACCACCCACCACCTGCCACCGTCACCCACCCACCCACCACTACCACCCATTACCACCACCCGCCATCCGCCACCCACCTGCCACCACCACCCGCCACCACCACCATCACCACCACCAACTCGCTACCACCCACCACCCGCCACCGTCACCCACCCACCCATCCACCACCACCACCACCACCACCACCCACCCACCCACCACCACCACCCCCACCAGCTACCCACCACCTACCGTCACCACTTTCCACCACCGTCTTCCGTCGCCACTTGCCACCACTTGCCATTTCTCATTCTTTTTATATTTTTAAATTTTTTTAAAACATTTTGTCAATTACCAAACGCGTTTGTAGTTTATGTTTTTCTAAAAATAAACAAAAACCAGTTTATAAAATTTTTGTAAATATAAACTGAAAACGTAAACGTTACCAAACACACCCTAAGTTACTCATTGCAAAATATATATATATATATATTTGTAAGTTCAATTTGTTTTTTGTTTTTTTGGATCGGCAAATATTAATTGTTAGTTGTTAAATTATTATTTATGGGAGAAAATCTCTCTATCCTTAGCAAAGTACCTAAGTGCTTGCACTCTTTTAATTTAATTTTCTTAAGGAGAATTGAATCCATGACCTTCTTAGGACTAAACTTTAAGCAAGGCATGGTGACCAACTAGGTTAGGCCTAGTTGGTTTTTGTAAGTTGAAAAATGATAAAGTGTTGGACTTAAATTTGATTTAGATAAACCTGTTCAAATAATCTTGTGTATAAAAGCAAAACAGAAACAAATCCAAACAAAAAACAATAAATTGACTTACAAAATTTATTTTTGAAAATAGAAAAGAACTTCAAAGATCAAGTCGAGTGTGTAACGCTCTATCTTTACGACAAATTTGTCGTTGCACAGGTGTTCACAGATTTAATGGCGTTGATCTTTCAGGATACAATGATCAATTGCGGATTGTAGAAGCACTTCAAACAATTTATTTAGCGAACTAGAACTTATATTCTGTAGTACTCTCTTAAATCTCTCTAAAACTAGTATAAGGAATGATGCAAGGAAAGAGAAAAAAGGGAAAGGAAATTGAATGAATTGAACTACTGGAGGAGCCTGAATTTATAGGCATAGTGGTGTCTATTCGGAAGGGTAGAAAACCCTCCAAACAGGTGCAAGTTTGAATTGTCGGAGAAAAAGGAGAGAGGTGACCAAAGAAGGCACTATTTCAGGAAAATACAAATTCAAAATTTTTTTTGCAAATTTTTGAATTATTTCGTTTCGTAAATTTAAATTTTCCAGTAAGAATTTGAAAAAATTCAAACGTATTTTGTCCAAAAATTTAATGGCAGGACTCGACCCACAACCTACACCTATGCCTAGCCTGGCTAGACGGTGACGATACATGCATGTCGTGTTGAGTTCAAAGCATGCTTGGTCCATAACTTCCCTCTCTACAAAACTTGGACGTCTCTTGGGGCCCATCTCAAGCATGCTAACTTAAAATTTATATACTCATATAAATTCTCTCCTTATTTCAATGTGGGACACCATAAATAGAACAATCTATATTCTCTCTTCAACTTTCAACTTCACGAAGTCAAAAATAACGTCAACTTCCCGTTCACTCATAAATGGTTCTAACAAACCGATTTTGAGGTGTAACTTACCATGCGGTAAAGAACATGTCATCACTCAGACCTACCTCAAAAGACATGTAGGTCTCACTTGATTTGGACTCAAAATTGACCTAAAATAAGTTTATAAAACCAATTTCTAACAAGACCAACCACACTGCCCAATCCAAATTGAACCATAACTTGATTTCAACTTGGATTTTGAATTGAAAACTAGAGCTCATTTAATTAAGGCATCTCTTTGGAATAGAAGTAAATCTATATAAATAGTAATCATGGAACTGATTTGATCTATTTAAATGGATTTTTAAAAAGGAAAAATTGACATTATCCATCCTCGTTCGTGTTGGTTAGGAGTATCACGTGATTATACAATCCATAATATTTCTATGTATTATTGAATAGCTAACTAAATATGTATAAATTCTTTGTATTTATATAGAATAAAATTATTCATACTCATTTTCTTATAGATTGCTGAATAAATAAATAAAAATAAAAATAATTCTTTGACAGTTTTGTGATTCATTTTTAATAAAGGGGAAACAGTTTTGTGCTTCACTTTTCTTTTTTTTAATTAAAAAAAATCCTTCTTCAAATTCACAATTCAATTACAGCTTTAAATAATTACTTTATTTATTTATTTATTTTATCTTATTTCTCTACAAATTGAAGATATAAATTGTACAGGAAAGAAATAAACCTTCTCGTATAATCCTGTTGATCAAGTCTACGCTCCTCCGTACGTTATCGCTTTACTCCCTGAAAACACAAACGTGAGCTAGTCGGGGGTGTGTGCCGGAAACCTCTCCGATGCCTAAGTCAGCAAAATCGACAAGTAGACAAGAGCTCTGTGTATTCGGAAATCAAAGTTGTGTCTTACCTTTCCATAGGTGATGTTGTAAGCTTTTATAGGTTCCGTGTGGCATAATCCTAATAGGACTCTTACTCCTCCACGTAGAGTTCTCCTAGGATTCACATTTTGAAAGATAATGTCTATCCTTCAACACCTCCCTCACTACTTAAACCAAGTGAGATGGTTTTACCATGGTCAGACTCTAATAGGACCGAAGTAAGTGTGGCTATACTGAGCCGCAGACTAGACCGAGATAACTCTACCTTGGTTCTTTCATTTACTGCTCCTACCTCGGTTTTCCCAATGCTGACCATAGTACTGCTTAGACCGTGCTAACTATTAGCTAGGTCTGACCGTGCTAGATGCGCTATGCCGCGACCGGACTAACTTTGAATGCGACAACCTGGCAACCAAACTATCCGCAGCGCTCTCCTGGACCGAGATAACAAATAGGCTCTCTGGGACCGGTCTAATCTTAAGGCCTTCCGAGACCGGACTAACTTTAAGGCCTTTTTACTCAGCCCTTTGTATTGTGGGCCATAATGACCCATTGCCCAGCTCGGCCCAATTTTCACATAAATTACCCTCTCAATTGCCCCTTAATTCCATCTGCGCAGCATGATAGGGATTACCTTTTTATCAGCCGAGCTAAAGTTTTAAGCCTTTCCAGTCGAGCTAAAACCCTTTAGCCTTTCCAGCCGAGCTAAAACTCTTAAGCCTTTCCAGCCGAGCTAATTTCACACCGGGCTCTGCTTGTCTGGTCAAAACGTCTCTTCAATCACAGCAACTGAATCGTTTCTCATCCCCAAGGACACGTGGCATGCTCTCATTGGCTGAAGGCAGCTGTCACGCCGTCTTCGTACCTCGTGTTTTTTGAACAGTTCCCGCCTTTGTCCCTTCTCTTTTCACAAAACAAACCCTTTCACTCTATTTTGAATTACTCACACTACTATTTACTCCTTCTCTCTCTCTTCGAGCCTCCATTGTTCTTCCAACCGTGCAACTGTGAAGCTTGCATCTATGGCTGCTTTCTACTTCCCTTTCCTTCCTCTTACCTTGGTAAGTAACACAAATCTGTTCTCTTTGTTTGTTTTCGTCTTTGTTCTGATTCATAGCATATTGTTTGTGTTTTTGCAAAACACATTTTTTCCATTTTGTGCTATGCCTTGCATTTTCTGGAAAAAACCTTGTAAGAACCACTTTGTATTCATGAAACAACCTGTAGAACGCTGTATTTGATCCAAAATCACGATATAACCGGAGTAAAAAGTTGTTTGTAGTTGATGTCAATCTAGGCAGACCATTCAACCGAACTAACACTTCATGCTATACCAGTAGTTTTAACAAGTCAAACCATCTTTCGATTTATCTTAGCCGAGCTAACAAACCGTACTAAGGCTGCGTAATAGTGTACTTGTTAGTCTTAATCACAGCCGAGCTATAACTTGGGGCTAAACCAGCCTTCGTAGTTCAAACCGAACTAAGAGCGCTGCCCCTAGAGGCTCAACCGGGCTAACAAAACCCTTGCACAAACCGAGATAACAAACCCCATTACACAAACCGAGATAACAATCCCTTGTGCAAACTGGGATAACAAAACCCTTTGCACAAACCGAGCTAACAAACCCCCTTGCACAAACCGAGATAACAATCCCTTGTGCAAACTGGGATAACAAAACCCTTTGCACAAACCGAGCTATCGAACCCCTTACTCAAACCGAGCTAGGACTACATTTATCTTGCCTTCATTTCTTTTAGCACGGTCCCACGATCTGTGCTTAACACTTTTGTTTTTTCACTTTGCAGACTTTAGGTTGCCCAGGCACTCCCTTGAGCGCTCAACCGAGCTACACAGCACCTTTCTCTGACCGAGCTAACTCCAGTTTAACTTATTCATAACTTCAAACACAAATGGGAAAATATAGGTTTTTAGTTAGTTCACCTGGTGCAATGGCTGAATTCCGAAAGGATTATAACATCCCCGACGATGTTCATCTCACCTTAGCCGAGCTAGATGTCACACCTTAGGGAAACCCTGGTTTTGTTCCCTTTACCCTTCTTTCCATCGTAGAAACCGGCCTAAGATTCCCTGTACAGCCTCTCCTCTGTGAATTCCTTAGGCAAACTAGGATATGTCCTACCCAGCTCTCCACAAATTCATACCGTATAATAAATGGCATAGCCAAGCTAAACCGCCGAGCTGGTATTGACCTCGGTTTAGCTGAACTTTTCCACCAATATTCCATAGGATCAAAAGAAGATGGCTGGGTCTACTATTTGAGAATACGACGCCGCCGAGAGAAAATAATCAAAGATACCCCGGACAAAGATTTAAACGATGATGATTTCTTCTGGGTATCTGGGAATTTTGAAGATCACCAAGCCCAGATCCCTGGTCGTGGAATAAACTGGAATAAAGGAACCCCTGGTATAATTACTTCGGCTTCTTTGCCTGCTTCTCTTTATTTTGGTCTCCAATTCCTGAACCGGTCTAACTTTTGTCTTCATTACGCAGATTTAGCCCACCTCAAGTCGCTGTATAGTTACCCCAATTTGGACACACTTCGCGCCGCACTGTGATATCCTGAAAGAAGTTGGGCAAGCTACTAAACATTGAACCGACATACAGATATAGCAGTCGACGAAAAGCGAAGGTAACTGACTTTTTGCTAGAAGCCTCTCCTGAATCGGACCCAAACTTGCCTCAAATCAACCTGGTCCGTACTACTGCTGAACAAGAAATGGCGAAGAGGAATAGAGTAAGGGCCCTCCTAACCGAAACACATCAAGCTGAGGTACCACAAACTGGTCAATCTACTGAGGCCGTGGTAGCTCTTCCAAGCCAACAACCTTTGTCATCTCGGGCGAGCAAGCGCGCCCGGACTACAACTGTCTAGCAAAGCCTCGTTGATGAAGAAGAAACCATCCTTCCCCAAACCACTCCACCGAGCTCACCACATGCGCGCTTGAACCGAGCTAGCTCTTCTAAATGGGCTCCAAAAATCACTTTCCAGAACCGAGCTATTCAGGACACTGATTCGGTGGTTGCTGAGAAAGATCACTTGATGGCATTTAATCTTGCCAAGAGTGTTTGTCTTCCAGCAGATATGGAGCACCATAATCATTTGACCAAGCCGAAAGCCATCCGCTCGGCCACAAAATCCATGGTGCTTGTAAGTAGCTTCTTCTGTTAATCTTTCTAATTTGCACAACTTTTATCTCGGTTTGATTACAAGTTTTCCCATTCTTTTGCAGGCCATGCAGAAAAACCACATCGCTCATAAGCGTGTGCTGGAACTTCGCAAGACTACAAGGCAAGTCATGGCCGAAGTGGCTGAAAAAACTGCTGAGCTAGAACAAGCCAGGAAGCAGATAGTCGAGCTTTAATCCGAGAATGGCCGTCTGACCGGATTGGTTAGCTCGGCCGAAGCAGACAAGCAATAGGCTGCGGCTGTGATAAAAGACAAATACCTGCGGGAGCTGGCCAAGCTTGAAGGAAAAAAGAACGCTGAGATTGAGAAGCTGAAGAAGAGTGCGGATGATGCCGAGCTCCGGGGTTGCAAGGAGGGGGAGACGACTTACATTAAACAATGTGAAGCTACCAAGGATCTCTTCTTCAAATATGGGTAGAGGGCGGCAGTAGAGCAGCTTGGTCACGGTCCAGAGACCGAGGTCTTCAACGCTCCTGCATACTTCATACCGAGCTCCATGGCAGAATATGTTGCTGCCCTTCAGCAATAATTTCTTGAGGATTCAGATGATGAAGAAGAAACCGTGCCCAATGATACCCCGGTTGTCAATGACCCTGTCAATCAGTCAGTTCGATCGGAGCCAATGGTGGAAGACCTGACCAACGAGCCGCCTACTGAAACCGTGCTTCCAACCGAGACCGCGCTACCGAATGAAACCGGGCTCCGAGTTGACCTTGATGCTGATCTTGATGATCTATTTGCCTAATTTTGTACTTCTCTTCTTGTCGCTTGATTTTAGTATTTTCTTCTTTTTGTTGGACAAAAAAGTTTGTAACCGGAGTGAGTCCCCAACTATTGTAGCTCTGTTTTGCTTTTGAATAAAAAACCTTTCATCTTTCTGTTCGGTCTGTGCCATACCTGTATTCACTTTGTATACAGACTAACATTTTCTTGCCGAGAGAATTATCTTGGTCTTAATCTTGCAATATAATTATAGCTGCCAACCACTCTTTAGCCGAGATACCTACCTCGGCTGAAGAGTACTAAGAGTTAGCTCAGTCCAGCCAACCACTCTTTAGCCGATATCCTTATTTCGGATGAAGAGTACCAAGTGTTGGTTTAGTCCAGCCAACCACTCTTTAGCCGATATCCTTACTTCGGCTGAAGAGTACCAAGTGTTGGTTTAGTCCAGCCAACCTCTAAATTGGTTATTCCTGCCAATTTAGAAAAATGTTTGGTTCTTCCTACCAAACATCTTGCAGCCTGGATCCTTATCCTGGGCTTAGGAAGGGTGTTGGTTTGTCCAGCCAACTTCTAGATTGGTTTTTCTAGCCAACCTAGAGTAAAGTGTTTGGTTATTCCGACCAAACGTCCTGCAGCCTGGATCCTTATCCTGGGCTTAGGAGGGGTGTTAGTTTAATCCAGCCAACCTCTAAGTTGGTTTTTCCAGCCAACCTAAAGTAAAGTGTTTGGTTATTCCGACCAAACGTCCTGCAGCCTGGATCCTTATCCTAGGTTTAGGAAGGGTGTTGGTTTGTCCAGCCAACTTCTAGATTGGTTTTTCCAGCCAACCTTAAGTAAAGTGTTTTTAATGCCACTAACTCACTAAAACAACTTTTACAGAATAAAACACTTATGCTGAAAAGAAAACTATTTGTTTTATTGGGGAAAGAAAAATTACAAGAATTCTAAAAAAAAGCTAAAAATAAAATAGTTTGAGATTGGCAGTGTTCCATGGCCTGGGAATGGCTTTGCCGTCCTCGTCTTCTAAGTGGTATGCCCCTTTGCTTGCTAATCCAACCACTTTGTAAGGTCCTTCCCAATTAGGCCCTAACTTGCCATCTCCCGGTACTATGGTGTTTCCCATCACTTTGCGCAGCACCCAATCGCCGATCTTGAATTGCCTTGGATGCACTGTTTTGTTGTATTTCCTGGATAACTCTTGTTGGTATGAGGCAATGTGAACCAGTGCTCTTTCTCTCCTTTCTTCGGCAATAAGAGCTCCAATGCTATGGCTTCGCCATTTAAGTCTGGATCAAAATTTTCGTTTCGAATTGTGGGGAGGCCAACTTCTAGTGGGATTACTGCTTCCATACCATAGGCTAAGGAGAATGGGGTTTCTCCTGTTGACCGTCGAGGTGTGGTACGGTAGGCCCATAAAACATGAGGGAGCTCTTCCGCCCATTTGCCTTTTGCTTGTTCTAACCTCTTTTTCAATCCATCCAAGACGACTTTGTTTGATGCTTCTGCCTGACCATTTGCTTGGGGATATGCTAGTGTAGAATTGTAGAACTCTATCTTGTACTCTTCACAAAAGCCTCTAAAGATTCTGCCATCGAACTGAGTGCCGTTGTCTGATATCAGGGCTTTTGGTATGCCAAACCGAGTGATGATATTCTGCCAGACGAACTTCTTCATGTCTTTTTCCTTGATTGATGCCAAGGCTTCTACTTCCACCCATTTTGTGAAGTAGTCGGTTGCTGCGAGAAAGAACTTCCTGTTGCCTAGTGCTATTGGAAGTGGTCCTACTATGTCCAGGCCCCACATTGCGAAGGGCCATGGGCTGGTTAAGGGTAGAAGCTCTCTGGCAGGTTGATGTATTTGGTGTGCGAACTTCTGACATTTCTTGCACTTCTTCACATACTTCTCTGAGTCTGCTTGCATGTAAGGCCACCAATATCCTTGCGAGATTGCTCTGTATGCTAGTGACCTTCCCCCTTGATGGCTTCCGCATACGCGTTCGTGTATTTCGAACAAAAATGCTTCAACTTTGCTGAGATGAACACACTTTAGGTAGGGTCCTGAGAACGATTTCTTGTACAATGCCAAAGATGGGGAGAGCCAAAATCGTTGTGACTTTGCTCTTATTCTGTTGGCCGCTTTCTTTTCTTCCGGTAGGGTGCCATCTTTTAAGAACAATATGATGGGATCCATCCAAGAAGGGCCTAGCTCGGCGCAACATACCTCTTCTGCTTCGGGGTTTTCAATGCTTGGTCTAGGTAAGTAGTCGATCAGCAATGGATGAGGGATGAAAGTATCTGCCTCTGAAGCAAAGCCTGCTAATTCATCTGCTCTGCTGTTTTCCTCCCTGTCGATTTGTTCTATCCTGACCACTTCAAATTTCTTGATTTCTGTTCTGACCAACTCTTGGTACTTAGCTATCCTGTCGTCCTTTGCTTCGTAGTCGCCTAAAATTTGGTTTACCACCAGCTGTGAGTCACTGTAAACCATTAGCTCGGTGGCCTTCATGTAGATGGAGCATCCAACCGGCACGGCGCAAGACTTGGCATGGTCCTCATTTCACCAGGCGGCCTAGTTGTAGAGCAGGCAGTCAACCTTGGCTTCCCAGCATCAAACAAAGAAGCAGAGTTTCCACATCTCTCCAACGAACAACTTCCAGCAAGTAGAGGGGTCAGATGATGCTGTGGGGTTAAGAATGTTGCTGATGTTTTCTTCAAGGTCCATGCTTGCTGTTTGCCCCTTGCTATCTGATTGGACCAAGTCTTTATTTGTTGGTGAGTCTTGGCTTGGTATAGCATGGTTTGCTTCTTCGTTGCTTTCTTTACTTTGGTCTGCCTTGGGGTCTGACTGAGTATCCTGCACCAGAGGTTGCGCTATTCCGGCGTCAACTTCTATCCCTAGTTCGGTTGTGTCAGTCAAGTCGACTGGGTAGATATGATGACTTCCTGGGGTAAATTCTGCTACAAATTCTGCCAAAGCTTGGGCCTTTATCGTGGTTCTGGGTTGGAACTTGATGTTGAATTGTCCCAACTCTACTGCCCACTTCAAGATTCGCCCAGAAAAGTTCGCCCTCTCAAACAAGGCTTTTAATGGGAAAGTTGTGAGGACGACTATGGTGTGGGCGTGAAAGTAGTGCGACAACTTCCTTGAAGCCATCATCAAGGCTAAGGCCAGTTTTTCCAGTGGCAAGTACCTTGTTTCGGCGTCCAGTAATGTCTTGCTGACATAAAAGATGGGCAGATGTTAGATTCCTTCCGTACGGACCAATACTGCGCTAATTGCGTGCTGAGAGACTGCCAGGTACAGGAAAAGTTCTTCTCCAGGTATTGGGGTGACAAGCAGTGGTGGAGAAGACATGTATTCTTTCAAGTTTTCCAGAGCGCGGTCGCATTCTTCGTCCCACTCGAACTTGGCTTTTAATGCTTGAAAAAATGGTCGTAGTCTGTCTGACGACTGGCTAATGAATCGGTTGAGTGCAGCTGCCATGTCGGTGAGATGCTGCATTTCTTTTACTGAATTAGGCCTCTCCAGATCCTAAATAGCTTTGATCTGGGAGGGGTCTGCCTCCATACCCCGGTTGGTCACTAGGAAGCCCAGGAATTTACCAGATCCTACACCGAACGCGCACTTAGATGCATTAAGGCGCAACTTGTGCCTCTTAAGAATCTGGAACATCTCACCTAGGTCCCTTAGATGGTCGTTCTCATCCTTGCTCTTGACCACTATGTCGTCAATGTAAGCCTCCATTGTTCTGCCTAACAACGGCTCAAACATCTTGGTGACCATTCTCTAGAATGTTGCCCCTGCGTTCTTTAGGCCAAAGGGCATGACCTTGTAGCAATACAGTCCTCTTGGAGTTGTAAAGGACGTGACCTCCTGGTCTGGTTCGTACATGGCGATCTGATGGTAGCCTTTGTACGCATCAAGAAAGCTAAGTCGGTTGTGCCCCGCTGTTAGGTCTACCAGTTGATCTATCCGTGGTAGGGGGAAGCTGTCCTTTGGGCATGCTTTGTTGACTGTCTTATAGTTGACGCAGACACGCCATTTGCCATTCTTTTTTGGCACCACAACTGTGTTAGAAATCCATCTGGGGTAGTGTACCTCTCTGATAGCTCCTGCCTCAAGCAGATTTTCCACTTCTTTCGCCACTATCTCGACGTGGTGGAATGCCGCTCTGCTAGTGTGCTGAATGATTGGTCTGGCGGATGGGTGGACATTGAGTTGGTAACAGATGAAGTTTGGATCAATGCTTGGCATGTCGTAGGGTGTCCAGGCGAACACTTCGATGTTGGAGGTCAAGAATTCCAAGACCTCTAATCTTTCAGTGCTGGACAACGACGAACCGAGCAAAAAGAACTTATCCGGGTTCTTTTCATCTATTCTTACCTCTACCAAGTCTTCCACCGCTTTTTGATCAGCTGCTTTGCCGACATCTGCGAACAGTTCATTGCTCTACGGTTCTTCCACCGAATGAACATATCCCTTGGCAGCGCGGCTACCATTTACCATGACAAAGCATTGCTTGGACATGATCTGGTCTCCAAAGACCTCCTCAATTACCCTGGTTTCGTTGGGGAACCGCATTACTTGATGGTAGGATGACGCTACCGATCGCATGGCATGCAGCCATGTTCTTCCCAAGATTATGTTATAAGTGGAAGGGACTTTCAACACCCAGAACTCCACTTGTTTCGTCAAGCTTCCCGCTCTAACTGGGAGGATTATCTTGCCGACTGGCCACTCTAGCATCAAGTTGAATCCAATCAGGAGAGATACGGCGGGTGCCAAGTCTTTGTCTTGTAGCTTCAACTGTTTAAATGTTTCGTAATACATTATCTCACATGAACTACCTTGGTCGATCAAAATCCGCTTGACGTCAAAATCTTTGACTCGGAGAGTGACCACCAGGGCATCATTGTGAGGGCAATATATCCTGGCCAAGTCTTTATCTGAAAAGGATATAACGTTCATGGCCTCTGTTCTCCCCTTTTTGATGGTTGGTTGAGCACTTAGTACCTCCCTTAAGTGCTCAGCCTTCTTGATCGTTCCTCTGAGCTCACAAATCCGCTCAGGTTCATATACTCCATGTATCACGTTGATCACGCCTTGAGGTGGGGCGTCGATCGGCATTCCGTTTGGGTGGTTGTTATTTTGGGGGGCTGGCTGCGCCCCTCCTTCAATGTACTTGTCCAGGTGACCAGCTGCCACCAACTCCTCTAAATGCTGTCTCAATAGTGTACAATTTTCAGTGCGGTGCCCCTTTTATTTATGGAAGGTGCACCGTGATCTTTCGTCGTAGTCCTTCTGAGCCTCTCCTAGCTTGGCAGGCCATCTGACGAAAGGTTCATCGCGTATCTCGCTTAGAATCCGGTAGATTGGCTTTTTGAATACCGTGGTAATGGCAGTGCGGACTCTCAACCATCTTTTATCCTGGTCTTCTCCGTTGTCCCACTTGCCTCGTCCGTTTTTGTTCGGACGTTCTACCGTGTTGACTTTTGACGCGGTCTTTTTATCTGGTACTGCGATCGTGCTAGACTTTGCTTTAGCACGGGCGCCATCTTCTTCTACTCGGATGTGCTGGTGCACTCTCTCCATTAAGGCCTCCATCGTGAGAGGCGGTGTCATACTGATTGAGTCCCTTAGTCTGTTCCCGACTGGAAGGCCTCTTTTGTACTGTGCGATGGCGAGATTGGTGGGGCAGTCCCCAATCTGGTTGAAGGTCTCCCAGTAGCGGCTATTGTAGGATCTTAATGACTCTTTTTCGCCCATGTCGATGGAGAGCAGTTGATCAATCTCCACCAGGGTTTTGGTGTTCGTTCTGAACCTTGTTACGAACGCCTCTGCCAATTGCACCCAGGAGGCCATGCTGCCTTCTGGAAGTTTTTCGAACCAAGTCAAGCCTAGGTCGCCAAGGCTTGATGGGAAGAGGATGCACATCAAAGCCTCGTTTCGCCGATATACAGCCATAACCTGGCGGAAGTGGCTCAGGTGCATATAGGGATCTTTCTTTCCCTCGTACGTGGTGAATTTGGGCTGGAGGAAGCCTGAAGGTAGGGGCGCGTTTTCGATTGCCGGAACGAACGGCGAGGTCTGCAGTCTCGCTAATGCTTTGTCTGTTGGTTCGTGGGCAGGGCGCGGTAATGGCATTCCAACCTCAACGCTTCCATGCGTCCGAGGAGCCAACCGCTGAAGGGCAGATACCCTGCGAGGGTCGCGCGCCCTATTATCCTCCTTTCATCGTGCCTTTTCTTCCAGCATGGTCCGTAAGTCGGATGATCTTGGCAACTCCGTCTGCCTGGATGATGTCTGGTGCGTGCGCGAGGGCCGATAGTTGCTTTCCTCAGTATACGACCTCTCAGTCCTCGTTCTCTCAGACCTGGAGCAATGAGTCTTAGAGGTTCTGGATTGAGTATCGCCTGTCCTGAGGCTTCTACTGTCTGCTTGTAATGGTGTGGTATGCCTACCACAGTCTTCTGAGTGGCGAGGGGGCGTCTTGCTTTTGCGCCCCTCTCCTGTCGCCACTCCTTTTCCCTTTATCTGGCGCTTCATAGTCTCCATGTCTGCTGCCATCCGTCGTATCAATTCGTCCTACTCCTTCACGCAGTCCTCCAGAACTTGGGGATCAATCCTTCGCCTTTGTCTGTCAGGACTTTGTGAACGAGAGTGATGGGGGCTATTATTCTGCCTCCCCCTAGCATCCCTTTTGGGGTTATGTCGTTGGGGCTCCAAGTCCGCCATGGGAGGGACAGGAGGCAAACCTTTGCGCCTTCCACCTCCTTCTGGGGTTTGTCCATCAATGGCGGACTGCGGCAAATCTTCGTTGTGCGCCATTACTTTTATTAGCAAGGAAAACTTAATCAAGAGGTTCTGTTCATTCTGTTTTTTCCCACAGACGGCGCCAATTGTACGGGAAAGAAATAAACCTTCTCGTATAATCCTGTTGATCAAGTCTACGCTCCTCCGTACGTCATCGCTTTACTCCCTGAAAACACAAACGTGAGCTAGTCGGCGGGTGTGTGCCGGAAACCTCTCTGATGCCTAAGTCAGTAAAATAGACAAGTAGACAAGAGCTCTGTGTATTCGGAAATCAAAGTTGTGTCTTACCTTTCCATAGGTGATGTTATAAGCTTTTATAGGTTTCGTGTGGCACAATCCTAATAGGACTCTTACTCCTCCACGTAGAGTCCTCCTAGGATTCACATTTTGAAAGATAATTCCTATCCTTCAATACCCCCCTCACTACTTAAACCAAGTGAGATGGTTTTACCATGGTCAGATTCTAATAGGACCGAAGTAAGTGTGGCTATGCTGAGCCGCAGACTAGACCGAGATAACTCTACCTTGGTTCTTTCATTCACTGCTCCTACCTCGGTTTTCCCAGTGCTGACCATAGTACTGCTTAGACCGTGCTAACTATTAGCTAGGTCTGACCGTGCTAGATGCGCTATGCCGCGACCGGACTAACTTTGAATGCGGCAACCTGGCGACCGAACTATCTGCAGCGCTCTCCTGGACCGAGATAACAAATAGGCTCTCTGGGACCGATCTAATCTTAAGGCCTTCCGAGACCGGACTAACTTTAAGGCCTTTTTACTCAGCCCTTCGTATTGTGGGCCATAATGACCCATTGCCCAGCTCGGCCCAATTTTCACATAAATTACCCTCTCATAAATAAAGTCCGCGTTTAAATTAAAAATTGAGAGAAATTAGAGGAGAGGAAGAAAAATGAAAAGAGAAAAAAGAACATATTTTATTTCATTCATTTTATCCATCCATTCTCTTGAAGAGGCCCTCATGAACTCAGTCTGTTTTCTTTTCCTTTTTTAAAAAATTAAACAAAACATGTTTAATTAAAAACATCTCTAATGTTATTGGGCATTTTACCTATCTAAAAGTTACTACAATTTATATATTTTATTTTGCATATCCATTTTTTTATGTTTTCACTCCAATTCTACTTTCTATTTTAGTTATTCATTGAAATACTATTCACATTTTATTGAATGTCACATTATCAACAAAGATAGAAAAAACTGATCATGAGGGTCAAATAATTTTTTTATAAACTTTAAAGGCTAACTACATGTAGTTTTTAAATATAAGTTAAGGCAAAATACCTAATTGTATGCCTAGTGCATTGGAGTTTTTTTTAAAAAAAATGAGTTATACTAGGAAAATTATTCAATGCTCTAGGAACTCTATGTGTTCATACTTCAGGACTAATTATCGGGGCTTTTCCCAAAATAAGCCAAAATACCAAGCTATTTCCCAAACTAGGTTTAGTTCAGATGGAATTCTCAAAATAGGCTAAAACGTGGTTACAAACCACGCTTTTACCGTTTTTTGCGGTCCTAACGTGGAAAATTTGTAAAATCGTAAAAGCGTGGTTACAAACCACGCTTTTAAGTAAATTTTTTTTTTTTTTTTTTCAGAAAACGTGGTTAGGAACCACGTTTTTAATTAAAACGTAAAAACGTGTTTTGAAAACACGTTTTGAGTAAAAGACAAACTCTTCATTCTCACACTCACTCCCTCTCTCTCTCTCTCTCCTCTCTCTGGGACACACACACACCCACCACACTCACACACTCACATCTTTTTAATATATATAAATTTTATTTTATAAATTTGGAACCAATATTAAATATATATAATAATTTATAATAGCAAATAATAATCAATTATATAATTTTTATAAATATAAATCATTTTTATATAATTTTTATCTTTCGAGTGGTTAGAAATAATTTTTTATAAATTAAATTGAAACAACCATACTTATGTATATTACCGGCCCAAAAGTTAAAATGATAATTATTTTTTACCCTTAAATGATAATTATTTTTTATTTCTTATTTCTAAACCAAATTAATTTTTAATTTTTAAAAAAAAATTCTAAAAATCAAACCATACATAGTCTAAAAATCTTTTGATAAATCATTTCTTACGTTGGTAACTTATTTAATTATTTGTTACTTTTATGACATTTTTACCATCTGAGCCATGTTTGGTAACCATTTCGCTGTTAGTTTTCAATTTATATTTACAAAAATTTTAAAAACTATCATAAAAACTTGTTTGATAATTTTTTTGGTTTATAAATGGTTGTCTCAATTTGTAAATTTGAGAGAAAAACGTAAATTCAAAAAATGAGTTTACATTGGTTTTTAAACACAAATTTAAAATTTTTACTAACAAATTTTTTTTCAAATAAATTCAAAAAATGAGTTTACGTTAGTTTGTAAATAAAAATTTTTTTTAAAATAAAATTAATTGAAAAAAAAATTTATTAGTAAAATTTTTAAATTTTTGTTTAAAAACCAATATAAACTTATTTTTTGAATTTACTTTTTTTCCTCAAATTTACAAATTGAGACAACCATTTATAAACCAAAAAAATTATCAAACAAGTTTTTATGATATTTTTAAAATTTTTGTAAATATAAATTGAAAACTGAAAACGAAATGGTTACCAAACATGTCTCAGATGATAAAAATGTCGTAAAATTAATAAATAATTAAATAAGTTACCAATGTAAGAAATAACTTATCAAAAGATTTTTAGGTTATATATGGTTTGATTTTTAGATTTTTTTTAAAAAATTAAAAATTAATTTGGTTAAGAAATAAAAAATAAAAAATAATTATCATTTAAGGGTAAAAAATAATTATCATTTTAACTTTTGGGCAAGTTATATACATACGTATGGTTGTTTCAATTTAATTTGTAAAAAATTATTTCTAACCACTCGAAAGATAAAAATTATATAAAAATGATTTATTTACAAAAATTATAAAAAATTATATAATTGATTATTATTTGCTATTATAAATTATTATACATATTTAATATTAGTCCCAAATTTATAAAATAAAATTTATATATATTAAAAAGATGTGAGTGTGTGAGTGTGGTGGGTGTGTGGGAATGAAGAGTTTGTGTTTTTACTAAAAACGTGTTTTCAAAACACGTTTTTACATTTTAATTAAAAGCACGGTTCCTAGCTACGTTTTCTGAAAAAAAAAATAATTTACTTAAAAGCGTGGTTTGTAACCACGCTTTTACGATTTTACAAATTTTCCATGGGAGGACAACAAAAACGGTAAAAGCGTGGTTTGTAACCACGTTTTAGCCTATTTTGAGAATTCCGTCCGAATTAAGCTTAGTTTGGGAAATAGCTTGGTATTTTGGCTTATTTTGGGAAAAGCCCCCTAATTATCATACACCATGCCCCATCATATTCCTCAATCACCCGACACACAATTATAAATTGGATAAATTACACTGACACCCCCTGAGGTGTATGTTTATTACAGTTCCTCCCTTACCTTTTGGAAATTACATCTCCCCTTGAGGTTTAAAATTTCATTACAAATTCCCCTCTCAGCAATTTAATTTTTTTAAATACCAATTTTGCCCTCATTAGGTAAATTACATTGACATCCCTTACATTTTAAAAATTACAACCCCTCCCTAAAGTTTAAAATAGCATTATAAATTGTCTCCTCGGTTAGTATTAGTTGGAAAAAAATTCATTGAAAAAAAAATTTTAATTGGAAAAAAAATTATTTGAAAAAAAATTAATTAAAAAAAAAATTTGTTAGTAAAATTTTTTAATTTCTGTTTAAAAATCAACGTAAACTCATTTTTTGAATTTACGTTTTTTCCTCAAATTTACAAACTGAGACAACCATTTATAAACCAAAAAAATTATCAAATAAGTTTTTATGGCAGTTTTTTAAATTTTTTGTAAATATAAATTTAAAACTGAAAACGAAATGGTTACCAAACAGGTTTCAGATGGTAAAAATGTCGTAAAATTAACAAATAATTAAATAAGTTACCAACGTAAGAAGTGACTTATTAAAAGATTCTTAGGCTATGAATGGTTTGATTTTTAGAAATTTTTTTTAAAAAATTAAAAATTAATTTGGTTAAAAAATTAAAAATAATTTTCATTTTTATATAATTTTTTTTCGAGTGGTTAAAAATAATTTTTTACAAATTAAATTGAAACAATCATACGTATGTATATAACCTGCCCAAAAGTTAAAATGATAATTATTTTTTTATCCTTAAATGATAATTATTATTTTTTTATTTCTCAACCAAATTAATTTTTAATTTTTAAAAAAAAATTCTAAAAATCAAACCATACATAGCCTAAGAATATTTTAATAAGTCATTTCTTACGTTAGTAACTTATTTAATTATGGAAAATGTTTGATAACCCAAAATTTTGTGGCTCAAATGACTCAAATCTGTCAAAACGACGTCGTTTTACGTCGTTTTACACTCAAAATGACGTCGTTTTGAGTGATTTGAGCCATTTGAACCACAAAATTTTGAGCTACCTAGCATTGTTGTTTAATTATTTGTTAATTTTATGACATTTTTACCATCTGAGGCCTGTTTGGTAACCATTTCGTTTTTAGTTTTCAATTTATATTTACAAAAATTTTAAAAACTGTCATAAAAACTTGTTTGATAATTTTTTTGGTTTATAAATTGTTGTCTCAATTTGTAAATTTGAGGAAAAAACGTAAATTTAAAAAATGAGTTTATGTTAGTTTTTAATTAGAAATTTAAAAATTTTACTAACAAAATTTTTTTTCAATTAATTTTTTTTTCAAATATTTTTTTTTTTCTAACTAATACTAACGGAGGAGGCAATTGGTAATGCTACTTTAAACCTTAGGGAGGGGTTTGTAATTTCTAAAATGTGAGGGGTGTCAATGTAATTTACCTAGTGAGGGCAAAATTGGTATTTAAAAAAATTAAATTGCTCAGGGAAATCTGTAATGAGACTTTAAATCTCAGGGGGAGATGTAATTTCCAAAAGGTGAGGAGGGAACTATAATAAATATAAACCTCAGGAGGTGTCAGTGTAATTTACCCTTATAAATTTTACATTCTCCACCAATTATAACACTGTTGGCTTTTTTGGCTTTCGAAGATTATTCTTGTAATTATGAGCGTGCCAGGAAAGATCAATCAGTCCTTACAGAAAATTAATTGCCAACCAATTATCAGACGATTGTGTTTTAATTCTTTTAGCCTCAATGAAGATGACTTCTACTGGTGGCTTGATTTAGGAGAATTAAGCAAACAACAATCAAATGAAGAACAATTGAAGCATTCCATAAAAATAAAAAACTTACAATGATCCAATTCAGCCTCGTAGAGGTTTACAGCAACAATCTACTTAAAACTACTCCTATGAACGAAGTACAGTGCAGGAATTTGAAGTACAGAAATGTAAATAACAGAGAATGTAAAAACTGGAAAGAAAGTAAAGTAGAATAAAACTGGTTTCTTGGATCTGAGTCTGGGGCTTTTTTCCGGGGCCTTCTCTGCTATTTATACTTCTCAAGGATAATCATCGAACTGCACTTCTAACCGTCGAACTGCTCCTCCGTGATCGCTGATCATGTTGCCATATAGTTAGCTCCACTACGCCAATCCTGCAGTTAGGCTTCCCTCTTGATTTTGAATTTAAATGTGAGTAACCGTTGAAGTCACATCACTTTGCATCTCTTTGTTGATCCAGTACTACGCAGATCTTGTGAAAACCAATACTAACTGCCACGTGGACGACCACGAGATCGAAGGTTTGAATTATCTTCCCGTATTACCCTCAACCTGTCACGTGTTGAACTGTGATTGACTCTATACAAAATATGTAGCCAACATTACCCCCCGCACTAATATACCCAATACTTGGTGATATTAGTGGATCAAGGTATTTTCCCACGTCTTAGAACGTGCATGGGCTTTTGCATTTCTCAGAAATGCAACTGTCATTCATCATTTGCATTAAATTCTCATCTAACCCTTGAACACTCCCACTATCTCAGTATTCGAAAAGACTGATACATCTTTTATGGCCAAGCCAATCTTCTCTTCTATTGATCGAGTATACGAGGAGTCATTTAATGATGCTGATCTTCCTCGAAAGAACCTTCATGCATTGATTAGCCACCTTTACCCACCTTCCTATATTCAAGTCATGGAAGCTTTTGCAAACTATCAACCTTTGGATTACATATTCGCTACTCATAATTCTCTAACCCAAAATTTTGCAAAAATGGACATTGGAAGCTCTTCTTCTAATCCACAATATTCTGCATGGGATGAGGCTGTGGCTTCTTCTTCCTCTAGGGCTTCTGGTTGGAGAAGTTGGTCGGAACCTGATGCATGTGAGTTAAGGGAGCGAGTTAATCATCACTTTGTCGAGTTCACTGATCCCCTAGAATTCCCTTCTGATGCTCGAAGTTCGGTGGTTTATCCTTACGTGCCCATTGACCGCCGATGTAGTTTAGAGGATAATCTACTTGTAGCATGGTACACATCCTCCATGCCTACAAAGATAGTACAAGCTACTCGACGCCCAGAAGAGGCACAAGGGTATAACCCATCGTTCTTAGCTCAGAAGGCGAGGCTTTGCTCTTCTGATTGGCTTGATTGTATTGATGCCCCTAAGTTTCCTCTTTCTTTCGAAATGGAAACCTCTATACCTCCTCCTCCGCAAAATCCCTGCTGGACAGAGAGACTGAGGCTTACCCACTCTGCGGACAAGGTTTTTCCTCCTTATAAGCCTCCACCTTCCCCTACTCCAGCTCAGCGAAAGCAAGCCCAACTTTTGCTTGCGACCTTTTCTCACTTGCCTTTCAATGTTCTTGAAGATGATGTTCTTCTCAAGAACCTTCGATGGACTTGTGATATTATGACTCGGGGTCACGTCCTCAACCCCATCGCCCAAGTAGAACTCCAAATGTTTTTGGACCAACTCCCATTGCTTCTCCATTGGCACCGGACTTCTATGGCCACCACCCAATCTTTGAACCAACTTTCATCCCTTCGAGTTCATACCCAGTACGAAGAAGAGAACCTCATCGAAGAATACGATGATTTCAAGAATAAAGACTCTGCATACTGGGATGACTTGGATATGGACGAGCTGGAACAAGGGTTAAAAGAAACAGCATTCGAAATAAAGGCTGAAGAACTCTTTTATCAAGTAAGAGCACATCAACTTCAATAGCCAAGCTTGGAGAAAATAGAGGATAGAATAAAAAAGGAACAAAAATTTATTGACCATAGTTGGACTAAATTCCATGATCTTATTATTTATTCTATTCCTTACTTTTATGAACTCGAATTTGTACCCAAGGAGGGCCATTTGATATAATTGCTTTTGTTTCAATATAACTAAGACTTTTCTCTTTGTTTGGCATGGTTTGACTTTATCTTTGTTTGTCTTTATAAGCAAATTTAGGGCTTCGAACTCCACAATCTCATTCTTCGAATTTGAATTCAATCATATCAAATGAAATACTGAAAAAACCAACATGAATTTTCCAATTCATGGAATATAGTTGACAATTTTTGCTGGTTTCCATTTAGAATCAGTGCTTCGAATTTAATAACCTTGTCCCTTAAAGCTTGTTTTAACCATATCCAACATTTGGTCATAGTTAGTATGATCAATCAGTTTGAAATTGACCATTTTTGCGTCAAACAACAGTCCATACTTTCAAAAAGATGGAACCCCTCTCAAGGGCTGCACTGTTTTAATCCGAAAAAGCAATCTTTTCTGTATATTATCAAACCAACTATTGGTTTTGATACTTCGAACAACAATTCCCATCCTTAAGGGACCTCAAGTTTTGCTTCGAAGGATACTACTCTCATTAAGAAACCTAAAACAAGTCTTTAATCCCCTTCGAAATAAACAAATACTTGAACATTCTTACATCCTTAGGTGTGGAATGTGCTTCGAAGCAAGCTTTCGACATTCGAAGCCGTTTGTATTTCATTTTGGCACCAAAAATTGGCTTCGAAGCCAAATATTTTATTTCGAAGCTGACATTAGTATTTGAGATGTATTTTCCTCCAGAAATTATCAATATTGAGGGGAACTCTTCGCGTCCGTACTTTTAGTACTTCTTTACAAATTCCAGACACAAGAGTTTTAAAACCCTTTTATTTCGTGCTCTGAATTCACTCGTTTGCTCAACACACAAACCCTTTATTTCTACCGACCTTCCACTTCTCTCTACTCCTTTTCCCAACTTTGTCCTCTGAAAAAGCTTTCTATCAATGGCTTCTTCTTCGCTGAAAATAACAGTCGTAGAGCGTGCGAGCCCGTCTGTAACCCTGAAAAGGATCATTGAGGCATAATGTGAGAAGTACAAGGCTGGTGAGAAAAGTGCCATTGACGGACGCATTTTCATCCCTCGTCGTCATGAGCAGCAAGACTATGTGCTTGGGCCCATCTTCAAGGAGATTCTTACTGAGTTTCCAGCTTTATATCCACGTCTAGAAGACCATTGTCTCCTTTACGAAGGTGGTCTTGACTGGGGAAACTGGAGGATGAACCGCCCTCACCGCTGCTGGCCCATGGTGAGACCAGAGTGGCAAGAATGGTATGATCGGGTTGTCCCTGATAGGACGCTGGACCATCAAGAGCTCTGCCTTTTCGACGCCCTCCAACTATCCAGGTTCATTATCTCAGAGGACCCTTCCTTAATACCTGCTGCCCTTTGCTTTTGGAATTCTGCCTTTAATTTCTTTCAATTCAGATGTGGGATGATGGCCCCTACTATTCTTGATATCTGCCATCTATTAGGACTATCCCCCATTGGAACACCCATTGGACCAGATTATCCTGACCTACCAACTCCTTTTTCCCTCCACTCCCTTAACTCATCCTATAGTGACTTTGTCAAGGCTGAGAATAGAAGGGAAGGCCCTGTAACTGATAGGGAATTCTTTTCTTTCATACTATATTGGCTTTGCAAATTCCTTTTCTGCACCTCTTCTCAAAGAATCATGCCTGAATTTGCCCCTCTTGCCAAAGGCCTTGTTTTACAGAAAAAGTAGCCTTAGTTCCATATGTTCTAGGTCATGTATATAGAGCATGTTCTCTTTTTTGTGAGAAACCCTTGGATGCCAATCAAGGGGGGTCCATTTTGGATACTTCAGTTTTGGCTTTTTGCTTATTTTACTGAGCTACAATTTAAATGCCTTAAATTTTCTGAGCCAAACCCTACTACTCATGGCATGAGACTAACCAACGCTTCACTCTATCCTTCTACCTTTGCTTTTTTACTTCTCTTTCTTCCACAATCTTCTAACTTCCCTTCCTTCTTACAGCTTTCATCCCTTCGAACCTACTACCATTAGCCCATCTTGGTTGAACAACTTTCTGAGTGATAGGTTCTGTGCTTCACCTCATCACAAGAACATATGGACCTCTATTCTGATCCCAGAGAGTTATTCATTGGGACTATGAACCCCAGAGCCTACAAGTGCATTGTTAAGCCCTATTGTCCTGCTCAATTTGCTAGGCAATTTTGCCTCTCACAAGGGTTCCCAATACCTCTCTGCAGTAACATCAATTTAAATCTTACCATCGGGGATTTAAATGTTCGAAGATCCAGATTAGAAGAAGCAACTTCTAAATTTATACAGGACTTGATTGAGTTCGAGTATATCCCTTGCATTCCTCAAGGTAACCTATTGAAAAGGTGCCAAAACTGGTGGGTGACCAATATGGAGGTATACTTGGCCATTCCTCATCAGGACCTATTAATGTTGCTGGATGTGCCCCAAACCAAGCCCAAAGGAGCTAAAGTTGTCGCCTCTTCCACTACTCCTACCACTTCAGTTCCTGTGCCTGTCACCACACAGTCTATTCTTACTGGCTTAACTCCTTTTAGAGTTACTCGGGCTGCCTCGAAGAAAGGTATGTACCCTTGTTTCTTTTCTCTTCTCCTTCTTTATAATGCTTTTAGCCTTATCTCTAGTTCTTCTTTTGGTGAAGGTGGTGTGGGTGCCTCATAGGGAGATTCTCCCCAAAAGATCCAAGCTTTAAATCTTCTCAAGAGCAAACAGCAACAAAAGAAAAGGAAACTTTTACTTGATCCTGAAAAGGAAGTACCTGAGGTTCAGGCAGCAGAAGAAGAAGAGGCAAATCAAGAGCAAGAGACACCCTTAAAAAGAAGAAAGAAGATGACTGTCTCTCCTTCTGATTTGGTCGAAGATCCCACTCATGAGGCAACTGCCAAAGTAGTAGAAGAGGAACTCACTCCTGAGGAATCTGAATCCTAGATTGAAGAGAGAGAGATTGAGAAAGAGCAGGAAATACCAATACAGAGAAAAAAGAGAAAGAATATGACTATCTCTCCTTCTGATTTGGTCGAAGACCCCACTCATGAGGCAGCTGCCAAAGTAGTAGAACAGGAACATTCTAAGGCTATAATTGTTTTCCAGAGAGCTGAAAAAAGGCGGCAGTAGCAACTATTAAGAGATGAAGCTGCTGTTGCTAATGCAATCCAAAAAGAAACTGCGAGAAGGCAGCATATTGCTGAGCACTATTCCCTTCGTAGCTCTCCCATTATTGCTACCCTCTTCTGAAACAAGTAACTTCTTTCATGCCTCTATTCTTTTTTTCTTGTCAAATTCTTGGTATTGAGACTTGACATTACTTTGTACTTCTTCTTTTGCAGCAACAACTACTGAGCCTATTCTTCCAATAAGGACTCCCTTAGTTTCGGTTGAAGTTGATCAATCGCAAAATGTGAAGTTTATTCAAACAACACTCCCACTTTCTAGGCCTATATTCTCCATACCCTTCTTGAGGCCAAGTATCCCTGCTCCTTCTCCCTTTGGCTTAACTCCATACCTCCCTTATTTGTCTTTTGATTTCACTCAATTTGGTTCTCTTTTGAGCTTTGTTTTTCCTCATCTTCCTAAAGAAATTCCAACTGCTACTTCATCTTTGATGGTAGCTCATTCCCCTATAGAGGGTACTGGTAGCTCTCCAACTCATGGTCTATTATCTCTGCTTAGTTCCAGCCCCTCTTCCCTTGACCTATTGGTGGCTAGAACTATAGAGACTGCTGAAGATGCTCCACCCACTTCTCCTATTCATATGCAGTCTTTTCTTCCTTCCATCAAAGCTCTTTCTGCACCTTTTATGTCCACAGATAAGGTAGACATCTTCGAAGCTAGACTAGCTAGTCTCTTCGACATGCTTTCCACCTCTCCAATGACTAGCGATGAGACTGAGCCATTAGTTCTGGCTGATTCTCTGTTAGAAATCTTTGAGAGCTATTCCACCAGTAGTAAGACTTCCTTACCTTCAGTAGACTTGGACAGCTGTCTGGAGCTGCTGACATCTTTTTCAAGGATCCCCTTTTGAAGCCTTACAGAGGCCTATAATAAGAAATGGCTTCCTCTAGTGTTACAAGATTGTTGAACAATCCGACATGACTGTCTCAGGTCATTTGTCTCAGGCAGCAGCCACCATTGATTTTTACATCAACATTTACCATGCTGCCAAGGATGCAGAGGAGAAATTGGTGAAAGACCAGAGTTTTGTTTCCAAAATACATACTGAAGTATCAGAGTTAAAGGAACAACATTCCTCCGTCTCCCATTTTCGAACTCAACTATTGGAAAAGAAAGCTCAACTTGAAGATGAGCTATCCGCGGTTAACCAGGCCTTAGATCGAATTGTCACCAAAATTGCAGATTACCAATCAAGGACTGGCCGACCGAAAGTAGGAAATGACCACAGCCATCCAGTTGTTCTCATCATTTAAGAATAGAACATCCATTGTAAAAGAACAACTGAGACATTGTACTGACTTTTGGGCCAATTTATGGCAGAATATATTTAACTCTTTATGAAAAGCAAATTCTTATTTATCATTTGAATATTCTTATATTCTTTTACTTAACGTTTATTCTATTCCTTGTGTTTCCCATATGGTTGGAAGGCTTCAAATATCTGCCATTAATCTTTTTGGGATGTACATATCCATTCAAATTTCTAAAATGGTATGCTCCAAAAGACAAAACTCTATGAACTTGATATGGTCCTTCCCAGTTAGGTGACCATTTGCCAAACTTATGGCTTTTAATCCCTATTGGGAGTATTGTCTTCCATACCAAATCACCTTCATCAAAGCCAATGTGCTTGACTTTCTTATTATAGTTTTTGGCTGCTTTCTTCTTTTGGAAAATGATGCTATTTAATGCCAAAATCCTGGCTTCATCTATACTTTCTAATTCCAAGCACATACTCTGATAGTATTGCTCAAGATCTAATTGGTCTTGGCATCTCACCCTTAAGAACTTAACATTAATTTCCACAGGTAGCACTGCATCATGCCCATACACTAAGGCATATGGAGTGATTCCTGTACTTGATCTTGGAGAAGTCCTATAAGCCCACAATACATCCAACAATAAGTTATGCCAATCCCTAGGATTGTCTTCCACAATTTTCTATATTCCTTTTTTCAAAGACTTATTGGATGATTCAGCCTAACCATTGGCTTGTGCATAATGTGGGGTGGAATTAACAAGGCTAATTCCAAACTCTGCCACAAAAGACTTTACCATTTTTCCATCAAATACAGTCCCATTATCAACAGTTATAGTTTGTGGGATACCAAATCTATGGATTAAATCCTTAATGAATCCAATTAATCCAATGACTTCAGTCTGGTCTACAGCCTTGTATGGCTTAGCTTCGACCCATTTAGTGAAGTAATCAGTGGCCACTAAGATGAAACAATGATGCTTCGAAGAGGGTGGGTGTATTTTTCCCATCATATTCATGGCCCATCCTCTAAATGGCCAAGGTTTCACAACTGCATGCAGGTCAGTTATGGGCACGTGCCTTATTGTGCCATGCTTTTGACATACCTAGCAACCTTTTGCATATTCTATACAGTCTTTAAGGATAGTTGGCCAATAGTAGGAATGCCTTCGAAGCAGCCATCTCATCTTCACACTCGGCTGATGAGCACCACAGATGCCTTCATGAACTTCAGGCATAGCTGTCAATACTTTCTTTGGGCCTAAACATTCCAACAATAACCCATATTCCCCCTCCCCCTTTTGTAGAGAGCATTATCATACATTATATATTGCATGGACTGCAATTTAATTTTTCTGTTGGCTTTCGAAGATGGGCCAGCTAGATACTGCATTATTGGATGCCTCCAATCTTGTTTTTGTAAGTCATTATGATTGATTTCCAGGATCACATTCCTTTTATTCAAAGGTGGTATTAATTTCTGATATGTTATTTGACTTATGTTCTCTTGAGTATTATCCCTTCTCTTGAAATTCGAAGCTTTCTGAGCCACATCATTAGCTTTATTATTCAAGAATCTTAGGACATGAGTTGCATTTGCTATCTGAAATTGAGAAAGCAGATGTAATGCAACAACATAGTATGGCAACATGCTTATACTTTGATATTTGAAAACCCCTTTCACTTGGTTAACTACCAATTGAGAATTCTCAAATATGTCAACTGCATGAGCTTCTAATCCAATAAGTATTTCCAGTCCTATTATTAAGGCTTCATATTCAGCTTGATTATTGGAACAAGTAATTTTATCCACTCTGAAACCATGTGTGGTTTCTACTCCTTGTGGTGACTTAATTACTATACCAATTCCAGTTAAACCATTGGCTTTTGATCCATCGAACCACATTTGCCATGGTTTAACACTAGCCATACCAAGTTCCATTATCTCTTGGCTTTTTGTTTGAGATGGATGGTCTGCCAAAAAATTAGTTAAAACTTGTCCTTTTACTGCTTTTTGGAAAACATATTCTAAATAAAATTCTGATAAAACTAGTATCCATTTGCCAATTTTTCCCCTCAACATAGGTCTAGATAATATATACTTAACCAAATCTGTGGTTGCAATTACCAAGACAGTTGTAGGCAAAAGATAGTATCTTAATTTCATTGCAGCAAAATACAATGCAAGGCACAACTTTTCTACAACTGAGTATTTACATTCACAAGAATTTAAAAACCTACTAAGGTAATAAACAACTTGCTCCTTACCTTCTTCATTGTCTTGGGCTAAAAAAACTCCTAATGAATCCTCTGCGGCAGCTATGTACAACTTCAAGGGCTTATTACCCCTTGGTGGCATCAGCACTAGAGGGTTGGCCAAGTAAGTTTTGATTCCTTCGAAAGCAGTTTGGTGCTCTGCTGTCCACACAAACTCCTCTTCATCCTTCAGCCTTAATAAGGAAGAAAAAATTTTAGTTTTCCCTGCAGTATTAGAAATGAATCTTCGAAGAAAATTAACCTGTCCAAGGAATTTTTGTAATTTTTTCTTACTTAATGGAGGTCTGGCTTCAATGATGGCTTTGGCTTTATTCTGATCAATATGTATTCCCTTCTTGTGTACTACATAGCCCAAGAAGTTTCCAGCTGATACGCCAAAAGCACATTTGAGAGAATTAAGTTTCAACTTGAACCTTCTCATTCTTTCAAAGGCTGCCTCCAAGTGGATCAAATGTTCTTTCATGGATTGAGACTTTACTACAATATCATCAATATAACACTCTAAATATCCTCTAATGAGGTCATGAAAAATAGTGTTAATAGCCCTTTGATATGTAGCCCCAGCATTCTTAAAACTAAATGGCATTTTAACCTATTCGAAGGTGCCAATATTCCCAGGACATCTGAATGCTGTCTTGTGGATATCCTCCTCTGCAATATAGATTTGGTTATAACCAGAATGCCCATCCATCATTGATAAAACTTGATGTCCTGCTGAACTGTCTACCAACAAATCCACTATAAGCATAGGATACTCATCTTTTGGGGTTGCTAAATTCAAGTTTCTGAAATCAATGCACACCATCATTTTACCATTCTTTTTAACTACAGGCACAATATTGGATAACCATTCAACGTACCTGGCTGTCCTAATAAAGCCTGCCTTGAGAAGTCTAAGAATTTCCTCCTTAACTTTCTGAATCACTTCTGGACTCATTCTTCTTGGTTTTTGCTTGTATGGCTTGAAATTAGGTCTCATAGGAAGCCTATGTTCCACTAATGATCTATCCAATCCTGGTAGTTCATTATAAGACTATGCAAAACAATCTTTGTATCTTTTTAAGACCACCAACAACTGGTTCCTATCAAGAGCATTCAAACAAGCACTTATATAAGTGGGCTGCTGTATGGAACCTTCCCCTAAATTTACTTCTTCCAGGGGGTCTTGAATCTGGGAACTCACTGATGCTCCTTTTTTGATTTTTTCTGATTTCGAAGCAATCTCCGTACTCTGTTCTGCTCCCAGTTTCTTTAGTTCGACATCCTTACCCTCCTCCTCATAGACAAAGTCTGTCTACAAGGCATCCTCCTCTTGTATCGCTTGGATTTTTATTTCAATATCCAAAGCACAGTATTTATCAAGGGCCAAAACACTGGCCTGTTGCTGCTCCTGCTTACAACCAATTATCATGGCTTCTCTTTCTTGCCTTTGCACCTTCTGGACTATTGATTTAATATCCAATACTGAGAACTTAATTAGAGCCAAAGACCTGGCTTCTTGGGTTTCATCTCTTAGCCTACAACTAGGCATCATTATTATCCTTAACGACAAACTCTTCATCAGTACTTTCCTAGACTAAGTGCTTCAGGTGTGCCAATTTCTCATCAGCCGTCACTTCGGCTGATCCATCAGGTTTTCTTAGTATACTGAGCGGTGTCACTCCTTCAATATACAATTTGGCCTCTGCGAAGTCTGCACAAGCTATGAAGGGTTGAGGATCTGCATCGATTTCCTCTGTCTCCACATTGCCCAAGGCCATCATTATCTTCTGATGTAGAAAGGAAGGCACGCACTTGTTAGTGTGAATCCAATCTCTACCGAGTAAATCATTGTACTTAGCATTGCTGTCGATAACGAAGAATGCCGTCATGTAGTCCTTGGTTCCCACACTCAGGTTGATGGGCAAAATTCCCTGAGCCATCTGTTTATCTCCAGCAAAGCCAGCAATGGTTGTGCTGGTTGGGATTAACCTGGGGTTCATTTTTCCTAGTTTCTTCAAGGAAGATTTTGGAAGCAGGTTTATTGCTGCCCCATTATCCACCAAGACTCGGTTCAATTGTATCCCATCGAAGAAGGCCTTGATATACAAAGGCTTGACATACTGTGTCATAGATGTTGTGGGATACTCAAAAGGATATGAGAGGTTAATACTCACCTCTTCTTCACTCTCGTATTTAGTTTCCATTGGGGTAGCCATTTCGGATTCATCTTGCACCATACTCACTTGTGGGTCTTCACTAGAGACTAGAATTGGGTCAATTTCTTGACCCTCTTGGTTCTCATCTCCAGCTTGGAATTCATGTGGTAGTATATGTACCATATTCACGGATACTAGAGGAAACGAGCCAAATTGGATGGCTGGTTGTACCTGTTTATCCTCTTGGCCACCTTGTTCAACTACTTTAGAAGCATCTTCCATGCAGCATTCTGGCACTTCATTACTAACAAACTCCTTCGAATGGTCTGCTTCTGCTGGCTTTTCAATCAAAAATGTTTGTTCAGCCATGAAGGCTTCGAACATTTCTTCCTCAACCATTTCTTTCTTTTGGCCTAGGCCAATTTCTCCCTCTGTCTCGCTATCATTCTCCGTCAAAGCCTTCTCAAATCTTGCTAAACTGGACCTCTCTTTGGCTTTTAGTTTAGAGTGAACTTTGGCCAACTGTTCTCTATTGCAACCCATTTTGTCTTGTAGAGTTGATTTTGAACTATGTTCTAACTTTAGATTTTTCTTTCCTTCTGTCTGCCCCTCTATCTGGACTAATGAAAAGCTTTCTCCACTTTCTTTCAGGTCTTTCTGGTACCGAGTGTACCAACGCTGGATCTTCCTCCTTTGTGATCTAGAAATTACTGGGATCATGTTTGGTTCCTTTCTTTTTGGATGCTTTAGTAACACCAAATTATTTAGGGCCACCAAGGGAGGTTTAACCATCCTACCCTGATCTCCAACAGCATTTCTTTGGGCAGGTATCTCCCTAGGTTTGTTCTGCATGACAAACCAATCTAGGACTCCAGGTACCCATGAACCCACCAACTCAGTCGTTAAGCTATCTCTTTCTTCCTTTGAAGCCAGTTTCGAAGCTGTCTATGAATGCCATTGTTTAGCCTTGACTCCTTGTTTTGGGCCTTGAGTGGGAAAATAATGGTCTGGTACCGAGCCGGACAGATTTGGCCGGATAGAGTTACGCCGGGCAATATTTCGACCGAGCAGGTACTGGGTTGAGGAGGTGCTCGGTTAAGGCACCGATTTGTGTGGACCGAGCTGCGTGATTGCAGGAAGGCCGACCAGCCAAGCATATGACCGGCGCCAGGAAGGGCGTAGTCGACCGAGCTATGAGTTTGTTCGGCAGGAAGTCCGACAAAGGTGAATGCGAAATATCTCGGACACGGTCCAGCCGGGATGCTGAGTAGCCCGGTTCCCTCAAGCTTGTTGAGCGGCGTGCTTGGGCATGAAGCACAGCCCGGCTATGGATTGGGCAGCTCGGCTGCCGGGCTCCAGCGGAGAAGGCTGGCATTTGGGATTAGGTAAGGTCCAGCATGGTGTGACCTGACAGAGGCATGGTTTATGTGCTGACAGATGGGATAGCAGAGCCACGTGTTGAGAGATCATTGGGAGTAGATATGAGGCGCAGAGAGGTATATAAACAATTCGGCGCCACCCCTTATGGAGATGGACAATTTTTGTAAGTAAGACTTACACTCAAACACTCTCCCTTCTCTCTAGTCTTCTTTCCAGGTGTGTGGTTCTAACTTGAACGTCGGAGGGGTTTTCCGGCCACACACCGCCGGGTAGCTCACCGCCGTTGTGCTTTCAGGTGGTCGGACAGAAACGGAGCTTGGAAGAAAGGAGTACGGGCTTGCCTGAATATTTGCTCCCCGTACAATTGGCGCCGTCTGTGGGAAACTTGCAGATAAAACCTTGTCTTCTGGGTTCATCTGATCGTCGTTCATGGCGCACAACGAAGAGTTTCCGTTGTCCGCCGTCGACGGAACCACCCCGGAGTTTGTCCGACAGAGAGAAGGACTCCCGTCCATCCTTCCGATGGCGAACCTGGAGACAGCCACCGAAGGACAGGCGGGAGACGCGCGGGATAAGCGCGGAAGAAGTCATGGTCGTTCCCGTAGTCCAGACGGTCACCGACGGCGGAGAGAGTCACACTCCAAACGCCTGGAACACAAGTTGCGAGACCAAGATGCCGTCATCCGGCGAATGGCGGCAGAGATGGAGGAGCTCAAGCGGCGTTACAAAGGGAAGGGTGTAGCTGGAGTGGGTGACCACAGTGAGCGCACCCCATCCCGCCGTTCAGCCCCCTCCCGCCGTTCAGCCAGCCAGAGTCAGAGGCATACTCCGGCAATCTCTATTACCAGGAGCTACAGAGATGATGATTCCAACTTGCACGCAGAGAAGTCCAGCGCGCAAGATAGCACTTACAGACCCTCACGTCCGGGGACGACGTCGGGGTATTCCTATTCCGCCTGTACAGAGGATTTGCGGACAGTTCTAAAGGAACGGGCTCGCCGGCGGGAAGCTCAGAGGGTGCCGGCGCTCCAGCGGTTATCCTACGGAGCCCACGCCAGCGAGGAGGTCGGAATGCCTCCACCGCGTCAAGCGGCGCCACTCCTTCTAGATACGGATTTGGCCAGGTTGAGCGCCACTCCTTTTTCACTGGAGATAGAAGCAGCGCCGCTTCCGGCGGGATTCCACCAGCCAAAGTTTACCCTTTACGATGGAAAGACCGACCCGTACATGCATGTAAGTCATTTCCGACAGGTTATGGCCGGACACCGGCGGAATGATGCTCTTATGTGCCTTATCTTTCCGTCGAGTTTGGGTGAATTGGGATTGAAGTGGTTCGGAAGGCTACCGGAGGGAAGCATTGAAAGGTGGCAACAGCTGGCAGAAGCCTTCGTGACGCGTTTCACGACTAACACCAAAACTCCTAAGGAAGTTGATCACCTCCTGGGTATCAAGATGGAACCGAGCGACACACTCAAGGCGTACAACTCCAAGTATTGGGAAACTTTCAATGAGATACTGGACTGCCCGGTCAACCTTGCTATCGTACAGTATAAGCGTGGGCTCCCGGTCGGACATAGACTGCAAGACTCACTTACCATGCAACAACCTACGACCATGGGACAGCTTATGCAGCGCATCAATGAGCATATCCGGGTAGAGGATGATGCCTCGGCTTCAACCGAGAAGGCAGCCCCGGTCGTAACGCCCAAGAGGTTGGCAGGAAAAGTGCATGCAGTCGGGCAAGAGTCCGGCCGATCTAGTGACCGAGCTGAAGAGTCAGACCGAGGTTCAAACCGCAAGAACCGGGGTAGGGAGCGGCGTAATGACAGGAATGATTACCGCCGGGATGACTACCCCCAAGATGATTTGGCCGAGGCAGGCAGAAGGTTAAAAGCAAGAACAGGCATCACCACGGTCTTCAAAATTCCAATCTATCGCATACTTAGTGAAATCCGTGACGAGGAGTACGTCCGGTTTCCTGCTAAGTTAGGCGACGGGCAGAGAGGCTTCAATTCCAAATACCGTTGTACCTTTCACCGGGAACGTGGCCACCGAACAGAGGATTTTCTGCCTTTGAGGCAACACTTAGAAGAGCTAGTGGCAGCTGGGCATCTTGACCTCTACATTGATGGAGGTGTTAAGGCAAAACAGGTTCCAGTTGATCCACGCGGACCGGATGACCGGGATGCACCTCCACAAGGGGTTGTGAATGTCATCCACGGCATAGTGGAACCGGCGCGTGTTTGCGAGCTTCGTGGTATGATTAAGAAGGCAGAACACATGAGGGAAGTTTTGTCAGTTCAGCCTGCGCTCAAGAGGGGGAAGACAGAAGTCAAGGATGTAATCAGCTTTTCCTCAAAAGATTTGGAGCGCATACAGACACCGCACAATGACGCTTTGGTAGTGACTCCGCGTCAATAATTTTGAAGTTAAAAGAATCTTGATCGATCAGGGAAGTTCGGTCGAGATCATGTATTACGACGCTTTCAAACAACTCAAGCTCCGAGACACGGATTTGGCCCCAGCAACTTCGCCATTGGTCGGTTTCAACTCACAACCAGAGTGGCCTTTGGGAAAAATTATCCTGCCGGTTAAAGCGGGATCAGTGGTCAAACAGGTTGAGTTCTGGGTATTACAGGTGCCATCTACTTACAATCTGATCCTTGGCAGGGGCTGGCTTCATGCTATGCAAGCCGTGGCATCAACCTTTCACCAAGTGATGAGATTCCCCTCAGCTCTGGGGGCAGTTGAGGAGATTGGGGGCGATCAGGTTATGTCAAAACAGTGCTTTGTGGCGGTCAATGGAAGCCGGGCTGCCAAGGGATTTGTCCAGATGATTGAGGGACCGGGGGACCAGGTAGTGCTAGACGATGTGGGCACCAAGGCAGAAGACAAAGCCGTGGAAGGATTGGTGGAAGTGCGAATTGATACCGAGCAGCCGGACAAGTTCTTCTTGCTCGGCTCCACCCTCACAGCACAGGAAAGGACCGAGATGGTGGAATTCCTTATGGCCAACATTGAAGTCTTCGCATGGTCGCCTTATGACATGCCCGGCCTCGATCCAAACTTTATCTGCCATCATCTCAATGTCTTCCCCGGAGCCAAGCCGGTCATTCAGCGAACAAGGAGGTCAGCATTGCATCACACCGAGGTAGTGGCGGAGGAAGTCAAGAACCTGCTTGAGGCGCGAGCAATTCAGGAAGTTCACTATCCTCGGTGGGTTTCAAATACAGTCGTTGTACCGAAGAAAAATGGGAAGTGGCGGGTTTGCGTTGATTACAAGACCGTCAACCGTGCCTGTCCGAAAGACAGCTTTCCTTTGCCTAGAATTGACCAGCTTGTGGATTTGACGGCTGGCCATGACAGGCTAAGTTTCTTGGACGCTTACCGGGGCTATCATCAGATTGCCATGCACGGCCCCGACCGAGAAATTACTTCATTTACTACACCAAGGGGACTCTTCTGCTACCGAGTAATGCCTTTTGGTTTAAAGAACGCCGGGGCAACTTTCCAGAGGATGGTGACCAAGATGTTTACCCCTTTGCTGGGCCGGACAATGGAGGCTTACATTGATGACATGGTGGTCAAGAGCAGGCAACAAGCAAATCATTTGTCCGACCTGGCCGAGATGTTCGCCATCCTCAAGAAGCATAAGTTGCGCCTGAATGCGTCTAAGTGTGCCTTCGGCGTGGGATCCGGGAAATTTTTAGGATTCTTAGTCACAAACCGAGGTATTGAGGCGGACCCTGCACAAATCAGAGCCATACAAGAGTTAAAGCAGCCTAGCTCGGTGAAAGACGTGCAACATCTGGCCGGAATGGCCGCCGCGCTTAATCGATTTATAAGCCGGTCATCAGATCACTGTCGTCCTTTCTTTCAGTCCTTGAAGTCCAAGTTCTCATGGGATGAAGAATGCGACCGAGCGTTGGCCGAGCTCAAGGAATATCTGTCTTCAGCGCCATTGTTGGTCACGCCGGTGCCCGGAGAAGAACTTTATCTTTATCTGGCCGTATCGCAGCATGCAGTCAGTGCGGTGCTTGTTCGGGCTGAAGGAATCAAGCACCTCCCCATCTTTTATGTTAGCAAGACTTTACTACCGGCAGAGACTAGGTACCTGCCTCTTGAAAAGCTCGCTTTGGCATTAATGATGGCTTCAAGAAAGTTGGCGCACTACTTTCATGCACATACTATCGTCGTCTTGACCGAGTTCCCCCTCAAAGCTTTATTTGAACGGGCGGATTTTTCTGGGCGAGTGCTTAAGTGGGCGGTCGAGTTGGGACAGTTTGATGTGAAGTATCAGCCGCGCACTGCCATCAAAGCCCAAACTTTGGCTGACTTCGTTGCAGAATTCTCACCTGGAACTCATCCGGTATGCCCGGTCGATATTACCGCGGCAGATGATGAGGTGCGCACCGGTTCATCAAAGATACTACCAACTGGTGGGATTCGCGGCGCGGACTTAGCGCGCACCACCACAGTGGCCTACACTTCTACAATGCCAATAACCGGTGACGCGACGACCGAGTTGGGTGTTGTTACTCCACCAACTCTGCCCGGTAACGCATCACCAAGGGGGGAAGTCATGGAACTACTCAGCACAGAGCCTGCGGCCGGCATAATACCGCAACCTGGTGATTCGCCTACGGACTTAGGCGTGGCAGACCAACTTGCTGAGTCCGGTGCCGAATCACCAAGGGGGGCTGGAGTGGGGCCAGGGAGCGCAGAACATGAAACCGGACGGCCAAGCAACCTTGATTGTAGCACCCCTCACCACTCGCAGGATCCATCAGTTTGCTGGAAGCTTTTTTTGGGGGAAATGTGGAAGCTTTTTGTTGACGGGGCGTCCAATCGTCACGGTGCTGGGCTGGGTATTGTTCTTATCTCCCCAGATGGCCTAACCATTGAACATTCTATCACCCTTGGCTTCCCAGCATCTAACAACGAAGCCGAGTATGAGGCCCTTCTGGCCGGGCTCAAGAGCGCAATCCAGATGAAGGCTGCCGAGCTAATGGTGTACAGTGACTCCCAACTTGTGGTTAACCAAGTTTCTGGGATTTACGAGGCAAAGGATGACCGCATGGCAAAGTACCAAGCTTTGGTCAGAGAACGCATCAAGCAGTTTCAGGCAATCAAGGTCCAACAGATCGGCCGAGAAGAAAACAGCCGAGCTGATGAGCTGGCCGGCCTGGCATCGATGGTAGATAGTACGTCTCCAAATCCCTTGTTAATTGACTTTCTTCCACGACCAAGCATTGAAGATACCGGGCAGACGGAAGTACTCTGCGCCGAGCTGGGTCCGTCGTGGATGGATCCAATCATTTTGTTCCTCCGAGACCGGATTCTACCAACCGAGAAGAAAGAAGCACACAAATGCCGGGTAAAGTCAGAGCGGTTTTGGCTCTCTCCATCTGGCGCGTTGTATAAGAAGTCCTTCTCTGGTCCGTACTTAAAATGCGTGCACCCGAGCAGTGTGGATGCATTCCTGCACGAAATTCACGAAGGCATTTGCGGCAGCCACACCGGCGGCAGATCCTTGGCCTACCGAGCTATTTCACAAGGCTATTGGTGGCCGTACATGCAAGCTGACGCCCAAAAGTATGTCCGGAAATGTGAAAAGTGCCAGAAATTTGCACACCAGATCCACCAGCCGGCCAGAGAACTTTTTCCCCTCACCAGCCCTTGGCCTTTTGCGATGTGGGGGTTAGATATAGTGGGACCCCTCCCAACTGCACCGGGCAACCGCAAGTTCTTTATCGCGGCGACGGATTACTTCACCAAATGGGTTGAAGCCGAACCTTTGACAACTATCAAGGAAAAAGACGTGAAGAGGTTTGTCTGGCAGAATGTGGTAACGCGGTTTGGCGTCCCCAAGATCTTGATTTCCGACAACGGCACCCAGTTTGACGGCCGCCTATTCAGAGGCTTTTGTGAAGATTTAAAGATTGAATTCTACAACTCTACTCCGGCTTACCCACAGTCCAACGGTCAAGCCGAGGCGTCGAACAAGATCATATTGGATGGGTTAAAGAAAAGGTTGGAAAAGGCAAAGGGAAAGTGGGCCGAGGAACTTCCCAGCGTCCTTTGGGCATACCGGACTACCCCGCGGCGTTCTACCGGGGAAACTCCATTCGCTTTGGCTTATGGAATGGAGGCAGTCATTCCCTTGGAAGTCGGCTTGCCCACCCTCAGAAGTGAAAGCTTTGAGCCTGCTCTGAACACCGAGGCTATATCTCTGGAATTAGACCTGGCTGAAGAGCGCCGGGAAAAGGCTCTCATCCATGTGGCAGCCTACCAGCAAGAACTCTCCAGGAAGTACAACAAGCTGGTGCACCCCAGACCGTTCAAGGTGGGTGATTGGGTCCTGAGGAAAGTTATGGGAAATACCCTGGTGCCAGGAGATGGCAAGCTAGGGGCAAATTGGGAAGGACCATACAAGATAACCGGTCTGGCGGGCAAGGGGGCATACCACCTGGAGGACATGGATGGTAGAGCAATACCTCGGCCATGGAACGCGGCCAATCTCAAAGTGTACTATTTCTAGCTATTGTTTTGTTTGCAAAGAAGAAGCTTTTTGCATTACACTTCAGAATGTAATTCTTTTTGTCAATATATACAAGTGTTCTTTGCCTTCGAAATTTGATGTTTTGTTCAAACTTTATATTCCCAACCGAGATGTTTTGCTCCGGTTGGAAGAGTTGGTGTTTTGCCCAACTTTATATTCCCAACCGAGATGTTTTGCTCCGGTTGGAAGAGTTGGTGTTTTGCCCAACTTTGGAACTCCCAACCGAGATGTTTTGCTCCGGTTGGAAGAGTTGGTGTTTTGCCCAACTTTGGAATTCCCAACCGAGATGTTTTGCTCCGGTTGGAAGAGTTGGTGTTTTGCCCAACTTTGGAATTCCCAACCGAGATGTTTTGCTCCGGTTGGAAGAGTTGGTGTTTGGCCCAACTTTGGAATTCCCAACCGAGATGCTTTGCTCCGGTTGGAAGAGTTGGTGTTTTGCCCAACTTTATATTCCCAACCGAGATGTTTTGCTCCTGTTGGAAGATTTGGTGTTTTGCCCAACTTTGGAATTCCCAACCGAGATGCTTTGCTCCGGTTGGAAGAGTTGGTGTTTTGCCCAACCGAGATGGACTAATCCGGTTGGAGGAGTCGGGGTTTTGCCCAACTTTGGAATTCCCAACCGAGATGCTTTGCTCCGGTTATAATCGTTGGTGTTTTATCCAATTTTGAATTCCCAACCAAGATGTTTTGTCCGGTTGGATGGATCAATGTTTGTGCAAGTTAGATATTTCTTGCCGAGATGAATTACCTCGGTTTGAGATGGTATGATCTGGTCTCTCAACCATGGTGATGTATCCCGGTTCAGTGAGTTGATGAAGCTCAAGCAAACCATGAAAACACTTCATAAAAGTTAAGCTTTTTCATTAATTCGAAATGAGTACAAAGGTGGGGTACTTAGCCCGGTTACAAAATGTGAGACTTAGCCCGGCTACATGAAAAACAAACAAAAGCAAGGTCAAGGAGAAACTATGCAAGGGGGGAGAGGTTGTCAAAATCATCTTCAATGTTGACCGGTGCATTTCTCTCTTGATCACCGGGCTCATTCTGGACATTCTGTTCGGGGCTGCTTCCTTCACCGGCGTCTGCAGCCGTCTCTCTAGCAAGCTCTTCCTCGGCCTCTGCCTGCAACGCAGTGAAGACGTCGTTGGCATAGGGCACAAGGTAGACCGGCAGAAAGGCTTTTGGTGTGGAGGCAAACACATCGGTTTCAGGGCCCTGGCCGAGCTGAGAGCAAGCTTCCTTCCAGCCGGCCTTGAAGTATATGTCCTGGGTTGCAAAGACCTGCTTTTTGTAGTTGTCTTCTGCTTCTTTGAAGCCTGCATTGTTGGCATCTTCGCAGTCTTTTTCCCTGGACTCTTTCAGCGCATTAAGCTCGGCTTGGAGTTCATCTCGTTTCTTCTCGGCCTCATTCAGCTGGCTGAGCAGTCTGTTGTTTTCGATGCTAGCCCGGTCGAAAGATGCCTTTGCCCGTCCCAGCTCGGTCTGAAGGCTCTCAACTTGGCTGGCTGTATCAGTTGCCCTCTGCCTAAGTCGGTGGACGCGCTCCATCACGAGGTGCTGTTTCTGGATGGCCTGCAAGAAAAAAACTTGATCAGCAAAGAAACCGGGCAAACACTTTGAAAATTCTGGGAGCAGGTTGGGGTGCTTACCCTGGTCATTGACTTCACGGCCGATTTGACCAGCCGGGTGTCTGGAACGTGGTCACTTCCAACCACGTCAGACGGCAGCAGGAGGGCCTTTGACAGGTCGAAGGCCAACAGATGTTCCTTGTCGCCTTTGACCGAGGCGTTGGCCGGGATGTTAGCACCCCGGTGTTTCAGCAGCGGGCGCCAGGCCGGTACGGTGCTGGCTTGTACTGCAGGTTGCTCGGTTTCTAGCTCAGCCACCAGCTCGGCTGAGGGATCTGGCCGAGCCCTTTTTCCACCCCGGCGCTGCGCAGGTTCTCGCCGGGGTTGGCCTGTTGAAGGTGTGGCGAGGCCGATCACTGTGCCGCTGGATTGACCGGCCGCTGATGAGGGAGTGCCGACGCCCGGTAGCTCGGCCGAGGTGGCAGTTAGCAAATTTCGGATTCGACTCTGCTTGGCCATTTCCTGTTCCTCGGTCAGCCGGATTAAGGGGATGTCAGGTAAAGTTGGATCCGGAGGTGGAGTTGGCTCGCGCAGGAAGTCAGTGACTCTACCCCGGCGGGGAGCAGAGTATCTGTAAGTAGGTTGATAATCGAGCAATTCGTTACAATCCTGGTGCCTGTATCGGAGCACGGTTCGGATTGACTCGGAGTTTGGGAACTGGTAATTTGCCTGTAGATCCTGGATTGCTGCAAAGGAAACAAAAAATGGCTAAGTAAAGAATAATCAGTTAAGAGGGTTGACCGAGCAAGAAAGCGCGGCTTACATGAAGAACCAAAGTTCTTGCTAATAAACCAGCCCGGTACGTCGGCCGTTTCATAGTTGCCAGACACCCAGAAAAAGTCGTCATCGTGCAAGTCTTTATCTGGGATGCCGGTCACTATTTTCTCCTTGCCCGGTCTTATTTTCAGGTAGTAGGCAAGACCGTCCCCGGTGTGGCCCATGGTGTACTGCCTTAAGATCTCGGCTAAGCCTAGTTGAGTGCCAAGCCGGTTGTTTAATTCGTGAACGCCGTTGATAATCCGGTATGTATTTGTTGACACTTGGGTTGGTGCCAGCCCGGTGCGGCGTAAGAATTCTGTGATCAGGGGATTGAGTGGAAAGCGAAGGCCTCCCTTAACTATGGAGAGCACGGTGAAGGGGCATTGCTCGGCTCTCCCCCAAGGAGTTGTTTGCTCGGTCTGCAAGTTCGAGGTGGACATCGGCCGGGATGCCGTACTCCTCCCTGAACGCGTCTAAGGCAGCCGGGGTGTCTACCATAAAGCGGTACTTCCCCATTTGAGGCGGTCCTAAGGTAGCTCGGTTGTGGTTTGGCACTGGATGATTGCTCGGTCTTGGGAGCTTCAGAATGGTTAATGGTCCCCTTGGACTCTGCAGGAAAAGGAGGGTAAGTGTGAGCGCGGTCTCGCAAAACCAAGCTTGACTTTAGCTCGGTCCGAAGGCGTGCCAAACCACCCCGGTTCCTAAGGCTGCTAGAGAGCTCAATCGCCCAAGACGGATCAGATACTAGCCTGGCTGGACGATCAAGTACTCCCACCATCTCGGTTTTTACTGTCTTCACTACCAACATGTTATTTTCTCGGTTTTGTGGTTATTTTGGATCAAACGGAGACCATGAGCCCGGTCCGCCCCAGTTCTTCGCTGTTCTTCAGAGAAATGAAGAACACCATGAACTATGGAAGGTTTGGGATGTTTTTAGGTGCCTAAGTTCTAAAAGCTGTATTTTTAAACCCTAATGTGAGAAATGTGAAAGAAAATGGCAAGAAAATACAACTTACCTGGAGAAGGCGAGGAAGACTTCTTCGAGGCACTAACGCAGCAACGGCAGGAAAGGGAAGGGGCACGAGCTCTGGAGCTGCTATAAACGAAGGAATGGCAGTAAGAAAGGGAAGAAGGAGAGGGTGGCCTGTATATAGGGGTGTTTAACCGCCAAAATTTTTGAATTTCGGCAGCCGGTTGGCTGCTCGAGGACGAATAAGAAGCTGCCACGTGCCCCCATCTAATGACTTCGTCAGAGTTGAAGAGACGGGCAGTTGATGCGTCAGCCGGGAAAAATGAGATGACACCGAGGTCTGATGTAGCACCAACCGGGGACCGAGGATCGAAGAAATGAAATTTTATCTCGGCTGGAGTGGGTAATCCCTGTCACGTTAGAGCGGACGGAATTAAGGGGCAATTGAGTGGGAAAATAATGGTCTGGTACCGAGCCGGACAGATTTGGCCGGATAGAGTTACGCCGGGCAATATTTCGACCGAGCAGGTACTGGGTTGAGGAGGTGCTCGGTTAAGGCACCGATTTGTGTGGACCGAGCTGCGTGATTGCAGGAAGGCCGACCAGCCAAGCATATGACCGGCGCCAGGAATGGCGTAGTCGACCGAGCTATGAGTTTGTTCGGCAGAAGTCGACAAAGGTGAATGCGAAATATCTCGGACACGGTCCAGCCGGGATGCTGAGTAGCCCGGTTCCCTCAAGCTTGTTGAGCGGCGTGCTTGGGCATGAAGCACAGCCCGGCTATGGATTGGGCAGCTCGGCTGCCGGGCTCCAGCGGAGAAGGCTGGCATTTGGGATTAGGTAAGGTCCAGCATGGTGTGACCTGACAGAGGCATGGTTTATGTGCTGACAGATGGGATAGCAGAGCCACGTGTTGAGAGATCATTGGGAGTATATATGAGGCGCATAGAGGTATATAAACAATTCAGCGCCACCCCTTATGGAGATGGACAATTTTTGTAAGTAAGACTTACACTCAAACACTCTCCCTTCTCTCTAGTCTTCTTTCCAGGTGTGTGGTTCTAACTTGAACGTCGGAGGGGTTTTCCGGCCACACACCGCCGGGTAGCTCACCGCCGTTGTGCTTTCAGGTGGTCGGACAGAAACGGAGCTTGGAAGAAAGGAGTACGGGCTTGCCTGAATATTTGCTCCCCGTACAGGCCTAATTCAGGCCTTCCATGAAGGTGGCCATTTTCCATCTTGTGTGAGGCTGGTTTAGGGGGCCAATTTTTGGTTTTGCTCCCATAACTTGAACCTACTTCAGTCATTCTTTTAGGACGATTGCCTTCCATTCTGTAATAGTTTGGAGGTCTGGACTCATGTAAAGGCCTTTTACCCTTGGATTGCATTCTAGTAGCTGCTGATCCAGCCATGATTGGCTGTTGCCTAGGACCAGTTGGATATGGCCTTTTGTTATGAGCACTGGTTGGCTTAGGACGTCTCTACACATCCCTGTAGTATTGCTTCCCATCAATTGGAAGCCCTTCCAGCCACGTATAGCTCAACCTACACTTGGGACACATTCTTTGGATAACTGCTGCCTCTAAAGAGTCATCATCCACTACTTCTTCATCAGAATCTTTTCCCTGACCTGTAGAGCCTTGTCCAACAACTAGTGAACTTCTAGTGTCTTTCTTGACAGTAGTCTGGCTAGTAATATGCATTTGCACATTGACCTCTTTCAATTCCTTCAAAGATAAATTCTGGAAGTCTGATACAACAACATTAGCTGCACTTTCTCCAATTTCTGGGAATGGTTTGCTGTCGATCTCCATAGCATTTTCTGCTTTAGCTGGGAATTTTAGACTTCCTTTCCGAATTTGTTCTTGGATCCTGTCTCAAAAAATAATATAGTTTTTAGTCGAGTGAAACCAAGAATTATGCCATTTACAATACACTTTTCCTTTAAGTTCATCGGGAGATGGAATTTTGACTCATTTTGATAACTTAAGAAAGTTGGCCGCAAGCAAATGATCAAAAATGGCATCTGCCTTTGTTAAATCAAAAGAGTATTTCCTATTAAGGTCTTTCTTTTTAAACTGCTGGTCAATGGTTGTGTCCTTATGAATTAATGCCTCACAGATCACAAGTTCTTTCCCCACAATCTCTGCTGCATCAATCTCATAATTAGGATCTCTATAATATGTCTTGTATGATGCATTATTTCGATCTTGTTCTTCCTTTAGTAATGCTTCATACCTAGACACCTTATAAGTTAGTTCCACTAAGTCTCTAAACTCAGTTGAGTCAAACTTCTTTCGAAGCCTAAACTCTAAGCCATTTTGAGCCAATCTCACGAATTCTGGCTCTGGTAGGATGACCCTACATTTGTTTCGTGCTCTTTTAAATCTGGCAATAAATTGAGCAGCCTTTTCATCAGGCCTTTGGCTCAACCTTGCCAAATCTGCCATGGACACTTCTGGCTCCGTTTGGAAGAATTGGGCATGAAATGCCTTTTCCATTTGTTGCCAAGTCTGAATGGAGCCAAGCATAAGGTTAATATACCATACGAAGGCTGCCCCTGTAAGAGAATTTGGGAACAATCTTAGCTTCATGTAATCATTATTGGTAAATTCACCACATTGAGCAGCAAACCTAGCAATATGCTCCACTGTTGACTGGTTTCCATTCCCATAAAAAAGGGCAAAGTCTGGTATCCTGAATCCTCTCGGGTATTCATGTACCCTATCCACCCATTTCTGGATATGGTTTCCTGTACACAGGAGTTTGAACCCCCCGAGCCATTAGTCCATACATCTCTCTAACAATATCAGCAATTTGGTCCCTAGGGACTATATTTTGTGCCTGTTGAACCATTACTGGAGAAATAAACATAGGATTTGGTGGACAACCTTGTGCCTGGGGTCCTCTTGGTCCATAAGGTGGTATATTTGGGACTGGTTGTCCCTGTGGTGCTAGCTGTTGTTGGGTGTATGGGTGACTCTTTTGAGCCTGTCCTGCGAAAGGATCTGCGAAAGGTGCTGGAACAGGTGTTGTGTCTTTTCCAGTTGTGGGAAAACCTTCAACCCCCTGGGTATAAATTCGAATAAAGGATTAGTGAACCCCCTCGTGCCAGGTATGGCTTCGAACATGGGATTTGGAACCACTCTTATGCCATTTTCTTGTACTGGGCCAGATCCACCAATTTGCATGGCTTCACTGTTAAGTACTGAGGCATTTTGACCTGCTATAGGCCTCGAAATAGGTTCATACCAAGACTGAGGTGATGGTCTTTCATAGTTCTGATTACTAGTTTGACCATTAGAATGTCCATTAATTTGCATAGGCTGTTTATCTCTAGCCAATCTTTGCTGAGGGACATTTGAAATTTCCTCCATGTGTCTTATGTTTGTTGGTTGATGGGTATTCATTCGATCTGAAAATGATGTTGCCCATCTTTCCATTGTGTTCATTAATTGCTGTCCTATGGCATCTACTAGACCACCCCATGGATTCATTGGCTGAGTAGATGGAACAGTGGATGATCCAATTCCTTGGCCTGGTCCAATATTATGAACATGTGGTACTTGTTCCGAAGTGCTGGTCTGTTCGACCATAGGTTCTGATAAAATTAGTATCTCCATAGGATGTGTTATCACATTATCCTCTGGATTAGGTATTTCTACCTCTCTTTCTACGCCTTCTTCCAAGGTTCATTTTCTCCTTGTCTTCTACGTCTAGCCATTTCAATTAGTCCCACTGGGCGTGCCAAAAATATATGTTGACTTTTTTGGCTTTCGAAGGTTATTCTTGTAATTATGAGCGTGCCAGCAAAGATCAATCAGTCCTTACAGAAAATTAATTGCCAACCAATTATCAGACGATTGTGTTTTAGTTCTTTCAGCCTCAATGAAGAGGACTTCTACTGGTGGCTTGATTTAGGAGAATTAAGCAAACAACAATCAAATGAAGAACAATTGAAGCATTCCATAAAAATGAAAAACTTACAATGATCCAATTCAGCCTCGTAGAGGTTTACAGCAACAATTTACTTGAAACTACTCCTATGAACGAAGTACAGTGCAGGAATTTGAAGTACAGAAATGTAAAGAACAGGGAATGTAAAAATTGGAAAGAAAATAAAGTAGAATAAAACTGGTTTCTTGGATTTGAGTCTGGGACTTTTTTCTGGGGCCTTCTCTGTTATTTATACTTCTCAAGAATAACCATCCAACTGCACTTCTAACCGTCAAACTGCTCCTCCATGATCGCTGATCATGTTGCCATATAGTTAGCTCAACTACGCCAATACTGCAGTTAGGCTTCCCTCCTGATTTTGAATTTAAATGTGAGTAACCGTTGAAGCCACATCACTTTGCATCTCTTTGCTGATCCAGTACTACGCAGATCTTATGAAAACCAATACTAACTGTCACATGGACGATCATGATCGAAGGTTTGAATTATCTTCCCGTATTACCCTCAACTTACCACGTGTTGAACTGTGATTGACTCTATACAAAATATGTAGCCAACACACACATTGGAGCACCATGTGACTGTACTCTAGGAGCACCCAATTACCACTCATTATACTAGATATTTTAACTAACAAACATTATATACCTAATAGATTAAAGATACGGTCAAAAAAGCCACGTTTTTTTGGAGCATTTTTTTGCTTTTAGTAATTATTTTTTAAAATTGGTGCTAAAAGTTTTTCTTTTCTAGGTTGATCTAATGTAGAAGGATCTAAAATCTAAATCTATTAGAGACCAAAAAAAAAAAAAAAAAATTTCAAAAATCACTTCTTTTTTTTTTTTTTTTGCTTTAGTGGAATTTTTTTATACTATTATTACTATTATTGTTTATTTTTCTTGTTGGTTTGGTGGAGTAAAATTTAAAAATGTATAAATTTTAAAAAAATTTGTAAAAACTTCACTGAAAGGAAATTAATAATAATAATAAAAAGCACTAACCCAGCTCCAAAATTCCTTTATTTTTGTTGGACAAAATCTATATGAGTTGCTAATTCCAGGCATGGCCATACTCTTTGTTTTAATTAGATCTACTGTTTGGGCTTTTATGTATGAATTGGTCCTCTTTCTTTATCTTTATTTTTATTTTTATTTTTAGGGAGAATTACATTGGTTTGGGAAGCCAAAAGTTAGCCTTTTTAGTCTAATAAGACAAAATATTAAATCCAATCTATAATTATTACATTTTTTCTCTTAAAAAAAGTCAAAAAAAGTCAAAAATCCTTCCCAAACCAGGCTTTTTAGCTCTAGGCTAAAATAGCCATAAAACCAAAAAATCAAAAAATTAAAAAGCTAACCCACTTCCCAAAACCAATGTTTTCAAACCCAGACCGGACCGGCCGGATCGGGAACCGGGCCTTATTCTGGTCCGGTTCGGTCAACCCCCTAAACCCAGAGTGGGGCCAAAACCGGGGAAAATCGGTGACCCGGACTGGGTCGGGAGGATCAAATCGGTCTTTTTTTTTTTTCGGTGTTACTTTTTTTTCTTATTTTCTTTCTTTCTTTTCTGTTTCTTTCTTATATATATATATAAATATATTTTAAAATTTTGACTAAAAATTTTTATTTCAAGAGTCTCCTCTCATAAAGAAGAGTTTCATTGAAAGCTTGAGAAGATTATGAAAGTCTATTCCTATTTATAGGAAAATATTTTTCAAGGAGAACCTACAAAATTCTATGTGAAATTCAATCAAATTATTTGAAACATATTGATTGGAGGGAGAGTTGAAAATTTTATTTCCCTCCAAAATTAAATCTAGCATTCAATTAATTTATTTGGAGGGAATGTTTAAAAATTTAATTTCTTTAAAATAAGTGACTTTTTTTTATCAATTATGATTTTATTAAATATTATTAACAAATACTATGCAATAATTTTTATTTTTATTTGATTATTTATATATATTTTTATTTATTTATAATTTATAATTATATTTTTTAATTATATAATATTAATTATAACATCATGGTTCGACCGCTTTGACCCGACGGTTGAATCGGTGACCCGTCCACCCGGTCCTTTTTCCAGTTCGCTCACCGATCCAGTTTTGAAAACATTGCCCTAAACGGACTTATAGGTAGGAGGTAAAAAAAAAAATTATAAATATATGAAATATAAATGTATTTGTAATGAAATGAAAATGAAAAACTATAAGAGTATTAGTTTGTACCCCCACATATTAGTAATAATAATACTTGGAATCTCTAAAATTTGTGATCCCTACGATCTCTAATTAATTTGTAGTTACTCATCATTTTTTTTTTCTTTATTTTTTTTTTGCTCTCTCTCCTTCCCCACTCTCTCTCACAAAATGTGTGGCGGTGTGGTTCTAGGTCTCTATCACCATTCCTTTTTCTAATTCCCCTTATTTTTATATTGGGCCTCTATATTCTTTCGCAGATCAAAATTGGAAGTAAACCTGTCATAAATCCTAAGACCCATTTGTTTTTAGAGGTAGAATGAGGAGATTGATAGTAAGAGAATTAAGTAAAATTATATTTATTTTGATGATAGTTGTTAGTGTAGAGATTGTTAAATTATTTTTTATGTAAAATAAATATAAAATAATAAAACAAATAAAAAAATACAAAAACATTAAACATTAATGTTTAAAAAAGACACCCAACATGTAAAAAATTTTAAAAAAATAAAAATAAAATAAAAAATTTCCAGGAAAAAATAAAACAAATAAAATAATGATTTTTACTTAACAAAAAATAAAAAAAAATTAAATATTAATGTTCAAAAAAAATACCCGACATGTAAAAAATAAAATAAAAAAAATAAAAAAAAAAATTCTAGTCCGCCGGATTATTTTTCTAATACCAAGTCCTGGAGATCCATCTGAATCCCCTTAGGTAGGCTCATCTTAATCTGGAGCTCACTATCAATTCCCTCCCCATCTCTCAAAACAAACACAATATTAGTAGATCCCACCTCATTACCAATCTCAATTCTTCCTCTAACTCTCCAAACAAACGGGGTCTAACTATATGCCGGGTGTTTTGAAAAATTGATTAAAATTTAATTTTTTAATTTTTTTTAATTATTCTATCTTTTTATAAATAAAAAATATAAAAAATAATGCGATTAAAAATGGATTAAAAAGGTTAAAATTGACTTTTAACTTCTTGTCAAAACAACCCATAACATGGAAAGTGGTTCTTTACTTCCGTCAATGGGGCTAAGCGAATGGTAGAACTTGCAGAGAGAATCGGGAGGGAGAGAGAAGAAGAAGAAGAAAGCTTGAAGCGGCAATGGTAGAACGTGTGGACAACTTAGCAACCATACGAGGGAAGATGCGATGAGATCAGATATTGATCTTCTTCTTCCCAATGTGTATCTATATAGTTTTCAATCTGAATTCTCTTTTGCTGCTCGCTTCTTCTTCTCCTTCTTCCTCCGCCTCCCTTGCGTGCGTGCGTGAGTGCGTGTGTGTGTCTCTATGTCTGCCTGTGTCTGTTTGGATTGGGTGATTTGGAAAGGAAGGGAAAAAGAAAAGAAAATAAAATGAACTCTGTGTCAAGTTCTGCAATCGCTTACCCCGGACCTCGTGATGATGCGATTACAGCTCTGAAGGTTCTAACCTCGTGATAAAAGAAAATGAACTCTGTCTCTATGTCTGACCCGCATCTGTTTGGTTCAGCTTCGTTGTTTCTAGGTTCACAAATTACCGCCCAAACACCACAATCTGGTGTGTAATTTAGTAGTTTTCTACTCCTTTTTCTGCTATATATAGATATATTAATATCTGATTTGCATGCCTCTGTTTTCACGGGTGTCTGTTAGTGCATAGACATATTAGCCCTGTTTGGTGCAGCTTAAAAACTGTTTATTTCAGCTTTCAGTTTAATTTAAGCTATTTTGATGTGTTTGGTTTAGTTTATAGCTTATAGCTTATTACTTTTTTGAAGTCAGAAATCAACTTATTCTTTGAGTGGGGCAGAAAATACTTAATTTATAAGTCAGAAATCAGCTTATGTTCATAATTATAAACTATAAACTGTTTAAGCATAAGTTATAAATACTTTCTCATAATTCTACCAAACAGGGCCATTAGGCACACCACCTGCTTGACAATATGCCTAAATAAGCAAGAAAATGAACAAAAAACGTACGCAGACCTTTAAACCAGTAATATACAATTGACATTTAAAACTAAGAAATAAACCTGGATAAAGCTTTCATTACAAGATTTAGATTGACAAGTTTTTGAATTTATATGACTGCCCAACCCATCCCATTTATTAATTTAATAATAGGTGGAGAATATATTGGAGCTCCTAGGAAGACTTGAAGTTTGAACTTTGATTAGTCTTGGAGACATATAAGAGATTTTGCTAATTATGTTATTTGTTATCAAAAACTTTCTTCCATTCATTGTGATAAACGAATTTCACCTATTGACATCAATAATATAATGTTAAAAAATATGAAGTTCTTCAAAGCAAATGATATCTCACTTCATATCCCTTAACAGTATGTGAAAATTCTCTTCCAGGACATTTTTGCTTTAGCTTTTTGCTTCTCTCCTGGTTAGAGCATCCCTATCAGCTTATTCAAATTTTACCCTAAAATATTGTTAAAAAATTCATTCCTTATTTTAGAAATCACTTTTCATCTACCTTCCCCAACAAACTTCCTATTCTTTCTCTATTCTATTAAGATAATCTTTTTAATTATTTTTAAATTTGAATAATTTTTTAATAATAAAATAATTAAACAATATAAAATAAAATAAAAAATGGAAGCTCAAAGGCAACTCGGCTGTATATAATGTACATAGACAATATGACAGGAGTGGTATTGTCTTTGAACTTTCTATATGTAGAACCAAGAGTGGTATTGACTTTGTATTGTACTGTTCATGTATTGATACAAGCCAGGACTTTGTGTTGTTTATGTACAGCTCAAATAATTACAGAAGAAAGCAATAGAAGCATAAAGCAGGGACTGGACGTCCGGGTGGATGACCGATGAAGCAGTTTTTGCTTCGATTATTTTATCTGGGATATCCGGATGGACGACCGGTGAAGCAAGTTTTGTTAGATATAAGGGAGCTATAGTGAGTCCTTACAAATAGAGAGTGACTATGGCAATTCTAAATTTAAGGGGTTGTATAAGGGATCTGATGGGGAATGGTTTTTGAAGAATCAATGCTATTATAAGGGATCTGATTGAGATGCTCTTACAACCACCACATACAGTATATTGAGTATGAAACAGCTTAGAAATTTAAAACAAACAGACAGATCTAAGACAAGGACAATTAAACTAATAGCCCCAAAAAATTGATGTATTAGCCACAAAATAAACAATTGCACCAAAACACATCCACTCAAGTCACACCAACATACAGATTAAGTTTAGAACAAAAGCTCCAGGTATATATGAACATTCAAAAGACATGCCTACTGTCAGTCATAGATTACTTTGTACTCTTATTTACAAGAGCTCACTCATATGACAATCTTCTCTTAGTAATTTGTTTGTTATATATCAATAATTCTTTGATTAGTTTAGAGCTCACTTTTCATATTTTGATTAATTTGATCTGCTTTGCGTGGCTTCTATCTATATGTTTTTTACTCTGTGTTTTGTAATCTTGTATTGTATGCATAAGTGAGTGAAATAAATCCTTTTTTTTTTTTTCCTATTCCATCTAGAAATCCCTAAATCCTTTAGATTGAAACACAGTTAGAGATCCCATTTTGAAAAAAATTATACCATACTAATTTCTCCAAATATAAGCTAAAATTTTCTCCATTTCCCTTTATTTTTCTAAATTCCTATCCAAATTCATGATCTAAACACAACTTCTAAGTTTTCCCTCAGTTTGTTGACCACCCAGTACAAATGAATAATTTGATTTTAACTGGTTTGTAACTAACATTTCGGGTGTGTTTGGTTTGGTTTTGGGAGATAAATTTTAAAAAAAAAAATCTTGGAGAAAGAGTTAAGAAATTTTTTTGGTTTGTTTGGCTGTATATTTTGGAAATAGTTTTGGAGTGTGGGAGTTTGGGATGGTTTGACATTTTGTTGTAGTTGAGTAGATGTGTGTGAGAGAAAAAGTGATTGAGAAGGAGAGAGGAGAGAGAAAAAGTGATTGATTGATGTGTAGGAGATAGAAAGTGATTTTGGAAATTTTTTTTCAAAATCACTATATCAAACAAAATTTTAGAAAATTTTATCTAAAATTTGTTTATCAAAAACAAACCAAACAATACCCTTCATTTTTCTCTAAAAATAAAAAATAAATAAAAAATAAAAAATGGTTGTTGAATGAATAAGTGGGGAATAAGAAATAGGATGGGAATTTTGATAATCCACCCGAAGAAGAAAAAAAAAAAAAAAAAATCTGACCGTGTGTTTAATGTCGGAAACCAATCAAGTGCTTGAAGGTTAACTAAGTTTACAATTCCTAGTTCATGTATTACCCAAATGAAGGTAAGCCATTATGTATGAGACACACGTGTTTAATCACCAAACTGAAACACAAGATATTGAGGCCATTCATTAAAACCAAATAATGTCTGCTACTAAACATTATTATGTGTTTTTAACCTAGACAAACAATGTAAAATCAATAGCAGGTGTAGGCCTTGATTATATTTGATTTTGTCAGATTGTTTTGTGACCATGCTCACAATATCATTACTGATGTCTCTTTAACAGTTTGTCTTCAAATCTTCTATCAACAATTAAATTGATGAAAAATTCCTGGTAGTTCGAATTCCGTGGCCCGAATTCGGCTCGAAACCCAAAACGACGTCGTTTTGGGTGTCAAATTTTTTCTTTTTCTTTTTCTTTCTCTTCCTCTTCTTTCTCTTCCTTTTCTTTCTTTCTTTTCTTTCTTTCTTTTCTTCTTCTTCTTCGTTGAACCAGGCAACACAGGCGAGAGAGAGAGGAGAGGAGAGGAGAGGAGAGAAGGGCCCCTGCCGCCACCGATCGTCGCAGCAGCTCCGATCGTCGCAGCCCCGCCGTAGCTTGTCGCAGCCCCGCCTCCGGCTCCGTCTCCGGCCCCGACTCCTCCTCCAGCCCCATTTTTATGGCCCCCTCCCCTCCAGTCCTCCTACTCCTCCTCCTCCTCCTCCTCCTCCCTCCTTCTTCTTCTTCTCTTCTTCCTCTGCTCCGAATTCGAGCCAAATTCGAGCCTTCGAATTCAAGCTACGAATCGGAGCTGTAAATTGATTCTGCTGAATTATTTCCTTGCTAAATAGCTACCAGATTCCTTGGCTCCATTATTGGTCCTCTAGGAAAGTAGATTTTCTCCTGGAAGCTTAATAACAAAATGAAAAAGAAAAAATAGGTGCCCTTGAAAAACCCCAACCAACCAAAATCCCGTACTGAAATAGGAAACAGGTATGATGTAGAAAAGAAGGACAAGGAAAAAGGAAAGAAAACAGGTGCCATATTGTGGGACAAATAATTATTTTGAGTTGGATAATTAAAGAGACAGAGATTATATAATGTAGAACAACCAGTTTCAAAGAGTGATTAAGAAATCTACAAAAAAGGGGTAGTCACAACAGAAAGGTGTAGATTGATAACCAACAAATATATGATAAGTGGTCGATTCTACCATGTGAGGACATAAAACAGCAAAAGCATAAAACATGCCTAAGCACCCAAATGGCCTGGTGGATAATTCTAGATTGCTCAATCTTATGTAATTGCTGAAATGATCAATAAAATTTGGTGTGGACAAAAGCAAGTTTGTAATGCAACCTTTTCGCTCATATTTTATTTCCTTGTTTTCCATGTTAGAGAAACAAGGATTAATGATTTTTTTTCTATTCATTTCCTTTTTAATTTTTTTTGTCCTTTGGAGACAAGCAAATGAAAAGATGCAAACAAAGTGTTATTATCTTGATTTTTTCATTGGTCATTGTTTGCTAACAAAGTGTTATTATGATGAACAAGATTTTTAATGGGTACAAAGTTGTTTTGTGTGACATTTGCAATTGCTGGATGGCCATGTCGAGCAACTGAAACTTGAAACTTCAGTTTGTTGGTGAACTTGGAATACCTTAAAGTGATGTTGAACATAGATGACATGCTTTACCATGATACTGTCATTCGAACAGATTGTACAAAACTATGACAGGTGGATTATGTGTTGCTGGCTAGGGAGTTGGCAGGACAGAAGCTACTGTAATGCTTGGTCAGGTATAAGAAATTGCTAATCTATTTCTGAATCTCCATACGAGAGAGTAAGACGATATGGGATAGAATCTCCCATCAATCTTAAATTCATTATCTTGCTTAGACTTTTTTATGACAATTTAACTCCTCTAATACCCACAATTTGTCTTCTTTTCTTCACAGTAAATAGGATTGAATACAATTCTAACAAAACTTAAACCTGTTTTGCTTTATTTATTTTCATTTATGGACTTTTGACTTTCAGCCAAGGATTTGTAGGTATCACTTTGTCACGTGGGAATGGAAAAACCAGTTTGATGCACCACCGGAAAGTGTAGATTTTCTAATCAATTTTCATTTTTGTGGTATTGATATGAGTGAAATTGATGGTTTTTATTGGAATGTATGCTTGTAGGGTTTAAAAAAATAATACACATTTTATCCTATATATTTTCCTTCCAACAATTCTTACTCTTTTGTTTTTCAGTTCATTATGATTGGATGTAATGACACTATTGCCAATGGTACACTTATGTTTAGTTCCTTTAGAAACAATTTTTCGGAACTGGTTGACACACTAAAATGGTCAAACGGCGTTGGATGTTAACGAAACTTGACACACGACTAACTAGGCATAAATGACTTGTAGGAAAAGACGGGACTCGAAACCAGTTCCTAGTTTTTAATCTAGAGCCTAATTTCCGTTTGTGAAAACTTGTCATTTAGAAACTCTTTTTTAGAACCGGTTGACACACTAAAATGGTCAAAAGGCGTCGGATGTCAACAAAACTTGACACACAAGATTAACTAGGCACAAGTGATTTGTAGGAAAAGACAGGACTCGAAATTGATTCCCGGTTTTGAATCTAGAGCCTAATTCCCGTTTGTGAAAACTTGTCATTTAGAAACTCTTTTTCTGAACCGGTTGACACATTAAAATGGTCAGATGGCATCGGATGTCAACGAAATTTTACACATTTGACTAACTAGGCGCAAATGACTTGTAGGAAAAGGTGGGACTCGAAATCGGTTCCAGTTTTGAATCTGGAGCCAGATTCTCATTTGTGAAAACTTGTCCTTTAGAAACTCTTTTTTAAGCCGGTTGACATACTAAAATGGTCGATCAGAGTTGGATGTTAACGAAACTTGACACACATGACTAACTAGGCACAAATGACTTGCTGGAAAAGACAGGACTCGGCCTCTTGACATTGATTATTTGTTCTTTGTTTTGTGTCACCTATATTGCCAATTGTTGTTGTTAATCTCATAGCCGTTTCATGTCTACTAGCATGAACTACTAGGGGCTGTTGTATCTGTGCTTAAGTACAATTATTTGGTTAGGTTTCTTATTTTGTGTTTATTCGATTATTGTTATGAATATGTTCAATCAATACTTGATTTTAATAGTATTATCATAATTGTAGGATGTAATTAAAGTTTTCATGTATACCAATAGTCCAATTGGCAGAGGGAATTTTTATTAGTGACAATTCGTTGTGTGAAATTGATGGAGTTCCAATTGGGCCCGAATATTGCAAAGTCTTTGTCTTAAAAGCAAAAAATCCGAATGCTCATTTCAAAACACCATCTCGAGGTCTGAGAATAGTTGGAGAAGCTGTTGGAAGATACATTGGCCCTGTTTGGTAGAGCTTATTTCCAGTTTATTTCAGCTTTTAACTTAATTTAAGCTATTTTGATGTGTTTGGTTCAGCTTAACAATACAGCTTATAGCTTTTTGTAAGTCAAAAATCAACTTATTCTTTGAGTGGGGGAGGAGAAGCTTAATTTATAAGTCAAAAATCAGCTTATGTTCACAGTTATAAGTTATAAGTTATAATCACTTTCCCACAGCTCTACCAAATGGGACCATTGTATGGTACTTGATTCATGTATATATTCCAATCTTATTTATTTATTTATTTTTTGAAATAAATATCAAATGTTTTACATTTTTTTGTATGCTTGAAATTAATTATATTGTAAATAATTATTATTTTTTTTGTTTCTTTTTACAGATGCTACACTTTTGAGTATGTGATGATATCTTCGTATATTGATATTAGAGCTTACTGTTGATACTAAAATAAGCTATAATATATATATATATTTATTTATTTATTTGTACTATCGATACTTTTGTTTTGTTTTAGATACAAATTTGAGTTCTTGAATTATCAAAAATTATTAATATTATTGGATGATGTTTTATATATTTTTGTAATGAATGTTTGGTTGACATTGTATTGTTACAAGATATATATATACATATATAATATTCGCATATATGATTTTGTGATTGTGAATGTGAATGTGAATGTGAATGTGGATGTGAATTTTATTTTAGAAAATATTAATTTGTACAAGGAATGAATTAATAAAATATAGATTTATTTTATGAAGGCATCTCCTTGGAATATATAATTAAGGAACTGATTTGATCTATTTAAATCGATTTTAAAAATGGTAAAATTGACATTATCTATCCTCTTTTATGTTGGTTAGGAGTATCACGTGATTATACAATTCATAATATTTCTATGCATTATTGAATAGCTAACTACATATGTATAAATTCTTTGTATTTATATAGAATAAAATTATTCATACATACTCATTTTCTTATAGATTGCTGAATAAAAATAATTCTTTGACAGTCTTGTGATTCATTTTTAATAAAGAGGAAACAGTTTTGTGCTTCATTTTGTTTTAATTAAAAAAATCCTTCTGCAAATTCACAATTCAATTACAACTTTAAATAATTACCTTATTTTTCTTTTATCTTAGTTCTCTACAAATTGAAGATATAAATAACGTCTGTGTTTAAATTAAAAATTGAGAGAAATTAATGGAGAGGAAGAAAAATGAAAAGAGAAAAAAGAACAATTTTTATTTCATTCATTTTTATTGCTTGATTCAGAATTATCACTATGAATGATCTGATAATTCTAAAGAAGCCTCCTTTGTATCGGCAAAACTCATTGAAGTTCACGAATAGGTGTTGGTAAATATTCTAGTGATTTTGAAAGAGCCAAGTGATATTCCAGTTTGATGACATTGACCTACTTTCAAAATGGATTGATAGTAAAAACATGAAACTGCACTTTTTTCCAAGGAAAATACCATATTTTGTCTGTTCTTACTGTTGGACATGTTTTTTTGTTGAAATACTATGGTTGTTGAAAAAGATGAAGATGAAAATTAGTGTCACGGGAGGCTATTATGTTATGTTCTCTATTTGCCGGTCGATCGGGGTACAACTGACTGGATGTTCGGTGGGTCCCACCCCCAACGCCCATGTATATTAAATTGTTGAAATGTAATCAAAGTGGTCAGTTTCGTGAAAATTTTGGAGCATTCTCAATTTGATATCATTTTGATAAAACTGTTGGAGACAAAAAAATGTTTCAAATTTGGTGATGAATTTAGTTAAACGTTGGAAATTGCCTAATCATAACACATTGGAGCACCTGTGACTCTACTCTAGGAGCACCCAATTATCAAACATTATGCTAGGCATTTTAACTATTAAACATTATATACCTAGTAGGTTGAAATACTCTAAAAAAGCCATGTTTTTCCAGAGCATTTTTTATTTTTAGTAATTATTTTTTAAATTTGGTGCTAAAAGTTTTTCTTCTTCAGGTCCATCTAATGTAGAAGGATCTAAAATCTAAATTTACTTAAATAAAAAAAAAAATTTAAATCACTTTTTTTTTTGCCTTTAGTGGAATTTTTTTTTTATATATAATATTATTATTATTATTTTTTTTCTTGTTGGTTTAGTGGAGTAAAATTTAAAAATGTACAAATTTTAAAATTTTTTGTGAAAACTTCACTAAAAAGAAATTAATAATAATAAAAAGAGCAATAAAAAACCCAACCCCAAAATTCCTTTATTTTTGTTGGACAAAATCTACATGAGCTGCTAATTCCAGACATGGCCATACTCTTGTTTTAATCAGATCTACTGTTTGGGCTTTTATGTATGAATTGGTCCTCTTTGTTTATTTTTAGGAAGAATTACATATAGGTGAGAGATATTAAAAAATATATATATATACAAATATATGAAATATAAATGTATCTGTAATTGAATGAAAATGAAAAACTACAAGGGTAAAAGTTTGTACACCATATATTAGTAATTTTTATTCCTTTTTCCAATCCCCCTTATTTTTATTGGGCGAAAGCAAACATGTCATAAGACCCTAACTATATATAACACAGAAAGGGGTTCTTTACTTCCGTCAATGGGGCTAAGCGAATGGTAGAACTTGCAGAGAGAATCGGGAGAGACAGAGAGAGAGAAGAAGAAAGCTTGAAGCGGCAATGGTAGAACGTGTGGACAACTTAGCAACCAGACGAGGGAAGATGCGATGAGATCAGATCTTGATCTTCTTCTTCCCAATGTGTATCTATATAGTTTTCAATCTGAATTCTCTTTTGCTGCTCGCTTCTTCTTCTTCTTCTTCTTCTTCTTCTTCTTCTTCCTCCTCCTCCTCCATTGCGTGCGTGCGTGTGTGTCTCTATGTCTGCCTGTGTCTGTTTGGATTGGGTGATTTGGAAAGAAAGGGAAAAAGAAAATAAAATAAAATGAACTCTGTGTCAAGTTCTGCAATCGCTTACCCCGGACCTCGTGATGATGCGATTACAGCTCTGAAGGTTCTAATCTCTCTCTCTCTTCTTTATATTGTGTTTGGTTGGGGATTTTAGAAAGGATTTTGAAATGAAAATAGAAATGGAAAGAGCAAGGAAAAATGCGTGCGATTGAAAAATTTAAGAAAAGATTTAGAAAGAAAAAGGAAAAACGGTGTGAAATTAAGTAGAATGTATTTATTCACATATCAATTATTATTTTTTATTTCTCTTTCCAAATTCTCTTTAAATCTCCCAACAAAAAACACAGTATATAATTCTGTTTGTCCTCTTTTACTCGAAGAATTTATTATTGATCTGCTTTTTTTGTTTCATATTTTAAATAATAGCCGATTTTAATTCATTTTAAAAGATTACAAAAAAATTACAATAATTATTACAAATGATACTTACATGACTAGTGAGGTGAATTGTTTAGTAAATTCAAAGAGGCTAATTAGTGCTCAACTTTTCAATTTTTTATTTTATTTTATATTTTTGTTAGATTTTTAGGTTGATTTTACAATTTTAAGTGCGAAAATCAATTAGTTGTCACCATACTGCATATATAAGACACACATTAAAGAACAATAATTTTGCATATAGTATCTCTGAAATAGTTTATTAGTCTGGTCTGTAGCTAGTAATGTGGATGCAAGAATTGGTAGGACACTACCATAGGAATGGCTCTCCTCCTTAGATGTTCAATAAAAATTGACATTATGCATGCCTATCACTCATTTAATTGGGGAGTATATGTTTACTTTGATATAGATTATGCAGTTTCCTATTAAATTGTTCAATGTGTATTTATTGTTAGAGGATGGGTTTGTGGTGAAAATTCTTCATATATGAAGATATAGAAGACGGGTTGGAGATGCTCTTAATGGTGAGTTAGAAGGGTATTTTAAAGGCAGTGGGATCCCAGGTCTCAAGACTTATTTTAAAGGAGCTAAAGGTCCAAGGCAGTGGGATCCCATTTCTCAAAACTTATCATTGTTAGTTATGGAGGGATTCACTGCTATCCTTACAATAAGATTGCTCAGGGGTAGTTTTCTTATCGCCCCAAGTGTCGTGCCTTGAATCTTAGTCACATTGCATTTGTTAATGATTTATTTGTTTGTAGTGTGTGGAGCTGATGTGCAGTCTTTTAGAATTATTAAGAATGCTCTGGTACAGTTCCAAAGATGGTCTGGATTACAGCCTAATCTTATTAAGAGTGGCATCTTCATGGATGGGCAACTCAAAAGAAAGACTATCACAAGATTACAAACTCTGGGCAAATAAATTGTTGTCTTATAGTGGTAGATTCAGTTCATTCAAACTGTTTTGTTTAGTATCTAGATTTATTGGTGCTTTATGAAGAGGCGGTTTTAGTATTAGAGATGTGAAGAGTTAGAATTAAGCAAGCATCTTAAGATATCTGTGGTCTGTTAGTAATGGTTGATTCCCTATGGGTTAGATGGATTCATACTTATGTAATAAAGGACTAGTGTTTTTGGGCTATGTAGCTTCATAAAGATTATTCTTGGTCTGTGAGGAAGATAATCTAAAGGAGATTGGGCAGCCTTTAATTCAAGATAAACTTGGCAATAACACTTTTTTGTGGCTTGACAATTGGCACCCCTTGAGTACACACTGGGACTCAAGGGAGAGAGCCACAAAAAAGAGATAGGTCAATACACCGGGTTATTTCTCTTGCCCCTGCTTTTTTGGTGCCTCATCTTACTAAGGAAGATGGAATTATATGGGTTCCTACGCATATTGTATCGTTTACGCTTGTTTTGGGAAATGGGAAGAAAAACTAGCTTATTGGCTTTTCTTGATTTTTTTTTAAAAAAAAAAAGGTACAAAAACGTTGAGAGGTGTTATGATCTAAATAAACCAATAAACTAGTAAGTCCTAAATAAGACCTGAAGTTATGTGGCATGATGTTGTTTGGTTTAGAGGATTAGTTCCTAAATAGTCCTTTGTTCTATGGTTGGTTTGTTAGCAAAAGGTTAACTACCGAGGATAAAATGTTGCATTGGGGAATGCAAGTTGATCCTCTCTACGTTGTAATGTAGCTCAGGAAGGCCATATGGCCTCGTTGGGCAAGTTGTGATTTTAATCTAAAAATTAAAGTCTCTAAAAAAATATACAACTACAAAAGGGTCCAAGATTCATTTTCATTCACTTTTCTTTTTGTATTTTTTTGGGTAAAAATATGAGAACATTAATTTTTTTTCTTCTCTTATTAGTCAAAAAATCAAAAAATTAGCACTCTTTTAGTAATTTTTTGAATTTTTTGGACTAGATATGAGGTAAAAAAAAATTAATATGTTTGGAATGATTTTTTTTTTTTTTTTTTTTTTAACGAAAAAAATGTACAAAAAGTATAAATTTTTTTGTATAATTTGTTAGTTTTTTAGTCTTTTTAGTGACTTTTTGATTCTTAAGTTAAAAAGTGGAGTTGCCAAACAAGGAGATAAAAAAATAAAAAATTAAATGAAAAGTTGTACCTAGGGTGTTATATAAAAAATGGAAGAACAAATGACACATTTTATTAAATTTAATATATTTTTATTGAAATTAATATTTTTTTAAATATTTTTTTAAGATATTTTTTATATACTTTCTAATATTAAATAATACATAAGTTACTTTAGTCATTATTACCTCCTTTAGTTGGTAAGAAAGGAAGCTCATTTGTCCTAGTCCTAATAGTCAGACAAAGCTGCAGAGTGCAGGGAAATAAGCTCTAGAAGAGGTTAGCTATAGAAGATGCAACCGAAGAGATTTGTGGATAAGCAAAAGCCCAACTATGTTTGCAAACACCGGAAAGTAATTGTTGATCTCAAACAAGCAGCCAATCTATACAAGGGGCTCGAAAAAACTTGACTAATAAGGGCTCTATATATACGAGGCCTTGGCTAAATTTATAAACATGGCCTTCTCTCCGTTGCTGGGTCGACTAAAATTGAGTTATCTACCTCCATTGAATGTTAAAAAGGCGGAAACTGCTAATAGTATGTACATATTGATTGATTACATTATTATTTAGGTTCCGTTTGTTTTTTTCCTTCACAGTCCAGAGTGGACTGTGAATGATAAACAGTGAACATGCCTCTTGTTTGTTTGTAAATTTGGGGAATGAATTCATAAGCCAGAGGGCTTCAGATAGTCCTTGGATATTGGGATTGTTAGTCTGTCCCAACACTTGGTATTGAAAATTAATCCGTTGGTATTAGGGGAGTGATTTACTTGTTTACCCTCTTCTCTTCTCTCTCTCTTTTTTTCTGTTCTCTTATCATATATATATATACATATTTTATTTGGTTTTCTCACCAACCAAACAGAAGTGTAGACAAATTGCAAATTAGATCAGTAAAATTGAAGAGTGATGCTTCAATCTTTGACTAAATCAAACAAAAGAGATATAAATCGAAAGATATACATGATATACATATACATACATATGTATATATATATATATGAGCAGATAATATATACCTATGATCTCCTCAGTGAAGGGATTGATTATGGGTTTCACCGTCTTCACTGAGCTTTGCCATTGACTCTCTCTCCCTCTCTCTCTTTATGTCGCCATTGGGTGAAGTCACAGAGTGAAAGGCAACATTTTTATTTTTTCAAAACCATGGGTTGGTTTTGGAGGAGAAAGCAAAATGGTTTCTTTAATAATAATAATAATAATAATAATAATAATAATAATAAATAGATTAATAGTTGAATTTTTTTTATTATTTTTAATTATATGATTTTTATTTTAATTTTTGAATAGTTTAATTGGGTAATGCATTTATTAGTTGGTATAAGCTTAAATTTTATACTAATACAACAAGGGTATTTGTGTAATTTTACATGGTTAATCCCATTCTTATATCTCAAAACAAATATGAACTATTACTAGTTTACTGGTTATTAAACAAACACATTTTTCTTAATTCCATCACTAGTAGTCTCCTCATTAATAGTCTTTTCTTTTCTTACTATCAATTCTTTCTATTCTACTTTTGAAAACAAACGGGACCTTAAGATTTTCTCTATCTTTGCCACCTGGGCTCTGACCCTTGCCCCTCCTTTTTGAATGATTGAGTGTAATTTATTGTCACTCTTTCTAGACCCAACCACGGCCCTCTATTTAATTACCACTTCTTCTACTTGAGTCTCGGTAGAGCATTTTTTATCTCATTCGTATTCTAACGAGTTGTGTAAATTTTTTGAAAGTGCGAATATTTACCAAATGTGAAACAATAGTTTGAAATCTAAAATTTCACACTTTTGATTAATAAATTAACTAAAATATTGTAACATTTTAAAATCGTTTAGTGAATTCTTTGAAAGTGAAAGTTACACGTGGGATATTCACAGTTAAAACTATGACAAATGCTTTAGGTGTCAAATTTAACACTTTTGATTAATAACCTAATTAAAATATTATGATATCTTAAAACCATTCAATAAAACAAATGTGAATGTAAGTATTTTTTACAATGGAAAAATGTGAAATTTACAATTTTTAACATTGAAATTAAAAAAATTATCCGATATAAAATCTGAAGATTCACAGTTTTTTATTTAAAATACAAAAATCTCTCTTGAAAAAAAAAAAAAAAGAGGAAAAATAATATACAGAAATTACAAAAGTCATCCAATAAAAATTGTCGATTTTTGAGTCATTGTTGTCTCCATTATTTTTGAAAGTTTTTCATTCTCAGGGGGTTTTGTGGTGAAAATTGTAAATATTCATACTTTCAATTAATAAAAATAGTGTGAATTTTTTGAGTGTGAAAAATAAGTGTGAATATAAACACTTAAAACTATGACAAAAACAGTATAATAGTGAGCTGTGCGAACTTACTAAAACAATAAATCTTTAAATTATCTAATTAAATATGAAAATATTCACACTTTTTGACAATGAAATTATAAAAATTATTCAACAAAATATGTGAACATTTACACTTTTTTTATAAATGAAATTACAAAAATTATTCGACAAAAACATTTACACGTTTTTATTCTATATTCTAAAAATATATAAAAAAATCATTTGACAATTTTATACAATTTCATATTGAATTGAGATGTTATTTTATTTGATAAATTTAGCTGTATAAATTTTTAAAATATAAATTTCAACAAAAATAGATGTTTAAAATAAAAATTTTAATTTTGAAATTTTAAATATATGTTAGATCACATCAACTCATTAACCACGGGTTTTGCTTGGTGCCCCGAAAACAAGGGGCACTAATGCCCCGAAATTCCCCAAAAAGGAAAAAACAGAAAAAACAGTTAAGGTAAAAAAAAAAAAAAAAAAAAAAAAACAATTACCTAAATTAGAAATTAGGGGCATTAGTGCTAAGGAAATTAGTGCCACAAATCATTTTTGCATTAACCACTCTCAAATCCCTCTCTGAACATATATAAGGGCCAATACATTTTTAAAATTTTGAAAAAATTATTTTTAACTTTTAAATAATTTCCATAAGCAGACCTTTAGAAACCAAAAAAAAAGTTTGTATATTATTATTATTATTATTTTTTTATGACTGGTTGGCTGGGTCGGTTTATGCACACCTTAATTTATCTCGGGATCTACACATAGTGTCCCCTTCTTGTGGATCGGGCATAACCCCAAGGAGTTCGCGCCCAATGAGAGTTGAATCTGAGACCTAAAAGAGTACATATCCTTTGATCTCAAGCTGTACCACATAAGCTAATCCTTGGTTGTCGGAATGTGTATTAATGCAATACACACTTCTTTTTGGTGTCATTTTACAAAACACACCCCAAAAAAGGGTACAAAGATGTGTATCATATTCAAGTTATGATACGTGTAGTGTTGATATTACAAATGTTATAATTAAATCATTTTCATTCAAAATTAAAAAAAAAATACAATAAGTCATAATAAAGTACTATTTAAGGTAAAACCAAAGATTTTTTCGGTTATCATCAAAATAATAATCACAAAAGGTCATATACCAACATCACAATGAATCATAATCAATAATAATCATACATTGCTTGAGGCATAACCAAAACTTCTTCCGTCATAGTTAAAATAGAAATTGTAAGAGATCATTACTAATACAATAACTAAATCATAAATAATATCAAAATGAATCATAATCAAAGATGCAAAAGTTGGACATATGGTATAAACCTTTTTTGACCTGCGTATTTAAAAATTTTTTTTACACAAAATATGATTAATTCAAATGTGTTGGGTGTAATTACTCCATATCTGTAGCCTCTTATTTTGCTTTTACGCTCCGTTTATCCATAGAAACGCCATGATCAGACTCCATGTTTTAGTCTCTGCGGAAAATATCTTCTTATTTCAACCACACACCGTGATCAGACTCCAGAAATAATTTATATAATATTTAACCTATTTGAAACCATTGCAGCATCTTCAATGATGTTTGTCATAATAACATTGTCAAAGTTATAATTTAACATGCTATGGTAATAATTTATCAAATTATAGTAATATTGTTCAAATGGTGCAAAAATATTTTCACAAATCTCAACTAACTTTCCTTTCGATTTTGTAAGTGATGTTTGGATATAAATTTTTAGGTGATTTTTTTATTGTTTAGTTTGTCTTTTATGATCTTTTCAAAAAAAAAAAAAAAAAACTTAAATATTTACATTCCACTAAATAAATATAAATTTTTTAAAAAAAATCAAAATATAATTATAAAATTATTGACAAATTTATGATGTTTAATTATTAAATTTAATAAAAAAATTCATTAATTTATAATTATTTTTATAAAAATAAACTGATATTTAAAAAATACAGGGGGAAAGAGAGATCATCCACTCTCTTCATACCCATTTTCTTTTAGAAAAATGGCTTGTAGCTCGAAAACTCCGAGGCTCGATTGGCCCGAATCGCAAAACGACGTCGTTTTGCGATTCTTTTTTTTTTTTTTTTCTTTTTCTTTTTTCTCTTTTGTATCTGAAACAGGGAAGGAGGAAGAGAGAGAAAGTGAGAGAAGAGAGAAAGCGAGAGAAGAGAGAGAAGGAGGAAGAGAAGGTGATGGCGGTCGTCGTCGATCGATCGTCGGTGGGTAGATCGCCACTTTCTCTGTTTTGTGCATTTTTTTTTTTTTTTTGATGATGAGGATGATCTGCAGTATATATATATTGTTGTTGATGATGATAATGATCTGCAGTGTAAATTTTTGGTGTTGTTGATGATAATGATGATGATCTGCAGTATATATATGTTGTTGATTTTTTTTTTTTTTTTTTTTTGGGTGATTTGGGTTTGATTTGGTTGATCTCTCTCTCTCTCTCTGCTCGGGTGATTTGGGTTTGATTTTTGTGTGATGATGATGATCTGTATTACTCTCTCTATTTGATTTGAGTTTGATTTTTGCTCTCTTTTTTATTTGAGTTTGATTTTTGATTGATCTCTCTCTCTCTGCTCCCCTCTTCTCTTCTTCTTTCTTTCTTCTTCTTCTTTCTTCTTTTTTCTTCATCCTCTCTGTTTCAGAACAGAGAGAAGGACAAAAAAAAAAAAAAGTAAAAATAACAAAACGACATCGTTTTGCGATTCGAGCCATTTCGAGCCACAGTGTTTTCGAGCTACAAAACGGAACTGTTTCTTTTATCCCTATTATCTCTTTGTTCCATATTTGTCTCTCTTCTCTTTCTCTACCGAAGCAAGAGAAGTATCACACAATCTCTCTCTCTCTTTCTCTCACACCAAAGCCATCAATGGTAAACTCCCACGAAATCAAATCCAAATTTTTCTTCTCTCACCGAAGGAAAAGAAGAGTTCATCATCGATAGTGAACCCCCATTGGTGGTGAATCCCTTCTTTTATCAAACCCCGATCTCTCTATCTCTCTCTCTCTCTCTCTCTCTCACACACACACACACACATACACACACACACACACACACACTCTCTCTCTCTCTCAAACCCAAATCTAAGTACTTAATCATGATTTGAGAATCAAATAGGACGATTTGGGTTTCAAAACACAGTCATCTAGTTTCAAAGATGACGATGTGGAGATCAGCCGAAGTTTTGACAATCGGAGGTGTAACAACTAGCGATGAAGATTAAAGCTCTTTTATGATTTGGCTATATCTCCAATTTTTTATTTTTTTATTTGTTGATTTCTTGTTTAACATTGTTGAATTTATATTCCTGAATTTTTGTTGCTTTTTTGTTCCTAAATTTTGTTGAACTTTTAGTTAGATTTTTTTGTAAAAAATGGTATATTGGGGCTTTTTGCCGTGAAAGAAGAAGAGATTGGGGGAATATTGTTGGGGATGCTGATATGGCAAGTTTGGCAATTGTTAAACCTCCTGCCAAATTTGGTACATGAAATAACATTGCCAAAATTTGGCAAGAAAGATAGCAGACCACTGTATAGTTGGTTTTTTGCACTCCTCAGAGGGGTTTAGTCTTTTTGGGTACGATAGCCATACAGCTTGAACTCTTGTGGTTTTGGATCTGGTTTCACAAGTACAATGTGAAACTAAAAAAACCGAATGAGAGTCCAAATCCGACAAATCTTAGAAAATCCATTAATCATCAGAGATGTTAGAAATAGACTGCATTGCCAGATTTCAGAGTCGACAGCTAAATATTTTTAAGAAATTTAGAAAACCCGTGACTCGTGCCAAAGGCCACTTGTCCATCATAACCAAAGTTGTCTTGGTTCGGGAACTTAGGTATGAGAGGGGAATGTCATGAATTGAGCACCTCAGTCACCCAATCAAAGAGCAGCCTCTACTAATAATGATGTGATTTTTATATACATTATATGCCCTTGTTCTGATTATTAATATACTAACATTACTATGTGAAGCAAACAAATATAGACCACGTCACTTATTTTGGAATGCTTTGATTTCATGCTTGTTTGAAAAGAATTTTGAATATGTGTTGAAGTGAATGAAATGATGCATCGGTACAGGAAACCGGAATTAGATCCGTCTCAATTAATCACTCCTCTAGGAGCCCAGGTCCGCATTCATACCTTGAAGGAAAAGTGAGCTCATATGTACATTAATCAAAATCATTCCAACTTAGGCAAAATAACCTTCATTTACAAGCATTCAAAGAGGTATTTCAAATAAGCACGTAGTCTCATGGTGGTGTGCTTGACATGGCAACATAAACACACATATAATATGCTAAAGCAAAAATGCTCACCTAGTACTCCGAAGCAAGCCAAAGAAAAGAAAACAATTTGAAAAATGCATGACCCTAACAATGCACATGACTACTGCAATACATTCAAGAATGCAACTTATTAAGTTCGGCTTATTAACATGACATATGAATCGATTCAAGGCATGAGGTAGCGCACGTATTCAAGTAAGTAAAATGACAATGATAGTCAAGAATGATGAACCAAACCTTGATGCATGCAAAAATGGGTACAAAGCATAGCAATGATATGGAACGAAGACATTATACTATATGTTACCATGGTAAACATATAAATAAAAGGGAGAAAGAAATAGGAGTTAGAAGATACACAAATATTACAAATTTGCCTTCGCACAAGAGGGTCCGAATGGCCTAATCAACTAATTGTTACAAACACCAAATGAATGAACTAATTAATTATTACAAGTCCGAATGAATTAATTACAAATACTAATCTAAAGGAATTAAACAAAAGGCGGGGAATCGCATATGCACATTCAAGAACATCCTCCGGAAACCTCTCTGTTTGCTGCTAGAACCTGCTTTGTCTACAGTTAGAAAATAGTTCTGTTTTGGCCCCAAGATCTGCTCTATTTTGCTGGAAAAAGACCACTGTATGTACACTTTGAAGGCTGGTCGGACCACAATGAGGCCCGGCCAGATCCAATTAAACACGGCCGTGCCTGTTTTGTTTTGTTGAAAAACCACCACCGTCGTGCAACATGCTTGGCTGACCGATCAGACAAGATGGTCGGCCGTTCAGAATAATGGTCGGTCGGCCACTGTTTTTGAGGAATACCCTGCTGCAACAGAACTGGAACAGAGCAAAACAAAGGGTTTTCAAAAGCTGTTCATCCTTCTTATTCCCTCTTGTCATGAAGATTTTCTAGGAGGGAGTAGGTTTGCTTCCCAAATCATCAACCATAGCAAGTTTTCTTGCATGATGATCATAAGAGCAAAAAGGAAAAAGGCTTAGCTAGACCCCAAAAATACTATTCTTCTTACCTCCTTCCTATCATGACATTGTACAAGGAAGAGGTAGAAGTGCTCCACAAATCATCAAACATTACTTAGATAGTATGTGATGATCATAGAGCAAATAAAATGAACAAAAGTAACAATTCAAAAAGTGTTGTCAACTCATCTCTCTACTCATGGAATAAGGATGAAACATCCATTTCCATGCTTCAAAGTGAAACTAGGAGAGAGTTTTCAATCTTTTCAAGAAAGAGCTCTCTAGGACCAACAAAGCAAATAAGGAAAAAACAAGAAACAAACTATCTATCAAAGCTTAAACACACAACTTGGTATATGTGTCGAAAATGATCGATAAGAGAGTTTTTCAACACTTTGAACACGGAAGCTACTACTTAGCATCAAGGTGGACAACAATAATATGAAAAGCAAGAAATTTATATTAGATAAGAAAACTAGGGGCGGGGTGGCTAAGCCTAGGTTCTAATCCTCCCATGACCACAAGGTTCCAAGAGACATATTGAAAGCTACGAACGATTAACTCAACAGATTGGCCACTATATCCTAAACACGCCAAATCTGAGAGGACTTACAACAACACAAATATGATATGTAAAGCATAGGAAGTAAGAGCACAAGTAGTGGGAAGGACTAGGACCCTTTTGTAAGCCCATATTCAATTCATATCACACAAAAAAAAGCCAAAAATAGTGCTGGAAACATACTGAAATTTACCAAATAAAGTGAAAAGAAATGAAACAAAAACAAAACGGTGCACAACAAGTGAACTAGCCAATGAAAGGGTGGCTAGCTCACTCACATTTAACAAAGTTTTTGTCACATTTTAAGCTTAAAATAGCTTTGTAAAGACAAAGAAAAGAGAGAGAAAAGATAGCGAAAAAGCTCAAAGTTTACCTTTTGAAAGAGAGGAATAGCTTCCTAGTTCAGAAACCACAAACTAACCACTCTCAAGAAGTTGAAATTGTGTTCAAGAATCTCAGCAAAAGCTTCTAGTTTAAGCTTGTAAGGTGTATGTATTGTGTATCTATATTTCAAGAGGGTAGAGAAGATGGTTGGTCAAGCTTTTGGGCCCTTGGGGAATTTTTCTAACCCCAAACCATGAGAGAGGTCTTGTATTTATAGACAAAATACTTCTCACGTCGGAAATACCTACAAAAGGACAGCTGGTCCAAAGCATGTGCATGGAAGCAGGTGGCAGCTATAAAATATCTGCTTGCTATAAACATAGCCAGCCGGCCATGAGGATGTATGGCTGGCCCAAAAAAGTGGCCTGTCAGTTATTTTTTGTCTTGCTGCCTTTGAGAGATGAACGAGCCCAAATACCCACGACCGGGTTCAAATACATACAACCGAGTGTAAAGTTTGAAAAGGGGATTTTTTAAGGGCCTAAAACAGTTTTGTCAAAATGGGGTGTAAGGTTGGGATTGGAAGCTCAAAACTGAATTCTTTTGCTGAAAATTCGAAAGATTGCACAGTACAACATTTCATCATCAAGTGTTCAAAGTGAGGCACCCAAGTCTTAAAAGCAATCAAAATGGGGTGTCTACACACTGGAGCACAATGTTGGTAAGTTCTTGCCAAATTTTGGTAATGACAGGACTTTTAGCAGCTCATTGGAGATGCTCTTAAATGCATTGGAGATGCTCTTAAATGAGCATGGACAAAAAAATAATCATATCTTTTGCTTTAATTAAAATTTTTGAAGGCATCTTGGATATTTGTATCACACACACACAAAAAAAAAAAAAAAAAAAAAAATCTGAGAACTTATTTTTAACCAAATAAGTTTAACTTTTTTTGTTTATACAGATTATGAAGAAACTACACTTTTCTATATATATTGGCATAAAACTGTGCTATGCATGGGATCAAAAGTTGTGTCAAACATATTTATAATTTATTTTAAATATTTTAAGTTAATAATCTAAAAAATTATAATTATAAGCGTTCAGATCTTCTAGAGTCCAAACTCTCTAGAGTTTCATGCAGTGATTTGAAATGACACCGTTTTGACTTAAACGATGTCATTTTGCTTAAGCAAAAAAAACAAAAAACCAAAAAACAAAACCAAAAAAAAGAAAAAGAAAAAGAAAAAATATAGATGCCGGCCACTCTTTTTCTTCTTCTTCTTCTTCTTCTTCTTCTTGCCATGCGTAGATTGAGATGAACTTAACAAACCAGATCTCGTTTTGTAGAGGGGAAAAGAGAAGCGAGGGAGGCGACAGTTGATGATCTAGGTTGATTTAGTAGGGGTGGGTATCAGCCCATTGGCCCACCCAACCTGCCCATCCTGACCCTATTACTTTAGGATTTGGAAAAGTTGTTTTTAGTCCATAAGGCCAGACTGAGCTAACATTTTCAACCTAATATATTAATGAAATGGGCTTGGGATTTATACTTTCAACACAGCCTGACTCAATCTGCTGTTAAATTAATTAACTAATTATAATATATTAAAATATATATTTTGTTTGGATCTAGATTTTGTCTTTATTGATTTTATTAAAACTCATATTTGTAGTAATGTTTGATTGAATTTATTTAAGAAATCCTTCAATTTATAATGATGTTGGTATATCTAATATGTGATTGAATTTAATTATGGAATGTTTTAGTTTTAATTTTTGTTTACCATATAGGTTTAAGATTTGTAATTATTTTTTGGGCTAGGCTTGGGCAGATATAGAGACCTTATGTTAGGGTTGGGTTAGGCTTGGGCAGACACAAAGTCTCTTATTGTGTAGTGCCAACTCAACCTGACAAATGTCTAACCCTAGATCTAAGCTGCAAAATTTGGTTAGTTCTTTCTCTCTCTCTCTCTCTCTCTCTCTCTCTCTCTCTCACTCATACTTGTGGAATCATGTGAGATGGGGCGTAGGTGAATTTGGCGATAGGTTTGCAGAGATTGGGGATGGGTGAAAAGGACACAAGAATCAATGACTATAGGGAATGGGCAAAGGGTTTGCGGCGGCGAGAAGTGGTCTTAAGGTTTGAAGAGAGTAGCCAGTGGCAACTAGAAGTGGCAGTCCATTGAAGTGAGGTTAAGGTAGGTGAGGGTTGGTGACGAAAGCAACAAATTTGGTGATTTTGTTTTTTCCCAGCAAACGTTGTTTAAGTCAAAATGGCGCAGTTTCAAATTACTGTATGAAACTCTAGAGAGTTTGGACTCTAGAAGATCTGGACACACTAAGGGGCCTATGTGTCACATTAATGTGAAATGTTGGATTGAGGTAATTTAGGTTAACAAAATGGGTTTGAATTCTCTTGAATTAACCATCTCAACTTGCAAGCGCATTGAGGTTTAGTGGGCTCGTTTTGGAATTGACCTCAGTCATCAAACCCGTTTACTTTTTTAATTGTTAAGTAAAATATTCATGTAAAAAATCAATATAATTTGACATCAATAACTATATGTTTCAATCATATTTAGTCTTAAAAGAACGAACGAAAAATATAATTTAAAGAATAACCATTTATTTTTTGTAATATAAATATAATTCAAATATATAGATACCAATATATGACTATGAGACTCAAAAAATCCTCTCACATGGATTGTTGATAAGATCCAACGAAGAAATGAGCTTGACCCCTGTAGATCTGCAAAGATAAATATGATCGATGCCATCCAATTAGGATTGCCGGCCGGGGACACTCCGATGATAAAGTTATCATCTTGAAGCAAAGAAAAAAGATGAAGAAATTAAGGGTGTGTGTGTGCTGTGTTGCAGAGATGAGGCTTTCCTACCTTCAATGTGATGCCTTCCTTTTATGGAGGTGGGTGTGATATTTGCTTGATGGGCTTTTTTACTTGGGCTGGACCCCATTGTTAGGGCTTGTTTGGCTTACTCCTAATAATTTGGTAGTTTTTGGGTCACTACAATTGCCCCAAAACTTTCATTGTTTTCAGTAGAAGGAATGAGAGTTTTTATTACTGAGTTATGCTGTTCAAATAAACGTTAGGTCTCTCGATAAAGAACACCTTTAATAAATGAATAAAAATAAATGAATGAATGATTATATGAATGCATGTGTGTTTAGGAAATTAGGACTTTGCTCTGAATTCGGAGGCTTTTATTGATGGTGCTCCATGCTAAGCACGGAGATTACTCCTTATTCAGAGGCTTTTGTTGACGGCGTTTGATGCCGAACATGAAGATTGCTCCGTATTTAGAGGCTTTTGCTGATGGCACTCCATGCCGAGCACGGAGATTGCTCTATATTCAGAGGCTTTTGCTGATTTTAAGTGGTGATCAATTTCAGACATTGCAAGGATTTTGAATAATACATCCTGTGTCATTGATTGCCTGTATCAAATGATGTAGACTTTTTTTGGGTGAATTAATGATGTAGACTTGTTAATCACAAAAAAGTGAAAAGCGGAAAAACTTAGAGCATTAAAAAATAGCATTGCGCTCTTGTAAGGAATTGTCGAGTGAATTTTGGAAGCAGATTGAAGTAGATTGTTAAGTTGATTTCTTGCACTTAAGCTAGTATGAGTTGTGATTGTGCCAAATCGAAGTAAGCTAGTCCTGCGTTGTATTTAACGTATGTTTGCCCCCATTGCTTTCGAATGATATTTGTTATTCGGAAGGAATGTAGAATTGACTTTAGCCAAAAGTGCCGAGGAGTAAGCCAATAACAAATTATTGAAGTGGATTCCTTGCCCTTGTTCTTTTGCCGTGGCGATATCAAAATGAAGTCGAGACAAAGAAGGATGCTTGGTGATATTTAAGGTGATATCAATTGCGTTCAGTTTGTACTCAATTTTGATTGCTGGGCACTAAATAAAATCTGCAATTTCTTTTTAATTGAATTTGTAAATTCTAATCACACGAATATGCCCAGAATGTGCCAAATAGCTGGAAATGAATATTGGATCGTTGTGATTGGACTCCGGTTGGCTTAAATTTAGCCAAAATAGATTGAATGTTTCAGATTAACTGGTTACAACTCAATTGCAAAGCACAGGATAATTTCTTCATTGGCTTTGTGGTTCGTCTTCTCTAGCAGAACAATTGACTTTTTGGACAAACTTTGATCGGCCCGTATGTCTTCATTTTATCTCAGATTTCGACACAATTTTTGCGTTGGACATGTCTTGATGAGTACTTCACACTAGTATAATCAAAATTCGAAAATTTCAATTTTTAAAAATTTGATCTGTTTCGCAATCATCAGCGAACATCGGTTAGTTCTTGGCACCTCTAGTTGGTTCGTCTAGACTCCTCTAATCGACATAAACCCTTTGGTATATTTAGATTTTGATTTCAACACCTTCGAAATCTTGACAAATTCGAAGCCGAGATGCCAATTCTATGCCAAGACGGTAGCGCCAAGCAATGTTAATGCACTTCTACTTAAATCATGATATTTTTGCAAAAGAGATAGATGAATTAATAATTGTATTTTTATTTATTTATTATTTTATTTTGAGAAGATGACAAATGTTGCAGAGCTGAAAGTAAAATAAATTCCAGTTGTCGGTCCTGCCCCAGTTGGCAGTATATGGCTAAGGTGATGAATGAATGATCGTCGAAGATAAATGATTGTAGCCTAGCTCCATGAGCCTGTTGTTGAAATTGCATGTCGATTAGACACAATCTGATCGTTGTTCTATCATTTAACATCCCCGATTTGTCGATTTATTGATTCCAATGTGAGACTTGGAATTTGCAAAATTGGACTCCAAAAATGGATTCTACATGACGAAAAACTCGAGGGTGGGCATCCCCAAAGTTATCGGACCACCCAATTAACCCGAATGCGCTAAAATGCAACGGAGCACTTTGCACCGAGAAGCTCACAATAAATCCTTTTGTCACCTTCTTCATGCAACACATTGTGGAAGGCAGAATTTTTCAGATTCAAAATCTTGAATTTGAGCCCTTGTAGCTTTCTCGTTTTAAGTCCAATTCGCCTCATTTTTGCCATTTTTGCCATTTTTGCTGTGTTGGATTTATCTCTTGGCCTAGTGTTCGTTCCACTATTCAGACGCCTCATTCCGCCATTGCTTGGATGCCATTGGACCTTTGAAAGTTGACCAAAAATAAGATTGTTTTACCTTTTTTTTTTTTTTTTTTTCATATTGTTCGACTCTTGCCCTTAGTTGAAGTGTGGTTAGCTAACAAAAGATGTTCAGCAAAACAGAGTGGCCAAGCTCACGATGTCATTGAATTTGCACTCGGCGGCGGCATGAAAATTACTCAGGGATTGATCAAACCATTGCGTTGAACTTCACTAAGGAATTAGTCAACGAGTTGAACCCATAAGATCGGGGCCATGGATGTTGGTTTGACTAACAATATCGAGCTTAACACTTTGCCGAGTATCTACCAACTTCATAACTAATGTGTGATCTATGAGCATAAGAATAACAAAAGTAGCACAACTATGATCCAATCGTCGTGAACATGTTATTAGCATTTGAAATTGGCGTCCAATTCATCCGATCATTAATTCAATGCACCATGGGTTATTTCATTCACAAGACAGCAGGAATTACATACTGGGTCTATACGCTTTCTCTAGAATTCGGCAACCATTTCTCGATTAAGCGGTCTTCGCAACTTCCATTTACATTGATTTTCGCTTGATTGGCTGTGCAACTTGGTGTGAAATACCCCACGAAGTTTATTCAGATTCAGTGTTGTTGGCCGATATATTAACCGAATTGCTCGCCGAAGTGGCTATCTGTAATGATTGATTTAATGACTTTTCATTCTCGAGCTGTTGTTTCCAGAAGACGAAATGTCTGCTAACATATGCTTGATAAGTTGTTGAGATGTGACTCCAAAAAGAGAACTAGACTAGATTTGGTTCTTAGCATTGCTGTTGTCGCCGACATGATTAAAGATGTACGCATTGCATGATTATCATTGTTGATGAGCTTAATGATGGAGTTGTGGTGCCGAGCGTCGAAAAACAAGTTGATAACTATTTGGCATTGCAGATTAACCTATGTGCTGCCAAGGAGGATGAATGAGCTTCAACGAACAAGTAAATGGGCCAGCGGTGACGCGGAGTAAGTAATTTTTCTGAATTACTGGTTATGTTGCCGAATTTTCAAGCATTATAGATAGCCACTTCGCCGAGTAAGTAATCTCATTGTTGAGCTTTATCGATGTAATTCCACTTTTCGATGTTGTCGAGTAGGCATAGTTGTGATAGTCGGATTTTGAGTCTGTGAGTTTATGATCACTACATAAGGATTTTGTTAATGACTCGGCAAGCTTGCCACGGCTATTGTCAATGATTTTGTTTGTTGAAATGCACTGCTCAGATTGTGTTTCCAATGCTTTCGTTCGACAACCTTCATGTTCTTCAATTTGCTGATCACTCTCCTAAAGAGAGTGCCAAGACCCAATTGTAGATCTACCAATTTTGTCTTGGTTTTTCAACTTTTCTTGACAAGATTAATATTCAACAAGGGTTTAACAAAATCTGTGATTATAACTTTATATATACATATACATACATATATATATGAAGGTTGAACTTTAATAGTAAATATAATAAAAAAGAAAGAAGACAAAGAAACAATTGTGGGTCTATTTTTTCTAGAAAGAGATTGGTTAAAATTTGATTTTGTATAAAAGGAGATTACTAACATTGGTGCTCATTGGTTCTGGCACCTTGAGTGTGGTGTTTGCTCTTCTCCTCATTAAATTCCACAGTTCTTTTTCACAGAAGGTGCCAATTGTGAAAGTTAGAAAATCTTCTCACATGGATTATTGATGAGATTTAATGAAATGTTGAGCTTAATCACTGTAGATCTGTAAAGATAAATATGGTCGACGCCACCCAACCAGGATTGTTGGTCGAAGACACTCTGATGATAAAATTGATAACTTGAATCAAAGAAAGAAGATGAAGAAATGAAGGGTGTGTGTGCTATGTTGCAGAGATGAGGCCCACGTACCTTCAATGTGATCTTCCTTTTATAGAGACGGGTGTTATATTTGTTTAATAGGCTTCTTTACTTGAGTTGGGCCCATTGTTAGAAGTTGCGTGAGTTACCCCCAATAATCTAATATTTTTGGGAAACTTACTGATAAGTCTCATGTAACAAGTTCAAAACCCAGCTAATCCCAAAACAAAATACTTGCACCAATTAGTCAAACACATTTTTAATTGTTACCAAAATTTTTTATTTTTTTTTTATTTACAGACACTGTTCACATCTTACTACCGTCGGATTTCCGTTTAACGGTCGCCGGAGACTCACCGGAATGTCTAGAATATTGTCGGAAAAAAAAAATTAAAAAACATGTTATGAAACTGTAAAATTTTACAGTTCTAAAGAATGTTATAAAACTGTAAAATTTTACAGTTTTAAACCATGATTCATTCCAGCACAAAAAAAAAATTTTGAAACTGCAAAATTTTACAGTTTTCACCGCCTGTAACTAAAACTCGAAAACTACTTGTTCAGAATTTGAAAATTTTCTCCATTAGAACAGAAAAACAGAAGTGTATAGTAGAGAGAAAAAAAAAAAAAAAAGAGATCGAAGAGGAAAGACGGATGTAGAGAGAGGATTGTACTCCGGCAACTATTTTTTGTTTAGATCTAGCCAAATCTGTGTAGATCTACTCAGATCTGATGTAGATCTGAGTAGATCTACATCAGATCTAAGTAGATCCACTCATCTTCTTCGTCGAAAAATATATCATCTTCTTCGTCGGAGTTGATTTCGATGGTTGGTGGTTATCAATGAACCCGATCAATGGAGAAAGACATGATCACCTGTGGTCGTCTTCCATGACAAACACGATGAGAGAAAAATGCAGAAAAAAAAAACGAGAGAGGAAGGGAAGCAAAAAGCAGAGAGAGAGAGAGAGGAAAGGACTTTTGGGTGTAGTGAAAAAGTTATGGGATTAAATGGAGACCACATGTTTCACATGGGACCTATGGGTAATTTCCCCAATATTTTTTAGGTCATCACAATGATCATCTTAATTTTTTGTAAAAATATTTTTTTAATAAATTTTAAAAAAATAAACAATTTGAATCACACAAATTAACCACAAAACAAATCTATTAAACCTAAGTGTCCTCTGAAATTAAATGAGAAACATGAAAGATGCGAATATCGTAAAAGAAGTTTATGCGCTTGTGTCAATGGTTCCTTTCCCTCATTTTTAGGATAATGTTAGAGATATCAAATTTTTTATTAAATAAATGATTAAATGCCTCATATAAGTGTGGATTTGCAATTTTGACATTTGGTCATTTATTTAATAGAAAATTTACGAACTCTATCCTATATGAGACATTTAATCATTTATTTTATAACAAATTTAAAACCTATAGTATTTTCCTTTCTCACGTAACACACTTGCACTTGAAAGCAAACCTTTCTCTTTTCTTTTTTGCTTTTTTGTTTTTGTTTTTGGATCAGTACCCACAGTTTTCAAAAATTCACTAAGGCCTCGTTTGGGAACATGCTAATTTAGTAATTTTTTGGCTATTTGGCTAAAATATGAGCTAAAAAAAACTAGTATGTTTGGGATGACTTTTTGGCTTTTTACAAAAAGAAGTGCAAAAAGTAGAGAGAAAAGAGAATCTTTGACTTTTTGGTATGGGTTGTTGGCTTTTTGGCTAATTTAATAACTTTTTGGCTTTTTGGCTAAAAAGTTCGGTTGCCAAACGAGGCCTAAATATGAAAATGAGCATTTATTTTATTAAACTTTTAAAAATTAAAAACATTTTGGTAATAAGAATAATTTAAAATTTTTCAGTGAATTTTAACTGACAAATTAAGTGACTTAATGTTTAAATTATTTGTGTTGAGGTATTGTCCCAACTAATTATGGGGTATTTTACATATGTAATTTGTTATAGAGTTGATTGGAAGCTCTAAAAAACATACTATTAATAGCTCTAATGAATTAGAAATGTTAAAAATAAATAAATAAATAACAACAACAACAACAAAGACACCCATCACATCATGGGGGAGTAGCTTATTAATGTTCCCTCTAGTGCTTCCAATCATTTTTGAATTTGTCAATATCACTATCACTATCACTATCAATTGAAGGAAAAAATAAATAATAAAGTAAATAAATTGGTTGAGTTTATTTGTTCACCTTATATCTAATTTAACAATTTGTCTCAACTCATTTATTGATTGAGCAGGTTTTGATTAACTTGATTTAAATGCATAACCTATTTAAATCATCAAAGTCTATCTATTTGCCACCTCTATGTCTCAGGTAATCTAACCCAAATGTCGAGGTGATTTAAGAAGAAAAATAAAACTTTTAATAGGTGAGATCAGTAATAATGACATAATACTAATTGATACATTAATGTGTATATCAGTTGATACATATAGTATTACAAAAATGCTAGAGGCCTCAAAAATTCTATCAAAAGTTTTACCAAATGTCTCACATGGGTGTGGGACCCACATGGGACCCACATTGTGTGGCTCCCACATCCATGTGAGACATTTGGTAAAATTTTTGGTAGAATTTTTGGGACCTCTAGCATTACTGTATAGTATTATTCTAAGAGAAAATTATCCAACCAATGGTAATTTCAAAAAATTATTACATATTTATAAATCTTAGCATTTATTTGTAATTATTTTTAAGTTTTACATTGATATTTAACTTTTTCAATTTTTAGGTTTTCTTGATGTTCATAGTGGTCTGATGATAGACGGGAGGGAACTCAACTTCTATTGAAAATAAACATTTCATTTTATTAAAATAAATATAATTTAAATATGTGGTTATTAATATTCGATTAATTTGACTTTTTAGATAGATAATTTACTGAAGAAATATTAAATTTACATTTTAGATCACCCAAATGAACCGAAAAATAGGCCATACATCACAAAAATAACTATTAATCTACCTTTTAAAGTTCAAAGTCATAATTTCTTACAAACAGTGGCCATTCCAAGAATTTATGAGGATGAGGTTACTCAAAAAAACTTAAATTTCACATGTTTTATGAGGAAAAAAAATTAAATTAATTAAAATTTGAACTTTTCCAATTTTAAGTAAAATAAACTTCTAATGAAATATTATTGTCTTAACAAAACACAAAAAATACGTAAACTTCTACAATTGCATATGATGAAGTGCTATTTTTTTGTTTTTTTTTTTGTTTTTTGAAATCGTTGCATGATAACCTCATTGTTAGGGATATAAGGAAAATCGAAAAAACTGACCAAACCGATTAAATCAAAGCGAACCGGCTATATTTGGTCTATTTTTTAACAAAAATTGGTCTCTGCGATTTTTAAATTATATATTTTTATTTTTGGTTCGGTATCGGTTCAAGCACTTTATCCACCGAATTAAACCGAAACTGACTGCTTCAACATATATTGTATTTACAATATATATAATCTAATAATGTAATGATATTAATAGATATAATAAATTATTAATTTTAATTAATTAATCTTATCATCTCTATAATCTAATATAAGTTTGTAAACTCTTATTATATATAATCTTAACCTTAACTTATTATTCTTGAAGCCTTTTAGTATTTTTTTAACTTTTTTTTGTTTGTATTTTTGTTAATCTAGGAATTAAAAACTATTTATAAAATGGATGGATTGGATGTGTTTAAAGTGGTAGACAAATAACAAATTTTATATTTTTATATAGATTAGTGATTATATTAAAAAGTGGCTCAAGTTTAAAAAGTTTTAAACTGATTAAACTGCACTGAATAGAACCATTTCAATATATTCGGTTCGGTGCAGTTTGATAGGAGAAGTAATTTATATTGATATTTAAAATAATAAAGTCGACATTATTAGTTCGATAAAATTTTTTATTTAAATACCAACAGCACCAAACTAATTACATCCTACTCATTGTCAATAGTGTCACACACGTTATTTTCTATATATATTATCAAATAATCATTCAACCATTAATTTTTGATTTTTGATTTTTCACTTTTTTTACTTCTATATTCTTCCATTATCTAAGTTGCCAAAATTATCTGAAGAAAAAGTAATAATAATAATAATAATAATAATTTAATACCTCAAACTGTGAGAGAGAGAGAGAGAGAGAGAGAGAGAGAGAGAGGAGGGGGGGGGGGGGGGGGGGGGGAGGGGGGGGCGCTGCACCAGTCCTCAAAGCAACGTATTAGACTTTTGTTCCTTACGTTGTTTGGGACGTAGGTTAGATTTTTAATTTTTTAATTATTTTAATTTAGGATTAAAAAATTTAATTTGAAATAGGTTTCTTTTTTTTATTTTTTTTGCTTTTAATAAAAAAAAAGATAATTATAATTTAAATTTGACATTTTATTTTATTAATTTTTTAATATATTTTATCTTTTTATAATTATTTTAATCCAAAAAATCTTTAGGTTTTTCTTTTGCCAAATGCGCTCTTAAAGTTGGCATCTAATAGTTGGTGGGTCTCGGTTGCTAACAGTGGTGATACATACCACTAAAAAGGGAGCACTAAGTCAGTTTTAATGAGCTAGCAGTGCAGAAAATTGAAAAAAAAAAAAAAAAACAAAACAAAACATCAAATTAATTAGAACTACAGTGTTTTTAGAGCTATTAGAACTCATTATTTTAGTGGTCTTAAATAATTTTCGGTTGCTAATACTGGTTTGGAGAGAGAGAGAAAGAGAGGGGTGCAACAGTCCTCAAAGCAAACGTTTAGATTGTTTTTTTTTCGAACAAAAACGTATTAGATTGTTGTTCCTTAAAGTTTGGCCTTTAATAGTTGGTGGGTCTAGGCTGCTATTAATACTTGGTTGGAGAGAGAGAGAAAGGGGTGCGACAGATCTCAAAGCAACGTGTTGGACTGTTGTTCCTTAAAGTTTGACTTTTAAGAGCATCTTTAATGATTGTTTTTATAATACTATTCGGTTTATTTGGTTTCGTTTTTCTAAAAATAATTTTTAGAAAATTTTATTTTTTATATTTTTTTTGTTTTTATTGAATTTTTTGAATATTTTAAGTAATTTTTTTTAAAATTTTTAGACACACTTAACATAAATATACATAAAAAGTATAATTTTGTGAATTTTTTTTTTAAAATTTTAATAAATACTAAAAATATAAAAAAATACAAAATTTAGTATGTTAATCGTATTTTTTTGTATTTGTTAATTTTTTAAAATATTTTTTCACAATTTTTTTACTTTTTAGATATATCTAAGTAAGATACATTTAAAACAATAAAAAAAAATGCTAAAAATTTTAAAAATTTTCACTAAAAACAAAAAAAAACGAAAAACGAAAAATAAAAAACTCAATTTTCAAAAAACTTAATCTAGAAAACTCAAACCAAACACACTGATTGCTAATATTATAATTTGTCAATAAATAATATTATTTTTGTCAAATTATAACAATGATATTCCAGTGGTCACTTGTTATTTTGACAATTCTCAATTAATTTTTCCTCAAAGTTTGTATGTGTTGTTTAGATATAGTTTTTTTTTTGTAATTTTATTTTTTTTATTTTTTGTATTTTGTGACCTTTTTTAACTATTTGTAAAAAAAATTATATATTTATATTATTTCCGACTAGACAAATATAAAAAATGAAAAAAAATTGAAAAAATGGAAAAGAAAATTTAAATATAATTCAACATTATACATTACAAAAACAAAATGACAGAGTACACAAAAATATATATATATAATTCAACATTATACATTGCAAAAAAAAAAAAAAATTAAATATAATTTAGCTATTGTTTGTATTTTTTTTTTTTTTAAGGCAAACAGAGCACAACGGCTCTTTTCAATTCCAACACAGATCTCCACCGTCCACTTACCCTCAACCAACGGTTGAGATTATACCTCTAGAATTATCTTTTCAATTCCAAGACATACAATGGCTATCTTCACTGGTTCTCCCTCTCACTCTGATTCTTACTCTCCTCTTCCCTTACGCTCCTTCATAGACGAAGCTTCTCTCTGTCTGTCTGTCTATCTGTCTCTCTCTCTCTCTCTCTCTCTCTCTCTCTCTCTCTTTGTGTGTGTTTCTCTCTTCACTCTCTCTCTCATTCTGACTCTCACTTTCCTCTTACCTCTTCCTCTTCCCTCATGGAATTGTCTCTGTCTCTCTATGTCTCTGTGTTTGAGCTCAACAGTTAGCACTATTAATCTGTCTACAATCGCCGATCTATCTTTTTCTCTCTATCCTCAAACCTCGCCGGTCTCTCTCTCTCTCTCCTCAAACCAATATATCATCGATTTGTGTATCTCTCTCTCTGTCCTCAAATTCTATCTTTCTCTCCATGTCTCTGTCTCTGATTTGTCTCTCTATCTCTATCCTCAAACCTCTCCAATCTGTCTGTCTGTCTGTCTCTCTCTGTGTCCTCAAACCAGTATACTCTCCGATTTGTCTCTCTCTCTCTCTCGCTCTCTTTCTTTCTGTGTCTTGAAACCGATCATCGATCTACAATCTCCACAGCTAGTCCAGTCGGCTGAAGAAGATGCTCAATTCTAGTCAAGTCCTCAAACCCATTCCAGTTATTTATTGGTTAAATTTGTTTATAAAATTTATATCAATTTGTAAAATTTAATTTGAAATTTGCTACGTGATTCTAAAATTGATTCCCAAATTGAAATTTGTGTAATTCTGAAATTGATTTTGAGATTTGTGTGATTTTGAAATTCTGAAATTTATTCTGAAATCTGTTCATATTTATACTGAAATCCTAAAATTTATTCAGAAATTGATTATGAAATTGTGAGATTTATTGTGAAATTTGTGAATCTGGTTGTATTTTTCAAATTTTGATTTGATTTTGAAAATTGGGAATTGATTATGAAAATTACTTGATTTTCTACTGCTTCAATTCTGTTTTTTCAACTGAATTTGGAGCCACAAATCTGTTCATATTTGCTAATGTGGCATGTTTAGCAGCTGCTATTATACCTGCCAAATTTGAGAACAAAAATGGCATCTACCATCTTTGACAAGTAGAATAGCAGGCCATTAGAGACTCACTTTTTGTCACTCTGGCCAAATGCTCTATTGGAGATGCTTTAATAGTTGGTGGGTCTGGGTTCCTAGTAATACTTGGTTGGGTTCTTTTGGTCTTTAAGTAAAAGTTTCACCATATAAGAGTTGTTTTATTTTATTTTTCTTGTTTTTAAAAATAGAAAAAATATTTCTATTAAAATAAAATAAACAATATATAAGATTAAAATAAAAAAATAATAAAACCTTAAAGAAGCCAAATAAATAACTAAACAACAAAAATAAATCCGTCAAAAAATCAATTACGATTCAAAAAAAATTATCAATTTTTCTTATAGCTATGGTTTGAAAAATAAGATTGGCATCAAACTAGGTAAGATCTGCATCAACACCCGCCGTCGCCGTCGACATCGTCTCTGTCACTGCTGTCTAACTTCGCCATCAACGCCGCCGAACTTCAGATATCGCCAAATGCTAAAGTTGAAGATAAAGAACACCCACAATGGTATAGGAGAAGGCTTGAGAGAGAAGGGAACTATTGTGGGGTGTCAGAAATTCAAAAATTTATACCGAAATCAGGAGAGATATACTCAAAACACCTATTTCAAACATAAAAAATCCAAATCTACACTCTAAAAGTGCAAATCTATATTGTATGAGTGTAAATCTACATTTTAGAAATACAAAAAGATGTCCCCAGAGTGTCGCCGAAATTTCGCCAAAACACCATCAAAAATCTCTAGAGAGAGAAGCTCAGCTCGCTTTCTCTCTTCAGGCATCTAATAAAGATGTGCATGTATAAGACTTAGAGCTCTCACGACCTTACTTGAACATGATTAGTTCTATAGGATCGTACCTCTGAATCCTTGAGTTCTAAGGAGACAGAACCCAATTTTACTAGTGTTCAGTGTTAAAGATACTCTGAGTTCTAAGGAGACAGAACCCAATTTTACTAGTGTTGAGTGTTAAAGATACTGGTTTAAGTTTTCCTGGTATTTTGGTCCTTACTGATTAGACCATAGACTTTTGTTTCGGTTGTATTAAGACAATTATGTTAGTGCTTCAAATTTGTCATGCCTCTAGTTACCATTCTCAATAAGACTTAGAGCTCTCTTATATATCATCTAGATAATTCACTAATTTTCTTACATTTTGATTTTTTTTTTTTTGAAGATGAAAAACAGTTATATTAAGATAAAAACAAATAATATACAGAGTAAAATAAAAACAAGACCTTAAAAGGACAAACAAACAACTAAACAATAAAAACAAATTTGTCAAAAAATATGTAAAAAAGATCATCAGAATATCACCGCGATAATACTGAAGCTTCACCGAAAATCTCAGAGAGAGAGAGAGAGAGAGAGGCTCTCACTACGCTTTCTCCCTACTGGGCCTCCACATCTGGATTCTTATGTACCATGACAAGAGTTAATGCATTACACCAACAGAAGCACCACTATTTCAGTAATGATACAGGCCCCAAAGAGATGACCAAATAAATGACCAAACATCCTAGCTGGACTACCACCTAAGGTTAGTGGGACCCACCACTAAACAACTCTCATTTTGTTCTCACATGGTAGAAAAAAAAAAAAAAAAAAAAAGGGTGCCAAAACCCCTCAGCTTCTTTTAGTCCATGAAAACAGAATAGTCACACCGAAGAAAAGAAAAAATCACCGCCGAAGAAAGTGGAGTGCGTGGAAAGAAGAGGATTGATCAAGTAAGTTTTTAATTTGTGAAATTTAGTTTTTTGTATGATCTAACTTGTTATAATTATAAAATTTAATTTATTTTTAAATTTTTGGAAAGCTTTTTTTTCTCTAATTTTTGCAAGGAATTATATTTTTTTAGGTTTATTATTTTTTGAGTGAACAATGAATTTTATTATTGAGTGGTGATTCATCCCACTAATTTTTGGACCACTAATAGCTCTAATGAGCTAAAAAAAAACAAAAAAAAACAAACTCAAGCCAAAACATCACATCACTTTGGTGGGGGCCACTGTGCCACATCATTAGTGATACTCTAGAGCTCCCAATTTAGTGCTCTAAAACATTATTCTTTTATTATTATTGAGAAATTCATACTCTAACATTGTATTTGGTTCATAGTTTTGAGTCAAATTTGAAAAAAGAAAATGTGTCCCACCATTTTATTTTTCATTTTCAAATCCCTAATGATCTGGTTGGACAATAAATTTGGATAAAGATTTAGAAAAGAAAATGAAAAGGTGAGTAAAACATAAATGGAATGTATTTATATTTTATCTATTTATTTAATTTTATTTTTAAATTTGTACTCAAATCCATAAAGCAAACAAGCCTAAATGTTTTTTAAAAGTCTTGAAAGAAAAAAAAAAAGAGGTTCAAATAGTGAACTGGATTATTGCATTGTGCTTCCTTTTCTAATCTTAATGAAAGCTGTGCTGCTCTGCATCAATTATATATATATATATATATGTGATGCTCTACCGTAATCTACTAGGAGCTTCTCAAATTTTTTTCTTACAGAGCAACAAAAATTAACATCTCAACTATTAATTTCAACTATACATCTGCATTTTCATCCTTTTGTAAGAATTTATCTTAGGATTTTTTATTTTTAAAATTCAACCTCTCATTTGTAGTTGAATATTTGTGGATCTTGTTTGATTTGTGCCCTTTTTTTTCCATCCTATTTTGAGGCATTCTAGTTGTTCGTTGAAAATCAATTGGAAAATAGTAGCTTTGCTTATTTTGTTGCACCTTCAAAGTGGCACCTTCAAGGTGTTTGTTGAAAGTCCTTTGAGAAATAGTAACTTTCTAACTTTGTTTATTAAATGGCACATCAACTGATATTTTTTTTTTTTTTTTTTTGACAAGAAGAAAAAATTCCATCTTATAGCATAAGATCAAACAATGTTGGTGTGTTAAAGTTTCGGAATAGACAATGAAAAATGGGAGTGACAAGCACTAGTTCAAATATTGGATTTCGCAGAAAGTCTTTCATAGATTGTACTTGACATGTGCTGATGCAAGATGCAATTTTTTGACATTTTAATTTGGGTGTTTCTTATAGAGGTGTTGGTCTAGTAAATGCTAAAGATAATGAATGAAGTAAGAATGATGGTTCAGAGACTTCACTTTAGGATATGAACCAAATATTTTTTTGAATATTGCTTGGCATTATATGAAAGTGTACACAAATTTTTTTTATTTATTATTTTTTTAATCTTTATAATGTATATAAATGTATGTAATCAGTAGCAATGTCTTTGAACTTACAAATGTAAAATAAGATCAAATAATTATGTATCCTTTTGTAATAAAGTTGTGTAATTTTTTCTTTTCTTCGGTGATGAGTATTCAGCATTTATGGCTTGAAAGAAACTGAGCCTCCGTTTGGGAAGTGGGCTGGCTCTTTGGCATTTTGACTTTTTTGGCTATATGAGCCTGGGCTCAAAAGCTTGGTTTGGGAAGGGCTCTTGGCTTTTTGACTTTTTTGGCTTTTTTTGTGAGAGAAGAGTGTAATGATTATGGGGTTGGATGTGATGTTTTGTCTGTTGTGGCTCATGAGCCTATTTTGTCTTTTGTGGCTCATGAGCCCAATGAGCCCTTGCCAAACGAACGCCGAGGGGTTTTGGCGCCTCTTTTTTTTTTCTTTTTTTTTTTTGTTCTTTCTTACCAAATGACAGTTGTTTAGTGGTGGGCCCCACTAACCTTAGGTGGCAGTCTAGCTAGGTGTTGGTCATTTATTTGGTCATCTTTTTGAAGCCTGTAGCATTACTGTCACTATTTATCAAATTTGATAAGTTTTATATGTCCGTGTCTTTTATTACATCAACACATCTAAAAAACAAATAAAAAATTAACAAATGAAAAAATAAAATCAGTAATATAAAACATTTCTCTTCCAATTGAGGGTTGCTATACATTTAGATGTGATAAAAATAAACAATTAACTGCTCAATTTGTTAAATTTTTATATCGATCTCAAATGAATTTTTGTCAAGCTGAGTTTAAATAGTTCGATATTTTTATATCATTTTAGATTTATCGAATTAATCTGATCGAACAATTGACTGTTCAAGCTTAGTTTGAAAACTTTGGCGAATTTTAAAATGTGTTCAAGATTGACTAATTTACTTAATAAATTAAACTCAAATAAATTTTTAAAAATCAAACAAGAGTTTGTCACCTCTATATTTGGTCTAATGCACATCATGTCTAACCCTATACAAAACTACATAAATTTTTACGAATTTACATTAGTTATCTAAAAAAAAAAAGTATAAATTGAACACAAATTTATGTAATTTTGTGAAACTTACGTGATTACGCGAATTTGTATTTCATTTATATATTTTTGTAAGATCACTTATATAAGTTCGTGAAAATTTACGAAATTTTGTGCATTACATAAGTGTGCATTGCACAGCAAAATTTTTTCTTATTATTAATAGGGTAAATTACACTTATATCCCCTGAGGTACCTGTAGACATCCCATTTTGACCGACTCTAAGACTTTGTGTTTCTCACAAAATTCTCAGTATGAAAGATGGAATTTATGCTTCATTTCTAACCCTAAACTTGTTTTGGCCAAGTGTTCAAATCCCGTTCAAAACTTTCTTTCGAAATGTTATTTTCACGTTTTGTTCTAAATATTTTCGTAGTGTTCCGAGACTCACTTTTAAACTTCAAAATAAAACATTTTCTCAGGAAATTGAGCGAAGAACAGCGTAGAAATATGAGGAAATGATGAGAATTCCGTCGAAAAGTCTTGTTGCATGCAAATTAGTTAGGCCTTGACCATTGTTTTGGCCACTGGCTGGTTGGCTAAATTTTTGGCTGGCCAGCCAATAAGTTGGCCGGCTAGCCAAGGTTTTGGCCAGCCAAGCCAAGATTTTGGCTGGCCAACCAAAAAATTGGCTAACCAACTAATTTACCCAAGAACGGGGCAGTTTTGACAGAATTCTTGTTGAATGGGTGTAGGTCATGCCCATTCCAACTGTTTCTTAGCAGATTCAAGCTCAAGGTACACACCTACTCCTTCCATGATCATTCTTGGGCTTCCATTGTCAAAAGGGTGTTTGTCTCCTTTCCAAAAGAGAGCAATCATCTTTGTCACCCATGGTCTCTTGTCACCCACATTGTCTCCTACTATTTTCCATGATTGAGTGTGCCAACATTGCTGATATAAAGGAGGAGGATGTATGTATCAAGAAGAAGAAGGGAATTGAATTGAAAGTGGAAAGAGAGAGTCAGAGAGATATAGCGATCCCGATTTTGACCCGACCTTTGTGATATTCTGGACTCGGTTTTCGTGGTTTAATATTGTTATCCATGTCTTGTTTTCCCTCATTTACCTTTGGGTTTGAGTATTGGAATGTCTTGGGCATGTTTGGAGCAGGTTAGTTGCTTGTTGTTCAAGTTGTTGTTGTCTAGAAATTTGTTTCTTCGCTAGAACAAAGCTTCTTGCATTCGAGCGAGCCTTGTGAAATTTTCTTTTTCACTCGAGCGAGTTTTCTTACGCTCGAGCGAGCTTTGAGTGCTCTCAGTATTTTGCCCAGACGCAGAATTTCTGGGAAGGTTAAGGTCTTCCCGCGCTCGAGCAAGAGTGTGCGTCTGTAAAACTTCTGAAGGTATGTATTCTGCGCTCGAGCGACAACTCCTTCGCTCGAGCAAGCCTCGCGTATATCAGTTCACAATAGCTCATTTTTGCACAGAAATTTTATATCTTTTCATCCCAAAACCCTAATCCGACACCCTCTCTCTCTAAAACACTCTTTCTCTCTCTACAAATACTCCTTGATCTAAGCATCTCTCAATCCTACTCCATTTGATAAAGGGTTAGAGCACATTGTGGGCTTTCTCTTGATCCCGCAAAGTAAAGTTTGGGGCACTTTTGAGGTTCTTCTTCATCTCTTTTGAGATTCTACACTTGAGATAGGGATATTCTACACCTTAATATGGGTTTTAACCTAGGTATTTATTGTTATGTATAAATGGTGGGATTTAGGTAAAGTTAGGGTTTGGATTCAAAATTAAAAGAGGGGATTTTCATGTTTGTTTACAAAATGACTATGGGGCTTGTATATGAGATTCTCTAGTGTTAAAATGGTGAAATTTAGCTTTTGGGTTGATATTTGAAAAATGGAGAAATTTGCCCTAATATGAGTTAAATAATTATTTTATATAAATAATGAAATTGATATGGGAAATGTGAAATTGAGAGGATGTATGAATGCATGGTGTAGATGGATTTGTTAAATCACTCACCTATGGAATTTTGATAAATTATCTGTTATAAAGAGTTTATATCTGTCTAGAAATATCTGTTTTGGGCTATTGGTGGAGGATAGCTATGATTGTTGTAGAAATTGCATGAGGATTAGGTAAATTGAAACCTATCTTTTAAATTATGTCATTAAATATGACGGTATGATTGAAACATTGAATATGTGTTGTGGATAGTCATTGTATATGACGAAATTTTAATACATTGTATATGTATAATTGTTTGGGAGGAGAAAGAGGATGTACTCCACTGTTTGGGAGGAGATAGGGGATGGACTCCATTTAAAATTAAGTTGGCCGGAGTGTCTAGGGTGAAAGTCCCAAAATCTTGTGTATATATGGGTGCCGATTCCCTCGGATGAGAATTCCGTAAAATGGAAAAATAGAAGTGATTGAGTAATGGTTGTGTTGAATTGTGAACCACTAAGTTGTAGTCTCATTTTGGTTGATTGGATAAAAATGAATTTGGTTAATGGATTAACTTGAAATGAATGGATGGAAATGGATTGAGATGTGGTTATCTATATTGAGTAGTCATGGGAAGAATGTAAGTTGGTCATGAATATTGAACATTTATCTGACACTTATATCTTAGTTAAACCTCATATATTGTGTTAGTTTATCTCTATTGGGCTTTGGCTCACCCCACTTGGGAAACCATTTTCAGATACTAGTGATATGCCTCCTCCAAGGACATAGCTTAGGAGGACTGAGGGCTGAAGGCTCTGGGTATGTTTGATTTGCATTTGGGAGATGAGTTTTAGAAAAAAATTTCTAAAAAATTGTTTGATTTGAGTTTTTCTCAAAAAATTTTCAAAATCACTTTCTCTCTCTTACATATCAATCAATCACTTTTTCTCTCTCCTCTCTCATTCTTAATCACTTTTTCTCTCACACACATCTACTCAAATTCTCCCAAAATATCAAATCATCCCAAACTCCCAATAAAACAACTCTCCCAAAATATACAACCAAACAAACCAAAAAAATTTCTAAACTCTCTCCCTAATTTTTTTTTTCAAAAACAACTCTCTCAAAAACAAACCAAACAAGCCCTCTATTTTTGTTATGTTTATGTTTAGATGTTTATTCAAGCCGAGAGTTTTACATGTATAGATCTTAGAACTCTTTCTTTTGTTGTAACCAAGTGATATAAGGGGTTGTTTGGGATGATCTAAATAAGTGTACTTTTTGACTTTTTATGAAATATGGATTGAGTTTGGGTTGGGTTTGAAGTGATGTGTTAGAGAGGTGATGTGACTTAAATAAGATGATGTGATTTAAATAAGATAGTGACTTTTTGACTTTTTATCTTTTTTCAAGAATGCCAAACTTGGCCTTAGAAAGATGTAAGCCCGTAGGGCATTTATTTTGTTGTCATTAACTTGTATTACATGCTATAGATTCAGAATGAATGTTTATGAATGTATAATGCATGTAATATCCTTTTTGTAATAGAAACTCTGATGAATGAAGTATATCACTTTATTATGTTCATAGATCTTATGGAATGGATTATTTGTATTATATTTTGGGGGCGTTACAAGAGAAAAGAGAGAAGTCTTCAACATTTTGAGTCATAAGCTTACATACACTGATATTCCATCTTCCAACATATAAAACCAAGCCCATAAATTCTATGAGAGTGATATTCTTGAGCCATAATCCAATAGAGAGTGAGTGTTCTTGAAATTGTGAAAAACAGAGTTGTATAACTCTTCCCTCCTACATACATTGTTAAATAGCCCAAAAATACCACTCCAACTTGAATTTCGAATTTTCAACCTGAGAATTGAGAACACACTTCTTAATTTTGAGGGTGATCAAAATGAAGTTTGAAAATCAAATCATTCTTTGGAAGGTAAATTTTGCACACTTTCTATTTTCTTTTACTTTCTTGCATTTTTTTTCTTCTATTGCTTTTCTTGCTTTGATTTCATGTTATAAACCTATTGTAAGCTAACCAGAAGTGGTTAGTTGAGCCATTTTCATATTTTTCGTCTGTTTTTCTGGTCTTTGAAGCAAAACGGAGTTTGGCCTGGCCTTATTGGCCGGTCGACCAAATTCTCCGAGACAGAACTCCAGCAGCCTTCCGATGTCAAACAAAATAGTCTCCGACGATTTCTGAGGACCCCTGAAGTTGCTATTTTTACTATTTTTATGTTAATTAGAGAGAGTTTGTGATGTTTTAATTTTTGTTGTAATATTTTTCCTCTCACCCCTTATTCGGATATGTAATATTCAAATATGTAATAATTTTCCACCTCGCTTCTTTTTATCCCGTTTTTTATTTTGCTTTTCATATTCTGTAAATATGCATGTTATTTTATTTATCATATCCGTGCTTTGCATCCATGTTTTATGCCTTAAGATCTACTAAATTTGCATCTGTGGGTTTAATTGATTATTATGTAATTTTGTGTGCTACCTCATGTTTCGAGATAATTCACATATCATATATTAGAAGCCGGATCTTTAGTTTGCATTAGGATCTTGTATGTAGGATCATGCATGTATTTACTAACTTTATTTTATACCTATTTGAAAAACGTCGATAAATATGTAAACTTTTATGCTTTAGCATCCCCGCTTGTGTGTGCTTTTCTACTATGTTTAGCATCCTATCTTGTGGCTATGTATTAATTTGATATAACTCTATGCATGCCAGTGGGTGAAGGTTGTGTTATTTAATTTGAAATAAAATTGATTTTCATGAATGCACTATTCAAAACCTTTTCGAAATAATAAAATCAACTTGTTCAAAAATAGACTACATAGTCTATATTTATTTGTTTCACATAGCAAATTTTAGAATTTATTAAATAATCAGAATATGAATATATAAAGTAAATAAAAATCATATTATGGTTTAGTAAAGGCCAATTTTTTGATAGGATAAGCGGCAGTGCTCAATTAAAGACCTCCCCCTTTCGTACCTAAGGTTCTGAGACAAGCATCCTTGTTTACGATGAGCAGTGGTTTTGACACAAGTCACGGGTTTCCTAATTTTTTAAAAATAAATATTAGGTGGCAACTGTGAAATCTGATGACGCAGCCCATTTTTGAAAAATATTTTTGCAATAAAATGAATTTTCTAAAAGTTGTCAAATGTGGATTCTTATCTACGTTTCACATCGTATTCGTGAGAATAGATCAAAGAGACTGAGGGTCTAAATTGTTAACACACGTGGATATCCCCGGTCATGTTACAACATCCCTTGACGTTTGGAAAATTATACTGACCCCCTGTCATTGTAATTATTCAGACGGAATTAACATTGGTATCAAAAAGACATTGAATCTATAGACTCTCTTTTCTTACTTTGCTTTATTTCTTATGTTTTTTTTTTTCTTCTTTCCTTTGTTTTTTTTTTTTAAATGTATTTTCATTTGTTTTTTATAAGGAGTTGTTGTCTTTTATATAAGTAAGGAGATTTTTGTAAAATAAAATTATTAATTATATGTGTGAGAATATAATTTCTATAATGTCAGAAAGTGAAATATAATAAATCAAACTTTAGGGGTGGCAGCATAATTTACCCTTTTTAATATTAGTAAATGAAGAGAAGGGAGGCCGCCGCGGTGGTCCCAGCAGCCGCAGGTCGATGAGGGAATAAAAGTAAAATCAATTGAAATATTCAATAAAATAAAAAAAAGGACAAAAATTCAAATTTAGGTCAAGTTTGGCTACTTAAAATAAGTACACACTTTTTATCTTTTTTTCATCGCATTACTTCTCTACTTTTCTACACATCTTTTCGTAAAAATACAAAAAATACACTTATTTAAGTCATCCCAAATAACCCCTTAAAATTAAAATGTGCATAGGAATAGAGTGCCCAACTAAAGGTGGTAGTGGAGCTAGCCGTGTGGTGGGTTCATTCCTTTCTATTAGTTTCAACGTCATCCCTACGTAGCACACTAGCACTTGGAAACTTGAAAGCAAACCTTTCTCTTTATTTTTTTATTTATTTATTTTTTGTGGCTCACTATGGGTGCCAGCCCACAGTCCCAAAAAAATCTACTAAATATGATAATGAAAATTTATTTTATTGGACATTTAAAAATTAAATGTTTTTGATAACAAGAATATTTTAAAATTGGACAAATTACCTACACCTCTTTTGAAATTTAACTAAATTATAAATTCTTTCCCGAAGCTTCATAAATCACAACCCGCTTCGTGATGTTTATATTCACATAACAATTTAATCCTTACCATTAACTAAACGTTAAGAATGATTAGCTAATATCACCAAAATATAAATTGATGGACGATATTGCCACTGCTGAAATCTTTTGATAAATCAACAAAATTTACAAAAGAATTACGTTAGATAGAAAGAAAAAGAAAATTAAGTTTTTTGAACCATGTTTGATTTATTGTTAGAAAAAAATTCAGAATTAAAAAATAAATAAAAACTAATTTAATAAAAATAAATATGAAAAATATATTTAATTTGTAAAAATTATTTCCAATCACTCAAAAGATAAAATTATATAAAAATAATAATAATTTTTTATTTTTTATTTCTTAACCAAATTAATTTTTTATTTTTTAAAAAAAATTAAAAATAAATTTCTAAAAATCAAACCAAACATATTCTAAAAAATTTTTAACAAGCCATTTCATGTATTTTAAACTTATATAATTATTTGTTAATTTTTTAATATTTTCATCATCTGACAGTACAACATATGAGAGTTTGTTTTAGAGACCAATTTTTTTTTATTTCTAAAAGTGAAAATTTTGTTACAAAAGATATTTAGGGACTAATTTCTATCATGTGAGGATAGCCACTAAAAAGTCACCCTGAAAAGTAAAAAATAAGGCTTTTAGCAATAAAATTTCGAAAAATGTCAATAATAAATAGACTTTTAGGGACAAAATGATTTGGTCTCCAAATGATTTATTTTTTGAGACAAACAAAAAGATAATAATTAATCACTAATGTTTAATTTTCGTTACTAAAAATATAATAATGACACTTTTCGCAACAAAAACATTTGGGGTATGTTTGGTTTGTGTTTGTAGAGTAGTTTTTGAGATAAAAAGTAATTTTTGAGATAAAAAATAATGTTGTTCCTAAATTTTGGTCTTTAAAACCTTAATTTTTTGTAGTGTGATAATTGTTTTTCCATTTTAATTTTACATTTCATTACTTATTTAAAAATGATAATTTAGCAAAACCTTAGGGAGAATTTATAATTTAGCTAAACCTCAAGGGGTGTAGGTAATTTGTCCTTATTTGTCAAAAGGGCATTTTAGTTAATTTATAATATCCGTTAACGGCGTTAATTATGATGGACGAAATGTAATTTTTAAAATCTCAATTTTTTTTTTTTTGTAATTTTATTAAACCACAATGGAGGTGTAGGTAATTTGCCCTTTAAATTTTTTTGATTGCTCCAGAATAGGTCATCCATGAGTCAAGGTTTTTGATTTAGTTAAGGTGCTGTTTGGTAATACTTACGTTATCAGTTTTCAGTTTATATTTACAAAAATTTAAAAAACTCAAATAAAAACTTGTTTGGTAAATTTTTGATTTATAAATTAATGATCTCAATTTATAAATTTGCCCAAAAAATGTAAACTCAAAAAATATGTTTCTGTTTTGAGTTTTGAGTTTTTTTTTTTTTACCACCCAACACTAGCCACCACCCGCCACCATTTTCCACCACCGTCTTCCGCCACCACCACCCCCCACCCCCCTACCACCACCTGCCACCACCACTCACCACCCACCTGCCACCACCACCCCGCCACCCGCTACCCGCCACCCACCGCCCACTACCACCCACCATCCACCTGCCACCTACTCGCCACCACCATCCACCTCCCGCCACCACCACCACCACCACTACCCACCACCCACTTGCCACCCACCCGCCAGCACCCACTACCCGCCACTACCATTCATCTGCCTGCCACCACCACCTGCCACCTACCCGCCACCACCACTCACCACCCACCTGCCACAACCATCCACTACCCGCCACCACCACCCACCTGCCATCCACCTGTTCAACTCTAAAGTTGAACAAATCAAGTTCAACTCTAAAGTTGACAGTCATGCTTGGATTGATGGGGCGCATCACGTATCTTGTTTTGGTGTTTATTTTGTAGATTTTTATAGATACATAATCAAAATATTTTTATTTTATTGTGTTTGTCTAAAAAAAATGATTAGTCTATTTTAAAAAATGCACTAGTCGTTCATTTTTTTAGAGTCAATGTGCTAAAATAAAAAGACTACAATTAACAAATTAATCTAATTTTTTTTGATAAATGATATGCACAGAAATTGAACCACTCTCTTTTCCTTGTTGATTTGATCAAATATATGTATCTTCGAAATTGAACCACCAACTCTCTTTTTCCTTCTTTATTTTATCAAATGTATACATAGGAAATTCAACCACTAACTCGATTTTTTTTTTCTTTTTCTTTGAACAAACTTTTCCTTGTTGATTTGATCAAATAAATTGAACCACTAGCTCTCTTTTCCTTTTTGATTCGATCAAATATATATATATATCTTCGAAATTGAACCACCAACTCTCTTTTCCTTGTTGATTTGATCAAATATGTATAGGAAATGGGAAATTCTTTGTGGTGTGTATCATATACACATTTAGTTACAATTTTATGTCAATGATTATGATTTACTGTGTGTTAGTTACGACACATTGTGAAGTTGGTTATAATATTATTTTAAATATGATTTAAGAATTATTTAATTATACTTTATGTGATATTTGATTATAACTCAAATTTATTTTTATTTTTTTATAATAATTATGACTCTAATAATATTGAATTATATGTCATTTATAATAATCAAACTAACAAATAATATAACTTGCATATGACATTACTCATAGGATATTGAACTTTTTTCTTTTTTCTTGTTGATTTGATCATCCTTTCTGTATTTCTTTTCGATCATGATGGATCTCCAATTGATTAACTTGTTTGTTGATTACACTTTGTATTAGCTTTGATATAAATAATTCATGGTGTTCTAGAACAATAATGTTATGAACACAAAAACTAAATATAAAATAGAATGTATGTGTTTAATTTATGTACACTCATTAGACTTATTGGTTTTGCAATGCAAGTTGGAATAGAATATATGGTGCCGTTTGGTAACACTTACGTTTTCAGTTTTCAGTTTATATTTACAAAAATTTAAAAAACTCAAATAAAAACTTATTTGGTAAATTTTTGATTTATAAATCAATGATCTCAATTTATAAATCAAACGGCACCATATATTCTATTCCAACTTGCATTGCAAAACCAATAAGTCTAATGACTGTACATAAATTAAACACATACATTCTATTTTATATTTAGTTTTTGTGTTCATAACATTATTGTTCTAGAACACCATGAATTATTTATATCAAAGCTAATACAAAGTGTAATCAACAAACAAGTTAATCAATTGGAGATCCATCATGATCGAAAAGAAATACAGAAAGGATGATCAAATCAACAAGAAAAAAGAAAAAAGTTCAATATCCTATGAGTAATGTCATATGCAAGTTATATTATTTGTCAGTTTGATTATTATAAATGACATATAATTCAATATTATTAGAGTCATAATTATTATAAAAAAATAAAAATAAATTTGAGTTATAATCAAATATCACATAAAATATAATTAAATAATTCTTAAATCATAACTAAAATAATATTATAACCAACTTCACAACGTGTCGTAACTAACACACAGTAAATCATAGCCATTGACATAAAATTGTAACTAAATGTGTATATGATACACACCACAAAGAATTTCCCATTTCCTATACATATTTGATCAAATCAACAAGGAAAAGAGAGTTGGTGGTTCAATTTCGAAGATATATATATATATATATATTTGATCGAATCAAGAAGGAAAAGAGAGCTAGTGGTTCAATTTATTTGATCAAATCAACAAGGAAAAGTTTGTTCAAAGAAAAAGAAAAAGAAAAAAAAAAAAAAATCAAGAGAGTTAGTGGCTGAATTTCCTATGTATACATTTGATAATATAAAGAAGGAAAAAGAGAGTTGGTGGTTCAATTTCGAAGATACATATATTTGATCAAATCAACAAGGAAAAGAGAGTGGTTCAATTTCTGTGCATATCATTTATAAAAAAAAATTAGATTAATTTGTTAATTGTAGTCTTTTTATTTTAGCACATTGACTCTAAAAAAATGAACGACTAGTGCATTTTTTAAAATAGACTAATCATTTTTTTTAGACAAACACAATATAATAAAAATATTTTGATTATGTATCTATAAAAATCTACAAAATAAACACCAAAACAAGATACGTGATGCGCCCCATCAATCCAAGCATGACTGTCAACTTTAGAGTTGAACAGGTGGGTGGCAGGTGGGTGGTGGTGGCGGGTAGTGGATGGTGGTGGCAGGTGGGTGGTGAGTGGTGGTGGCGGGTAGGTGGCAGGTGGTGGTGGCGGGCAGATGAATGGTAGTGGCGGGTGGATGGTGGTGGGTGGTGGGTGGTGGTAGCGGGTGGCGGGTGGTGGTGGCAGGTGGGTGGTGAGTGGTGGTGGCAGGTGGTAGTGGGGGGTGGTGGTGGCGGAAGACGGTGGTGGAAAATGGTGGTGGGTGGTGGCTAGTGTTGGGTGGTAAAAAAAAAAAATTCAAAACTTAAAACGGAAACACAATTTTTGAGTTTATATTTTTTGGGCAAATTTATAAACTGAGACCACTGAGTGGTGTTTTGGGAAGTTGGTAAAAAGTTAGCTTTTTGGCTTTTTTAGCTTATTTTGTCTTTTTGTGAGAAAGTTTTGTGAGAGGTGATGTGACTATTGTCTTTTTGTGGGTAAATTTTGTGAGAGATGATGTGACTCAAAATTGGTAAAAAGCTGGAAGCTGGCTTTTTACTAGCTTCCCAAAATGGCCCTGATTTATAAATCAAAAATTTACCAAATAAGTTTTTATTTGAGTTTTTAAAATTTTTGTAAATATAAACTGAAAATTGAAAACTGAAAACGTAAGTGTTACCAAACGGCACCTAAGTGTACTAGTTTTCTATTTGTCCTATGTACAGATTTCTTAACAAATTTATAAATTGATTAAGTTTTATAATTCATGCAAATAAAACTGCATTTAAGTAGAAAATCAAAAGGTTTGAAAACCCAATGTTTTGTATCAATTTTATTTTTTTAATTCATTTCTTTTTTGGTAGAACTCTTAACATAGTTGAAAATTATTTCCTAAAAAATTGGTTATTTTGAAGAGAAAAAAATGTGGCTAAAATAATTTTACAAATGCATTATAGGTATTGTTTTGACAATTATTTTATTTTATTTTATTTTTATTTTCTAGAATAGAAAACAATTTCGAAAATGATACAAATGAACCCCTTGTTTGGTTGGGAAAAAAAATGTAATTTGGTAATTTGGACAACTTAAACCATAAAATCAAATACTTATTAAATTGGTTGCGAACTGTAACTTGTTCAAAATTGTACTAAAAAAATATGTGTTTTGTGGTTGGTTTTAAGTTCAAATTCTCAAATATTTTTTTCCCCCATTAAATTAGGCTTCAACAGTTATTCAAAGTCCGTTTGGAAAGTGACATTTTTAGTAACATTTTTAATTTTTAACTAAAATATGAAATGAAAAAAACAAATATATGTTTGAAAATGACTTTTTAACTTTTTTATAATAAAAAAAAAAGAGAGTAAAAATAAGTATATTAATGGGAATGAATATTTGTCTTTGTAGAGAAAATTAGAAAGAAAAAAAAACTTAAAATTTTTTTTGTATGAGTTTAATATTTTTTTTTTGTCATTTTTAACTTTTAATGATTTTTTTACTTTTGAGGTCAAATAGTCACTTGCCAAATAGAACCTGATTTGCATAATCGTCTCCAATTGAACCACGTGAACATAAATTAGAAATTTTAAAGACTAAATAGAGAAAATTGATAATTTAGAAATAAAATGAAAAAAATAATAATAATTTAGGGAATATATATATAGAAATTAACCCTATAGTATAGAGGTGAGCAGCAGATATATCGATCCGTCCAAACCGACCGAACCGAACGGATTCGCCGCATTTTGGACGGATGTGTGATAACGAGCGAACGATTGCAGATTGACTTTTTCCAATCCGCCCAGTTTTGGACAGATGGCGGATTTTATGTTCATTTGGCCGAAACTGAACTGTCAAACCTCGTGCACCCCTAGTAATTTGTAAGACTTTGTGTTTTTAAGTTTAGATATTTTATTTGTGTTTTCAATTGAAAAAAAGTTTAAATATTCTGTTGAAAATGAGTTTTTAACTTGAATATATTTTTTGAATTGAAAAAAATAAATGTATTATTTATCTATATTTTTTGGTTTTTAAATCTAACTCTAAAAATAATAAATAAAAAAGATAATATATGCTGGTTGGTTTTTGTTTTCAAAAACAGATATAGATGTAACATTGCAGAGGCATATAATCTTTACTACTGCTCTGTTCATGGTTTTGGTGGTTTGAATTGTTTTTATATTTTAAGAACCACATATCGTAATACTTTATGTGGATAAGGCATGTTGTGATTGTAATACTTAGATGAGGCATACAGTGATTGTAATATTCTAAAGTTTCAAACTTTTTTTCTTTGAATGAGGCATGCAGTGATTGTAATACTTTTTTAAGTCATTGACTGTAACACTTTCTCTTTTTTTTTGTGGAGGAAGTGCATAAGTTGAATTATGTTGAAAATTTATAAAATTTTAAACCGCCAAACCAATTCATATCTATCTGTCAATCCGTCAATCCACATGCGCCGGATTGGCAAACGCATGCAGATTCATTTTCTCCAATTTCCCAATCTGGCAGACGGATGACAGATTGGAGGTTCCGTAGTAGCAACCGACCTATGCCCACCCCTACTATAGTATATAAGCATACAAAGTAAGGGAGTAAGATTGAAATTAATTAACCTTCATCAAAAGTGTCACACTTCTATAAAATGAGATAGCTAGGAGTTGGAGAATATTCATGTAACGCCCCCAAAATAATTACACTAATCCAACTCCAAATACTAATACAAAGTGATATAGATACAATAAGAAGCTTTCATTAATCAGTGTTAATATACAAAAGGTGACGCATGCGATATACATTCATAAATCGTTCATCCTGAATCTACAACATGTATTACAAGATGTAACTAAAGAATGAAAGCTAAACAGATATTCATATGCCCTAATGGCTTACATCTTTCCAAGACCATGTTTGGTTACAATAAAATGAGTCATAAACTCAATGCAAATAAAGCCCTAGGCTTGTAACAGAGTAAACACAAAATAAACAAAAATTGAGCCTTTAGCTCCACAATCCACCTAAGCTAAGTCCTTGGCGAAGGTATATCACTAGCACCTGAAAAATGGTTTTTCCCAAGTAAGGTGAGCTAAAACCCAGTAGAAACAATCTAACACAATATATGAATCTTAACAAAGATATAAATATAATGTGCATATACAATGCTTGTGATAAAATCATTCATATTCTATAAGATCATATCATGCCAAGTTTTATATCTCAATCCATTTTATCTCAATTTATTTCAAGTCAATTCATTTCACCTCAACTCATGATTCAAATTCATTGTTATCCAAACAATCCAATTAAAGCTACAACTCAGTGGTTATTTAATCAATACAACCACTACACAAACACTTTAATCTGTCATTTTATAAAACTTTCGTCCGCCTATGTATACATGCGGTTTTTGAGACTTTCACCCTAGACACACAGGCCAACTTAATTCAATGGAGTCCATCCCATTTCTTCTCCCAAACATGGAGTACATTCCATTTTTTCTCCAAAATATCATACATATACAATGTATTAAAACACAGTCATATTCAATGACGACAATTAAGAGATTAGTTTCAATTCACCTAATCCTCATGCAATTTCTACAACAATCATAGTTATCCTCCACCGATGGCCCAAAATAGATATTTCTAAACAGATATACAATCTCCAAGACAGATAAATTACCCAAATTTTCATAGGTAAGAGATAATATACATCCAGCTCCATCATTTATATAAACATTAATCTAATTTCATATTCCTAATACCATTTTCATTATTTATACAAAATAATTATTTGAAGCATTTTAGGGCAAAACTCCATGCTCTCCCAAATCCAACCCATGTGTCAAAATCAACAAATTTAACACAGCACATCCTCATACCTATACCCAAAATCATTTTTAATACCTTCATTTGAAAACCCTTATTTTGATTTTAAACCAAAACCCTAGGTTTGTCTAAAATTCTCCAAATCCCAACATTATTCACACAATAACAAATAATATGAGAGTGTAGAAAGTCCCTATCTCAAGGCTAGAAGTCGAGCAAAGTAAAGAGGAAACTTCAAAGATGCTCAAACACAACTCTATTCGGATAGAAATATAGCCCTTGAGATGCTCTACCTTTTCATCAAAGAGAGTAGGATAGAGAAACCACTAGATCTGGGCGAAAATATAGAGAGAGTGTGAGTTGTAGAGAGAGAAGCTTAAGATCTAGGGTTTTGAAATGTTTTAGAGAGAGAAAGAGATGGAAAAGTAATGTAAAAAGTGGCTGTTAAGAACTAATATACGCACAGTTTGCTCGAGCGCGAGAAGTGACGCTCGAGTTTCAGACACAATAAGTTGTTCCACTCGAGCGTAAGAAGTGCCGCTCGACCGTAGAATGCACACTCCCAATAGTTTTGCCGACAATAAACTAATGCTCGAGTGCAAAAAAGGCAGCTCGAGCTGAGCCCACTCGAATGCAGAAAGAACCGCTCAAGCATAGAATACACTTTCCTAGTAGTTTTGCAGACTTGCAAAAATATTGACAGTTTGCAAAGTCCGCTTGAGTGCAAGAAGTGCTGTTCGAGCGGAGGAACAAAAATTTGGGTAACAAAAGTTTGGAAACTAAGCGACCAACTTGTCCCAAACGCAACCACAACAACCCAATAGCCAAATTCAAAGAAATACAAGGGAAGCAAGATAAGATCAACAATACAACACTATGAAACCTGAGTCCAGAATACAACAAGGGTCAAGTCAAAATCGGAATCGCTATAATTCAGTTCAATTACACATCTTTAATTTCTAAAAAAATAAAAAAGAAGATTTTGTCATATACATCCATCCAAATTTCAATAAGAAATTCTTAAGTGTGTAAGTACATATTATATGTACTTGCATAAGTTCTCACAAATATATATAAGTTTTCACAAATATACGTAAGTTAATCCATAAAAATTTGAGAAATCACAACTTACGCATATTTGTGAAAACTTACGTAATTTTGTAAGGTAACTTATGTATATTTGTGAGAACTTACACAAGTGTATATAGTATGCACCTTACACAACCAAACACTTTCCAATTCCAACATATGTAACTACTTTTGTCATTAAAAATAAACACGATAGGAAATTTGAGTTTTAGTGGCGTTTTTAAATCACCTCTAAAAGCCTAAAAAAGGCCATAAAATGTTACATCGACGTTTAATATTTTCGTCGTTGATACGGCCGCCGCAATAGCTTTACAACATTTGAAAAACATCGCTAAAACTATTAGATGGCGTTTTTTAAAATGCAGCAAAATCTTTGACGTCCGCTACTATTTCCGTCACTAACTAACATATGACATCATCATGACGTGATGTCATTTATTGGCATTTTTTGAAAAAACACCACCCTTTTTTTTTTTTTTTTCTTCTCCCTAATTCTGAAATATAACATAAAGCCAAAGAATTTAACTAAGGTAGATTGAGTATTTAACTAAGAACACAAATGGCTCAAATTTATATATCTATGCACCAACCATGCATCAAACTAATCACAATTTTTACGTATCCAATATATTGTAATCAATACATCATAAAACATTACACGGAGATGGGGAAATAGTGCATAAAAGTACTCAACTCGTCTATGCAAAAAATTCTCTCAAACAAGTGCCCTCACCAAATCAATCAAATCCTGAATATGATCTAACATAATTGCACATTTCATGAGATTTTCTACTGCACAAAATATATGTAAACTTCAATCCAAAAATTTAAAAATTTAAAAAAAAAATCCCTAGCTTCATTGGAAGGCAAAATCAGGATCTGGGAAAATTTCGCAGAGCTTAGATGCCTAAAACAAGAATTTGAGACCATGCAAGGACACAAAGTTAGAACACACATCTCAGATGAAGGTTAATCATTGAACACCCATTTCTCACACAATTTATCATATGCTCAAAACCCACAAATACATAGATCAAATATGACTGATTCAATACAAATTGAGAATGTGTATAAACAGAAGTAAATCACAAAACCCTTAAATAGGGGATAATAATTGAGTACCCATTTGAGCCAACATACATTTGAACTATGTGAACAAAATCCAATCACAGAATTCTGGAATTAAGACACACAATCAAACCCACAACTTTTCAAAACCTAAACAATTTCAGAAAAAGTAGAAAAACATCATTGATGCCCATGTACTCTTTCGGGTCGATGAGCTAACCTATCAACATCGAATGGCAGATACCCTATTTTTTTAACTCTAGCCTTTCATTATCTCCATTTTTTTTTCCCAACAGATGCCAAAACAAATTTCTTCATCGACTCGTCAGCATTTGTATTAACCTGCCAATTATTGGCAACTTTAACTATTAAGTACTCAACAACAACATGCACATAGCAGCATTAGGCACACAGCAGCAAGCCCACAGTAGTAGCACTCAGCATCAACGAATAAAGCAAAGACCACTGTTGAAAAAGTGGTTGATAGGAAAAAAAAAAAAAAGAAAAGAAAAAAAGAAGAAGAAGCAAGAAAATTAAATCCATACACATCCTACAAAACTCAATCCAACAATGAAAATCCAACAAAAGTTCTGTTCAATATATGGTTCATCACAGTAGCTAACAAACCAATATTTTTTTACTTTGTGACTACTGCATGATGCTAAAGTGAAAATCTTATACCATAATATAAAGATGATCAATTGACATGTCTGATCATAACCATAAATAAAGTGTTGTAATAAATAAATTCATCATCAAGGTGTAACAGAAAATGAGAAAAGTTCATCAATCATATCAACAACAACAATAATAAAGGAAATTTCATCAATATTCCATTCAAAACAAGTCCATATTTTCATGGCGAACAACTAAGAAAATACATTCCCAAAATAAGAAATGAAATAATTCTTTTATCTTTACTTCTCTCCAAATTCTCTCTTTATTTTCCTTCGGTACATGGCTCCAAGTTCTATAAATAAGGGGTGTAAGGTTCCCATCTCGAGCTAAAACACCCAAACAAGAAGCCAAGGGTGTACACCCGTTAACCACTTGGTTCACCTCATTAGGCACAACATGTAAAATGCCACCACTTGGGTTCTAATCACTACCATGCACGAGTATCGGTAGGGATGTAATCGGTTCGGCATGGTTGGTATTTAGATAAAAAATTACACTGAACCAATAATGTCGGTTTTATTATTTTGAACACCGATACAGACCGCTTCTCACATCAAACCGCACCGAACCGAACCAATTGAAACGGTTCGGTTTGGTGCGGCTTAATCGGTTTAGAATTTTTCAAACTTGAGCCATTTTTAAATATAATCATTAATCTATATAAAAATATTAAATTAGTTATTTGTCTACAATTTCAAACATATCCAATCCATTCATTTAATACATACTTTTTTAATTCCTAAATTAACAAAAATAAAAACAAAAAAAAAAAAAGTTTAAAAATACTAAGGTTTCAATAATAATGAGTTAGAGTTAAGATTATATATAATAAGAATTTACAAACTTAGGTTATAAAGATGATAAGGTTAATTAATTAGGGTTAATAATTTATTATACTTATTAATATCATTAGATTATTAGATTATATATATTATAAATACAATATATGTTGAAGCGGTCAGTTTCGGTTTAGATCGGTGCACAAGGTGTTTAAACTGATACCGAACCGAAAATCGAAAAAATTCAAATTTAAAAACCGTACAGACCGATTCTTGTTGAAAAACAGACCAAATATAGTCGATTTGGTCCGGTTCAATCGGTTTGTTCGATTTTTTCGATTTTTCTTACATCCCTAAGTGTCGGGCCTCTCAAACTACGACTTACTCATCCAAACATCAATATCAACTTAGAAGATACTAGAGAGGATGATAAAAATTGATAAGATGCTTGGGTTTCGGTCACAAAACTGTTAAAGAAATGAATGTAATTGTCAACAAAAGAAATCTTCAGTTTTCTTATTCGAGCCTAGTTTGATGTTAGAACTTCATGTCTCATTACTATCCAAATGAACCAAGCTTGGTGGAGGAAGTCTGAACCCCTCATATATTATTTCATTGACTTTATCGCCATTATTCGAATCACTGATATTCTCATTCAATGGCACAAACGCTGGTAAATCTTCCCCATGAAAAATACATCTGGTATAGCTTGAAAGAAACCCATTGACCATTAAATGGTCCCCCAAAGGTCTTTCCTTACTAGTTTGACATTCCGACATCGTTTACATGGACATGTGACTTCATTTGATAGAGGATTATTTTGGCATGCAAGTTTAACAAATTCCTTAACCCCTACTATATATTCTAGGTGCAACCTATGCTAATTTATCCAACTTTTCTCCATTTGACTTTGTCTTATACTACAAATGTCACTATCAAATCAATAAAGTTCAAAATTATCATTTCATTTTAATTAATCTTAACCTCAATTAAGTACCTTATAATGCATACGACACGACACCATTCACCTCTAACTCTTCTCTAATAGGTTGGTTCATCCTACTTTCTCATTCAAGAATACACAGTCTATATTGTAAAAAGTAGCTCATACCGCTCTATCCATCTCTAACGAAATTTCGGCAATATCTCTCCATGGTTCTCCAAGTACACGACATAGACTGGGTGTACTACTATACCTTGTCTAGTATGCACCCGGAGAATATGAAGAGCTACTACACGAAATCTCTACGAGATGGACTACATTTAAGCGGTAGAACTACTAATTACAATATAGACTTGTGCTCTTAAACTGTCTAAACTAGAAAATCCAACAAGAGCCTCATCAAAGATGACTAGGTTTCTCTAATGAAGATTCTTGGATGGGTCTAAGGCTATTTATGCATGCATGGATCATTACTTGTTAAATTAACAACTGTCATGATTTTTGCATCCCGGTGGTGAAATTTGAATCAGAACTATCAAGCATACTAGAAGCATTTCTAGCATGAAGCATATTAATGAAGAAACTAAAAGTTTCTACAATGCTCTTGATAGATTATGATATATTCAAGCAATACAATGCATTACTTTCTTAAATAAACAAATAAATAATCAGAGAACATAGCAATCAGGTTCAAAAATCACAAGAACAACCAGATTATCGAGATTGATTACAAATCAGAAAATTATATGAACTTTGGGTATGTTTGATTAGTGGTTTTAAAATGAACTATTAGTTTTAGATAAGTTTAGCAACCACGGCTAAAATGTATCTAATGTGTCCCAAAAAAAATAAGAAATGAATCTTGAAAGCTGAAAATTGATAATAAAAAAGCATAAGTAAAAGTACCCATTCCCCCACTTCTCAATAATAAACAACTGTTTCCACCTCATAAGTAGCACCAAATAGTTTCCACCTCAGTCAATCTCTTTCTCAAAACAGGGAAGGAAATAGGTTCATGTGGTTAGATCTCCAAAAGTAGTCGCAAAGAGCTTTACAGTGAACTATTAGTTTTGTGAGTTATTTGTCAGCTAAAGTGAGCTAACTTTGCATATTATTTAGTAGGATTTGGCACTTAATAGAATCCATAGGCATCCCTTCAAGCTTCATCTAGACATTGGCACACTATCATGGTTAATTGTTCTCATGTAGATTAATCAGACATTGGTTTCACAATAATTCCAAAAACACATGATTTATACATAGAATATGCAAGAGGAGATTTGATTCTCAAAGCTACCAGTTCCAAGAAATTTCACAGAACATAGACAAAATATACACAAACACTCACACTTATATACATAGATCTCAAATAGGTCTGAAAAATCAGAAATCTAAGTTCATATTGTGGGTGTTGATTTCTGAGCACACAACCAAACAGGGAACTCAGCTAGAGAGCACCAATAGAATAGATTAAGCCTGAACAACGTGTCATATAAAGATAAGAATCCAACGGTGGTTCGTCCATCTGAGGGCACTCCGATGCTTAAGCCAGTAATCAAATATCTCTTATAGATAGCGAATAATGGTTAACTTACAAGAAATAACTTATTACTCACAGTATATCACACATATCTCAGACCCACAGGGGTGCCCTGCTTTTATAATCAACCCTGACTTGATTCTTGTAGAGGCCCAACTTCAATGGACTCAGGCTCAATGCTTATCTTGGACTCTCAGCTAGATAAGGATAAACTCTCTAAGAGCCTTAACTTTATCCAGACTGAGATCATCTTTTGTTCTAGGACTTCTGTCCCTTATCCGTTCATTTTGGATTCCGGTATCTGAGCAGATAACCTTGGCCTAGCCGAGATCATCTCAGCAATGTGGTCAGGCCACGTGGCACCTCGGCTGGCACTTCGGTGTCACCTTTTGCCACGTGCTTTTATTCATAAAATGCTTTCCCACAATTGCCCCCTAGGTTCTATTACCGCAACAATCTGAGGTAATGGAACCTATATCGCTTGTCTGTATATCACGTCGGCTAACAACCCATTCATCTCTACGACTGAGATCATGAATCATCGGTTTCAATTTCCCAGGACTTAACTACCCATCTTTAACAATGTCCAAGAACCAAGAACCGAGAGCCAAGTTCTTCGAGTTCTCTAGCGGAGATCGTTCCTATAGCCGAGATTTTTGCTTCATTAAATCAAGAACTCCAAGAGTTTTATCTGTGCATGAGCTGTCATATATGGTTTTCTCAATCGTTTCCGCCATGCGCCCTTCTCTCATTGGTTCGTACCTGACACGCGCCATCAGATCGTGTTTCTTCTGCGCACACCGCCTGACAGACACGTCATCCAAGGCGTATTCATTTCCTTTTGCTGCCTTTTCAGTTTTTAACAAAAAGCCTCTTTCTCTTTCTTCGTCTTCTCACTTCACAACTTTGATTTCCCTCTTTGTCTCAAGCTCTCTCTCTCTCTTCGAAAACCTGCATTTTCATACCTTCAAAGCTTTCTGCAACCGTGCTCCATTCTGCACCTCTGGCAAAACCTTCACATCCGTCTGACCCTGACGAACCTTACTTTGGCATTCTCATTTTCGTCCCGATTCGGTAAGTTCATGATTTCTTTTTCTATAATCTCTATCCTTCATTTTTGATTTGTTGCGTATCTATTACCTGCTTACATGCTATTCATGATTTGTTGCGTATATAGTGTTCATAGTTTTGAAGTGCTTTAGCAACTCTGGAGCTGTTCTTTGGCTTTTGCACCTTTGCACACACCTACTCAGTGTTTCTTGAAAAAATATTGCTTTCTTGATTCTGAATCATGTTCTTTGCTGTTTTTCTTTGACTTGTTTCCAGATTCTTGCCTTTGATTCTTGTTTCCATATAGACTTAGGTTTGGGATTTGATAGAAATCATATTCTTTAGGAAAATTGAAATAAATTCCCCCTAGATCTTCAAAAACCCTTGCCCCAGTTCCAGCTTAGGTTTTAGCCGAGGTTCCCAATCCTTACCATTTTCTTCTCTCTAACCTTCACCCCAAAACACTCTAAGCCGAGATAATAGGTATGTTTAGGTGGAGGGTAGATTCCCCAGAAAAACTTGAGTACTTTAGGAGAGAGTTTTTCATCCTAGCCGATGTCTAGCTTTGGTTAGCTGGGGAGGAGAACTCTATTATGCCGGATGGGGATTCCATGCCCTTCCCAGTGGTTGCCTTTATCGAATGTGGACTTCGGTTTCCCTTTGACACTCTCTTTCATAAAATCCTCCATTATTACAAACTTAACCCCATGCAACTTGCCATAAACTCATATAGGGTCATCAATGGCATAATTGAACTAGCACACCGAGAAAAAGCTAGGATCACTTTAGTTGACATCCAATTCTGCTATACAATGTGTGGTCTTAAGTCTGAAAAAGGCTACATATACTACCTCAAGCCCAGGTCCACTGCCTACAAATTAATAGCCGACCTCCCAGACTCTAACAAGGGTGCTGGAGATGATTACTTCATCGTTTCAGGCAACTGGGAATTTGCACCTGATGACGACCTTCATCTCTATCCTCTGCACCGATCGGTGTTTAAAGTGGGTGATGGTAAGAGCTGAGTTACCTTTTTAATCATACTTCGGCTAGGATTTGTCAGTATATATCTATTTTTTTTAATGTTCTTCTTCTCACTTCTTTTTGCAGCTCTTCCCCAACCAGCAAAGGATTTTCGACAAACTTTTTTCCCAAGCCCCGATCTAAAAAGGCTTTTAGGTTTGGATATTAATAAGCACAAAGCCCCTTTGTTGCTTAATTATATCCTAACCTACAAGTCTGCGTTACTCGATGTCCCACGCCGAAGCAAGACTCCCCCATCAGCAACAACTTCCACAGTTGCCTCATCGCCAAGGCCAGATCAGGCCTCTTCATTAGACCTAGTAGAGTAACGCTCTACTTCTGCTCCAGTTCAACTAATCCCACCATCTCAGCGCCGACGTCGACGTTGACGTCGTGCTCTACCAAACGTACCAGCAAGCCGAACTCGTAGCCGCAAACAACAAGATTCTGAGGCGTCGGCCTACGATCCGACTAATCATCCCATCGCCCTTCCCGTCATTCACTTCGGCACCAAAGTTACATTTGCTGCTACTGCCGACGAAATGGGCCACAAACTAGCCGTCGTCAAAGACCTTCTAGCCGATATCCCTGGGGTAGTGACTGCTCAATCCTCATCTTCTCCCTCTCAACCCCAACCAAAGCCTAAAAGAGTCAAAAAGGCTGAGGCCAAGGCTACAGTGACTCAGATTGATTCTGAGGACACTGTACTGATCTCAAAACTGGTTGAGTCTGAAAAAAGTACTCTTACTGCTGACAAGAGGCCAGCTGAGGCCCCATCGTCTGATGCCCCTCTTGCAAAGAAGCCAAGATCTGACCACCCTGAATGTAGCAGCAGCTTTCCCTATAGCATGATCTGGGTGCCCGAGGTCATGGTAGGGGACAGACCTTTGACAGCTGGTGACAGTGTGATCCAGGACGTAGAGATCGGCGCCGCCTTGTCAACAACTGTGCTCTTACCAGAAGATTTGAATCAAATGGCCGACCTCCATGAGTATGAGAACTTCGACCTGATGATGCAGCATTCCGTCTTGGTAAGCCTTTTTATTTACTTTTTTTTACAGTCTTTAAACATTTAGTCAAATTTCTCATAATCTGTTTCAATCCTTACAGGCTATCCAGCACACGCATTCACACGTGGTCAAGACAGAGATGACAATGAAGAAGTTGGCAAAGAAAACTCAAAAAGCTGCCAAACTCCTGTCCTCGCTCAATCATACTGAGGCTAACAATAAAGCTCTGCTGGATTAAGCCAAGGCCTCCAAGGCTGCTCAGAACCAAGTTGAAGAGAAAACAAAAATGGCCGAGGCTGAAGCCAAAGTCACCAAAGCCAATCTTGAGGCTACCAAAGCCAAGGCAACTGAGTTAAAGGCCAAGCTTCAAGAGGCCCTTGACTCAAAAGATGCTAAGGTCAAGGCGGCTGATGAAAAGGCTTTTGAAGAAGGGTAGGCCGCCGTCCGCGATCAATACAAATGGTAAGTTAACTTGGCTTGTAACCAAGGTTATTACCTCGGCTGGACGGCGGCGCTCAATAAGATGTCTGTCCCAATGGACTCCCCACTTCGTGATATTGACCAGCTTCAAGTTCCTCTTCCTCCAGCTACACAAGAATATGATGATGATGTCGATGAGGATGACACCGAGGAGGAGGAGGCTACGAAGGAAGACAAGGCTGCTGTTAGGACCAAGTCCCCTACTCTTAATGAGTAAGTCCTTGACTTGACTCAAGATGAGGAGGACGAGGTCTCCAAGAGTGCCTCTTCCAAGAGAGCCATGTTAGAAGCTAAGGTACAGACAGCCAAGAAGAGCCTCGACCAAACTCTTCTCGAGATCAATGCCGAGATTGAGGAAGAGAGGACTGCCAAGAAGCTTTCTTATCTGTCTGCCGAGGTCGACACACAGCCACTCGCCGAAGCGAATCGATCCACTTAGAATCTCTTCCCCTTTTGTATTTTGTACTTTTTTCTTTGTAGTCATTGTAACCTTTTGGACAATGTTTTAGCTTTAATTTAGCCGATGTGTCTTTTTGTTTGTGAACAAGCTCCAACTTCTGAGTGCAAGTCTTATATTTCCTTCTAAGTGTTGAATGCTTTGCTTACTGCTTTTCTTCTATGCATTGTATGCTTTCATACTTAGAATATTTTTGTATGTCTTCAAAGTATACCTTAACTATATAATAACTCCAGGATATAATACCTCTGATATAAACCTTGACTGTTTCCCTCGGCCAACCATTGGCATACCTTGGCTAAAATATCAAAATATTTTTACAAGTATTGCTTTTTTACCTCCATATGCTATCTTCTATCAAAACTTCACCCTTTCCAAGTTTTGACAACCTGGTTGGTTTCCTCGGGTAATATGTATGTCGGATATTTTATTCATAATTACCTTGGCTAACTCTAACTTGTAAATTTCTTTGAAATTTCAACAAGTGTTAAGTCCATTTTAACTTGTAATTTTTTTTGAAAATTTCAACAAGTCCCAAGCTCTTAAGATTTGAAGTTTATTCATCATTCTCTAGCTCCCTGCCCCCTAATGTGAAATTAAGTTCCACTTAAGTTCACACTAAGCATATGTCTATGTTCTCTCGTCGAAGTCAGATTCAAACAAAGATTAGCCGAGGTGTTTAACCTTGGCTTCTCTATTAATCCAACTAAAGCACACTTAGTTCCATTCTGAGTTTAACTCTGCCGATATGGCAAGTCTATGTTAATTCAACTATGCCATATAATAAGTCTAAGTTATTCATCATGTTTCATTTAGAAATATCGCCAACTTAGTTCAACTCTATTATATGCAAGTACAGTTCAACTCTGCGATATAATAAATCTAAGTTATTCATCATGTTTCATTCAGAAACATCGCCAATTTAGTTTAACTTTATTATATGTAAGTATAATTCAACTCTGCCATATAATAAGTCTAAGTTATTCGTCATGTTTCATTCATAAACATCGCCATAAGACTGGTCAGTCCTATCACACAAATTTCAAATTCACAAAAATCAAACTAATAATTTATTATTACTTCGGCTAATGACATAAACTTTGAAAAAAAACCAAAAAATCTAATGATAGAAAAAATTCAAGTTGCAAGTGTTCCAGGGTCTTGACAACTCTTTGCCATCACTGTCCTCAAGTTGATATGTCCTATTGCCCGCGACCGAGATGATTCTATAAGGCCCCTCCCAATTTGGGCCTAGCTTGCCCTCCCTAGGATCCTTTTTGTTGTCGACTACTTTCCTCAGCACCAGGTCCCCACTTTGAACTCTTTTGGGTTGACCTTCTTGTTGTAAGCCCTAGCATGTTGTTGCTGGTATGCCCCCAGCCGAATTGATGCTCTCTCTCTTTTCTCCTCTAGTAGGTCTAGATCTCAGGCTAGAAATGCCTCATTAGTACCATTTTCCACTCCCTGGGTTCTGATCCCTAGAATGCCGACTTCTAGTGGGATGACTGCTTCAGTGCCATAAGCCATGGCAAATGGAGACTCCCCAGTTGATCTTCTCGAAATAGTCTGATATGCCCAGAGTACATTGGGCAATTCCTCTACCTATTTTCCCTTTGCTGCTTCCAGCTTCTTTTTTATCCTATCCAAGATAGTCTTATTGGATGCTTCTGCCTGACCATTACTCTGTGGGAAGCTTGGAGTAGAGTAGTAGTTCTTGATTTTGTACTTTGCACAGAAGCTTTTGATTAGCTTACTGTCAAACTGTGTACCATTGTCTGCTATTATTGTCATTAGGATCCCAAACCTAGTGATGATGTTCTTCCATATGAAGTTCTTCACATCAATATCTCGAATCTTCGCAAGGGGTTTAGTTTCTAGCCACTTTGTGAAGTAATCAGTTGCTATTAGCAGAAACTTCTTTTGCCAGTTGCTTGGGGCAGATGTCCAACTAGGTCCATGCCCCACTGGGCAAATGGCTAAGGGCTGGTTACTGGGTTCAAATCTACTGCTGGTTGATGTATCAAAAGTGCAAACCTTTGACACTTTTCTCACTTTTTGACATAGGCTTCAGCATCCTTCTGTATGTAGAGCCACCAGTACCCCTGAGTAACGGGCCTATGAGCAAGTGATCTGCCCCCAGCATGGCTTCCATATACCCTTTCATGTATTTCATATAAGAAGTTTTCAACCTGGGAGGGATGCACACACCTCAAAAGGGGACCAGTAAAAGACCTTCTGTAGAGATATCCTTCTGTTGTTAGGCTAAACCTTGCTGACTTCAGTCTGGTCTTATGCGCCTTTTTGCGATCATCCGGTAGCTTGCCGTCCCTAAGAAACATTACTATTGTATCCATCCAACTTGGACCCATCTCCACACACATTGCTTCATACTCTGTGATTACTGGTTCCACACTTGGGCTTGACAAATAATCAACCATTATTGTCCTTGTCTCTCCTGATTTCATTGCACTAGCTAGGTTAGCCAAGGCATCAGTATGACTGTTATCATCTCGGCTAACCTGATGTAGTCGACAATCCTGAAACAAGGCTAGCAGTCTGACAACTTCTTTCACATAGACTATCATTCTTTTATCTCGGACGGCATACTCACCTGTTTCCTAGTTCACAATAAGTTAGGAGTCACAGAAGACTACCACCTCATCGGCTTCTATTGTTGTTGCTAACTTCAACCCTGCGATTAGTGCCACATATTCTAATTCATTGTTTAAGGCCTTGAAGCCCAAACAAATAGACTGTTCTAACATCCGCCTATCTGGCGATACTAACACTACTCCTACCCCCGCTCCTTGACGGTTTGAACTTCCATCAACAAACAGGTGGAAGGAGTCGCCGATGTAGATGTGGTTTTGGTTTCTCTACCTTCTTTTGCTTTGTTGTTGTGGGGTTTTTCATTCCCAACTGGGTTTCTTCTTATTCCCCTAGACACCCTAAGCCGCGGCTCACCAGAGCCCGACGTGGGAGGCATCAAGCGTGAACTCGGCCACAAAGTCGGCCAGACCCTAGCCTTTAATTGCCATTCTGAGCCTAAACTCTAGGTCATATTAGCCCAGGACTACTGTCCATCTGGTTACCCTGCCTGTCAGATCTCCTTGCTACAGCAGGGACTTCAGGGGATGCTCAGTCAACACCACAATCTTGTGGGCTTGGAAGTAGTAATTCAGTTTTTTTGAAGGCATCACCAGGGCTAGTGTTAATTTTTTCAGGGGTAAGTACCTAGTCTTTGCACTTGCTAAGGTTTTCCTCACATAGTATACTGCCCTTTGTTCTCCTATCTCTTCTCTGATCATTACTACACTCACTGCGTGCTCTGAAACGGCCAAGTATAAGAATAGTTCCTCTCCAGGTACTGGATTTGACAAAACTGGAGCTGTTGTCAGGTACTATTTCAAGTTAGCCAAGGCAACTTCGCATTCCTTTGTCTATAAAAAATCTTTGGCCTTCTTTAACAAACCAAAAAATGGTTTACACTTATCCGAACTCTTGCTTGTAAACCTGTTCAGGGCTGCGGCCCTTCCAGTCAACATCTGTACTTGTTTTGCCGATGTCGGGCTTTTCAAATCAAGGATGGCCTTGATTTGATCTAGGCTTGCTTCAATGCCCTTTCTGGTAAACAAGTATCTTAGGAATTTACCAGACCCGACTCCAAATTCGTATTTTGAAGCATTGAGTTGGAGCTGATATATTCTCAGGATATCAAAAACCGCCTTTAAGTCGAAGAGGTGATTCTCAGGTTCTTTGGTCTCCAAGACCATGTCATCAATGTATACTTTTACTGTTTTACCAATCAGATGTCTGAACATCTTGGTTACCAATCTCTGGTAAGTTGCTCCAGCATTTTTCAGCCCAAAAGGTATAACTCTGTAGCAGTACAACCCTTTTGGGGTGATAAATGCAATCTTCTCCTCATCAGGGGGATACATCGCTATCTGGTGGTATCCCCTGTAAGCATCCAGGAAGCTCATCCTTCCATGCCCTGGAGTGGCATCTACCAGTTGATCAATCTTAGGTAGTGGGAAACTATTTTTGAGATAAGCCTTATTCAGGCTGGTGAAGTCCACGCAAACCCTCCACTTTCCATTCTTTTTTTTCACAACAACTGTGTTTGACAACCAAGTTGGGTAGTTTACCTCCCGAATGGCTTTGGCCTCTAACAATTTGTCCACTTCCTCCTCTACTGCCTCCACATGAACCAACATCGGCCTCCTCGCTCGCTAAATGACAGGTTTAGCCGACCTGTCTACATTTAGTCTATGCTAATTGACCTCGGGATCAATGCTAGGCATCTCGTATAGTGTCTAGGCAAACACCTCTATGATTGCTCGCAAGAATGACTCTAACTCCCTTTCCTCTTCCTCGGCCAAACCTGAGCCGATAAGGAAGAAATGCTCTTTATCCCCTTGTTGGACCAGAATTTTCTTCAAGGCTTTCTCGCTTTTGTGGGCCAGCTCTTTGCCGACATCATCTAGGACCTCCATGTCCTCATCTTCAATTTCTACTGTTTCTACTTCTCGCACGTTACAGGTGGATTTCATTGCTGCTATGGAGCAATTTTTTGCATATACCTGATCTCCTCTGACCTCCTCAATTCTATGCTCTATTATGAACCGCAACAACTGGTGCAATGTTAAGGAAACAACCCTCATTGTGTGCAACCATGGTCTTCCCAAGATAACATTGTAAGGGGAGGGGGTGTCAATTACTATGAACTTTGTGCTTACCTTCTTGGTGCTTGCCTGCACCTCCAAATTTATTGCTCCCAAGGACCATGTTGGCGTTCTATTGAACCCGACTATCGGGCTGTTGGACTGCTCCAAATCATCTCGGTAAAGGCCGAGCTCCTTGTAACATCTGACATACATGATGTCACAAGAGCTGCCTTGGTTGATCAGAATGTGCCTTACCTGGCATTCTCCAATTTTGAGGGTTACTACCAGATCATCGTTGTGTGGATGCTGCACCGTGTCTAGGTCTGCTTCAGTAAAGGACACCACTGGTTCCTGGCACTCGTCTGTCCTAGGCCTCTTTTACTAGACTTGATACACATGTTGTAAGTGTTTCACCCTCTGAGTCTCCCCAAGTACCTCGTTCTCATTGACCCTCGAGTGAATCACATTGATCACCCGAGGTCCATCTGCTTGTTGTGGTTGTGGTGGAGGTGGTATTGCCGATGCTTGGGGCAGTCTCGCATATTCTTCTCTCGTTCTGGCCTTATCTACTAGGTCCCTTAAGTGACCCTGTCTGACCAGGTCCTCCAAATGCATTTTTAGGGCTCTGCACTGCTGAGTCAAGTGCCCATCCTCATTGTGGTAAGCATAATGCTTCCCAAGACTTCTTTCCATAAATTCGCCAGGAATCTTCTCTGGCACCCTATAATACGGCTGGTTCCGAATCATTTCTTGAACTTTATAAACTGGAATCCTGAATACCGTGGTGACTGCCTGTGCAGCTCTCAACCCTGTTTCCTGTCTATTAAAACTTGTATTGCCTAGGCCTCGCTTTGGCGAGTCATTCCTTTTCTCCTGCTTTGGCGCCCTCGTTCCTGGCATATCCTCCTCTGCTTTGGCATATTTCTCGATCCTTTCCATGAGTTCCTCCATACTCTTTGGCAAAATCTTTGCCAGCGACTTCCAAAGCATGTAGTCATCATTCAGGCCATTCTTAAAAGACACGACCGCCAACTCCTGGTTGCATCCTGGTATTTGGTTGAACACCTCATAATACCTTATGGTGTATGCTCTGAGGCTTTCACCTTCGCTAATTTTCAGAGCCATCAGGGAGTCTACCCTCAATGGCTGCAATTTGTTTGCAACAAACCTAGCCACAAACATCTTGGCCAGGCCTTCCTAACTTTTCACAGTTCCTTTCGGCAACTTGTGAAACCAATCTAATGTGATTTGCCCAAAGGATGAGGGGAACACTTGCAAAGCAACGGTTCATTCCCAGTATACAATGCCAATGAATTCAAATATAAGCGGATGTGAAAGTTTGGGTCGGACTTACCGTCATATATCTGGAACCTCGGCATATGGAACCTTTTTGGGGTCTCAAACTTATGCAACTCCACTGAGAATGACGTTCTCGGCTTGACTAGAGATGTGACCTCGGCATTCTGCCACTTCCTCTGGAGATAGTCCCTCAAATCCTCCTTAGTCTGACTAGGAGCTCGGCTGTCAACGGATTTCAGCCTTTTTGGTGCGCTACTCCCGGTGCCGTTATGAGTCCTCTAAGACTTCTCTTCATTCACCGTATCAAAACAAAGTTCCTTCCATTGAACATGCCAATGTTCTTTAACATACGTTCCTTTGGTGCGAGACATCCTCTAAAACTCTCCTCTTATTGACTCTGCTCGCCCGGCGCCCCGTGAAGGCCGATGTGAGCGTTCCTTCATCTTGTCATGTTGAGGGACTGTTGGGATTAATTTTTGCTCCCCTTTCTGGGCATCGTTCTTGGCCGCTGGAATCGGCGTGTCCTTTAGCGGAAACGGTGGTTGCATGACGTTATTCTGCATCATGAAATTGACAACCGATTGTAGGTCTGCCAATTTGTTTGACATTCCCTTCATCTCGCCGTCCCTCCTTAGGCATTTATCCTTCTATACCTGGAGGTTGCTTTCGTTGTAGTATTCGTCTTGGCCTGCTTTTTTCGGTGGGTCTCCCTTTTGGCCGACGTCCTTCTCCCCGAGATTTTGATCCCGTGGTCCTTTGTTAGGGTTTTCCTCCTCCATATTAGGATCGGCATGTTTACCATTCCCACTAGGGATGTCGTCCCCAATCTTCTCTTTTTGCCCGTCGTTAGCCATCTATTTTAACTAAATTCCCACAGACGGCGCCAAATTGTGGGTATTGATTTCTGACCATATAACCAAATAGGGAATTCAGCTGGAGAGCACTTGCAGAATAGATTAAGCCCGAACAACCTGTCACAGAAAGATAAGAATCCGGCGGTGATTCGTCCACGCAAGGGCACTCCAACGCTCAAGTCAGTAATCAAATATCTCTTATAGATAGCGAATAATGCTTAACTCACAAGAAATAACTTACTGCTCACAGTATATCACACATACCTCAAACCCATGGGGGTGCCCTGCTTTTATAACCAGCCCTGACTTGATCCCTGTAGAGGCCCAACTTCAATGGACTCAGGCTCAATGCTCATTTTGGACTCTCAACTAGATAAGGAAGAGCCTTAACTTTATCCAGATTGAGATCATTCCTTGTTCTAGGACTTCTGTTCATTATCCGCTCATCTTGGACTCTGATATCTGTGTAGAAAACCTCAGCCTAGCCGAGATCATCTCGGCAATGTGGCCAGGCCACGTGACACCTCAGCAGACACTTTGATGTCACATTTTGCCACGTGCTTTTATTCACAAAATACTTCCCCACACATACAAAACAAATGCATATATACATGTTCGAAATTAAAGTTAAACTTGCAAATTTGAGAAGCTAGATCTCAAACATTTTTCATGTAGATTAATCGATCAATTGATGAACGATGAGATCTAATAAAAATAGAAAATTAGAAGAGAGAAGCCAGATCTGAGTTGGAACGTAAAAAATCTATTAAATAAATAAATAACCTAAATGAATTGAAACTCACAAAATTGAAAGAGACAATTGCAAATATTGAGAATCAACCTTCGAATCTTCAAGAATCAACCTTCAAATCTTCGACAACCTTCACAGATCTGATGGAGAGATTAGTACAAAGAGCGAGAGTGAGATTGAGAGAGAGAGAGAGTGTGAGTGAGAGTGTGTCTGAGATATGTAACGACGTCAGATATGCTCCCTATTTCTGAAAGTTAATTAATGCAACACTTTTTTTTATAAAATTTTAATTGAACAACAAAGGCGTTTCAATAAAACGCCATTAAAAGAAAAAAACGTTGTCATACCTTGTTTTTGTTGCAGTGAAAGAGGAAAATGGGAGAAAAGTTAACCAAAGAAATGGCATTAAAGAAAAAAAAAAAAAAACAAACACAAACAAACGTGTCACGTGGTGATAATTCTTCACAAATCATCATTTATTATGTATGTTCATATTTTTCAATCATTTTACATAAATAATTAATACTCTACGTTTTCCACCAATCATGCATATTACTATAGAACACTACGTGAATATACTCTCCAACTACCGAATAATTACCTATGAAGGATGATGATTTAGAATGAGTATTTTTTTATCAACTATATTTTTGTTTGAGAATGATTAAGTTGCCAAACTTTGACAACTTTTGGTTTCGTGGTGATTAAAAAGCTAATATTTTTTAATAGAAACGATTGAATAACAATAGATTGTCAATCTTTAAAAGAGATCAAATGGATGGTGAGCAGACCAAGAGCTGTAACCGTAATGAAGAGTTAAGATTTTATTAATATTATTATTATTATCAAAAGTAGTCCAAAATAACAGAGATACATTGGTTGCTCGTAATCATTAATTATTGAGTATGTAAGTCCGATCCAACCATTACTATTAGGTATCATGAAAAATTTTTAATAAAAATAATTATAAAAGTTTTGTGACCTTTAGATTATACTTAAAATAAAATATCACACACTAATCAAAATAATCTAAGAATTATAAATTTTTCTTAATCATTTTCATGACAATTTTCTTGATCCTAACTTTTTCTTACTAAAAATCTATAACTTGTAAAAGAGAATACAAGCGATGAGACATTAGGGAAGAGCGATACAATTTAGAAAGGACACACGTCAAATATCTAAATGTACACGTGGCAAATCTTTAAAAAATGCTAACGAGAGACACAACTTTACATATATTAACAGTCGAGGCACATGTAATGTGTGTATAAATTCAACATATATATATATATATTATGTGATTCATCTTTTTCTCTAATAATATACATATATATATCATGAGCATAATATAATGTACTTCAATGTAACATTTGATTTTAATATATTTCATAAATAAAATATGTGCAACATAATATATATATATATAAAGCTTTAAAAAAAATACAATATTTACTAGTTTTCATTATAAAAAATAAAAAAATAATTAAAAAAAAAAACATACATTATGCATTCATAAAACATCTCAAATTGGCGGTGGCATGAGACTGGGAATTACAAATCCTGTAGATAATAAATAAGATACAGAAGAAAAAAAAATTAGTATTATTTTTCTTTGGTGTACAAAGATTAAAATAAAATTTTACTTTATTTTAATATATAGACGTACTTTAGTTAATAGATTGCAAGCATAACTCTATTTTTATAATTGGTTGATTGTGTTATGTATGAAGACACAAAATGTAAAACATATATAGTCAAAGAATATTAGTGTTGTTAAATAACCATTTGAAAAGTTATTTAGCTGGAGTATTTTAATCCTAAAATATTTAATTTGGTTAACCTCCAGAGAAAGAAATTTCACGAAGCTATTTTTATTTTTAAAATAATAATAGTGAACTTATTAATTGTAGTTATTTTTATAAAACATAATTCATATCTAAAAAAATTACTAAAAATGATAATTTATAATTTAGATTGAACTTTTATATGGTTAAAAAAAATGAAACAAATCTTCATAAAAATATGAGTCTAAAGTTCACATCATAATGTATACATGTTATACAATTTTTTTTTTTATTATTTTTCTACCAACATAATCGACAAAATAAAATTTTGAATTTTTTAGTTTTTGAAAAATTACGGATTTTATACAACAAAAGCTTCAAATGGTGTATTAAAAAATATAGGGAAAATTATTGGAAACTCCCATTTGGGAGGAATTTAGTCCAACTAGTCCTACTTTTTTTATTATGTGTTACCCTTTTATTTTGTGAGTGATAATGTTTCTAGAAGGGTTTTGCTTGAATTCCTTTAATTACGTTAGTATGGTGTGCACGTTTTGGGAAGATCATATGTGGGCAGATTTTGAGGGGTGGTATGTCACGAGGAACTGCCATAATGGGTTGGAACGTTTGGCGTTTGTCGATTTGAACACATTTATGAACATTGCAACTTCCACATCACATGAACAACCTCTTTATTCGATACGTTTTGGCGGAAAACATAGTGGTAGTAGTTTTTTTGTTTTGTTTTGTTTTGTTTTTTTTTTTTTTTCAGTTTGCAATAGCGCACAAACACATCATGTAATAATGTGCATGTAATGCGGAATCGATCAACTTGAATTTTCATTTTTAATCTACATTTTTGTTATGTTTCGGTGTAGGCATGGGGACAATGTCATGTTGTTGTGTTCGTATGGGGATAACAACGTTGCCTTCATGGTTCGTTCTGATTTCACGTTCAGTAGGTTGGCCACTCATATTTGGAAACGTTTGTGTGGTCTGCCTCTTGATTCGGTGTCTATGTCATTCAACATTTCCAGGTACAATAATTTCAAAATGAAAAACGATTCAGACTTCGAAAACATGTTATGCCTTGTTAGGTCATTTTGACTGGATCATATCGACGTTGATGTGGGAACTCGATGAAAATTAGGAGGGGTCAAACATGGTAGGAGTGTGAATGTTGCAAGCATAGATACAGTCAGTGATAAGGGAAATGATAACATATATTGATGAGGAGGCTGATTTGTTACCCAATTTTTGCCAACACACTGGAGGCTGGCATAACTAATATCAGGACAGGAGAATTTTGCAAGGTTCTTAGCAAATACATCATTGAATGTGGGTTTCAATTTAAGTTTAGAAAGAACGACTCAGTTTGGATTATGGCAGAATGTATGTTCAACGAGTCAAAGGGGTATCCGTGGTCCATCTATGCAAGGGAGTTGAATGCGAATGGGTACTTTTATCTCAAGCAGTGGAACCGTAAGTACACTTGTGGGGTTGCTGTGCAGATTGACAAAAAGTCAAGGATGGGTTCTGAACTTGTTGACGATATTGCAGAATGTGTACATGACAAACCACTGACTTGTCCTTCCAATGTGAAATACGATTTCAAAAAAGAATAAGATTTGCAAATTGGTTACCGAGTAGCTTGGTTAGGGGTTGAAAAGGCGAGAGGAGAACTTTACGGTGATCATTCCATGTCGTTCGACAAATTGCATTGGTACAACAATGCCGTTATGGAATATAATCCTAGAAGTTATATTAATCTTGACTTTGATGAACACAATACACATCATTTTAATAGGCTTTTCATATCATTCAAAGTATGCATTGATGGGTTTAACTACTGTCGATCGTTATAATTTCTAGTTGGTACCTTTTTGAAAGGGAGATTCAAAGGCAACTTGCTTGCAATGACCACAAAAGATGGCAACCAAGGTAATGCAATTAATACTTCATGTGCACGTTTTTTCAAGTTCGTAAACTGCCATGAATGTTTTTGTGCAAAATGAAGGGTTATCCCAAGCGTGGTAAATTATGGGTTGAGCACAATTAATTAATATTTATGTTGTGTTTCGAGGTTTGTTCCTTGTGGTTTTTGCAATTGTTGATTCCGAAAATGCAACGAATTGGGCTTGGTTTTTTCAAAGTCTAGCTAACGTAGTGGAGGGGCTCGGAATTTGACTTTCGTTTCAGATCGTCATGTTAGAATTATGGAATCAATGCCTCATGTCTTCCCAACAGCCCACCATGCCTTTGGTATGCAACATTTGCAGAGGAATTTGAAGACAAAATGAAGTATGTCAACAAATTGTACTGTATTCATTGCGAGAATGTGTGTACGCACCAACCGTTGCTAACTTCAATGAAAAAATAGAGACATTCATACAATCCAGACAGCACATCATTGTAAATTTCTTGAAAGATTTAGACCTGCACCATTGGGCTAATGCGTACTTCAGGTAATGGACACCCAATAATTTTAGTTCATTTGTTTCACAACCTTTTCATCAAATATGTTTTGTGCTTCTCTTACTATGCCACACACTTTAATCGAACACATTTGCAGGGGCAAACATTACGACGAGATGTGCTCTAACGCTGTCGAATCATTTAATAATTGGACAAAGGAAGCACGTCGTTTTCCAATCACCCGGATTGTTGACGCAATTAGGACACTGATAATGAATCAGATAGTTGACTATAGGAGAACGTCAAGTACGTGGGCTGGTGTCATATGTCCGAAGATGAAGTACAAATTGGATAGGGCATACAAGAAGAGAATATCATGGATAGTCAGTCAGTCTAACAATGGCGTGTACAAGGTCCATTCATACCTATCTGTTTTGGTGGACATTCGCAGGCGTACATGCTCATGTTTCCAATGGCAAATCAATAATTTCCCATGCGAACATGAAATGGTTGCTATCCGTACTAGTGGTAATGATTTAAATGCATTAGTCGAATCTTATTTCCATGTCTCCAATTACCGGTCATCATACTCCCAAACTATATATCTAATCTTAGCAGTTGAGAAACCACAGGTCACTCCAAAAAGTTATGTTATTCTACCTCCGGTTGTGCAGCGACCACCTGGCAGACCAAAAAAGAAGAGTATATCGTAGAAAGGTGAAGAAGTATAACAAATTCGGTGTGAACGGTATGGGCAACTGGGCAACGACAACAGGAAGACTTGCAAGGAACCAATTTAGTGCCCTGCCTTGGGGGGGATGTTTAATTCAATTAGATTAGAATAATACATTTATTTCAGGAAACAATATAATGGTTTAATTTAGTTTCGTCGTTTGTAAAAAGTTTTGCTACTTCTATTTGAACTTTCCATTCAGAATAAATAAATTTAGTTCGTGATAAGTTGGTGTTACATTCAATTCAATTTTTGGTGAAATGCTCTCGATTTTGCATGAAATTTTATTTAATTTAGTTACGTGTGACATTTGCACCAAATGTGACTAAGCCATCCATTTTTGTACTATATGTCCCAAATGTAATGGTTTATTTTAGGAGCCAACATAATCAATTTATTTTAGTTTCGTTGTTTGTAATAAGTTCGATTTGAACTTGCCATTCAGAATAAATAAAGTTAGTTCATGTTACTGCTGGTGCTATGTTCAAATCTTAAATTTTCATGAAACGCTCTCGAAATTGCATGAAAAATTATTCAATGCCACGTGCGTCATTTTGCAACAAATGTGTCTACACCACCCATTTTTGGTGTCCATGTCCCAAACGTAATGGGTTTTTTTTAGTACCCAATATAAATGGTTAATTTTAGTTTTGTCAGTTGCAATAAGTTATGCTAATTTGATTTGAACTTGCCAATCAAAATAGATTGAGTTAGTTCGTCTTACAGTTGGGGGCATGTTTAAATTTTTACGAAACACTTTTGGATTTGCATGAAATTTTATTCGATACCACATGTAAGTATTATTCAAATCCTACAGGATTGTTGCACCAAATGTATCTAAGCCATTTTTAATGGAATATAAGCCACCTATTTTTTACATGGGACATAAGTGCAGTACCCACACAATGGATGACATAGATGCATGTGGGTCATTGCCATATCAATGCCCCCATGGCCACGAACGAGTCCTCGACTTGAGGTATAGAAACGCTCACCACTACCGTCTACATTCCATAATTTAGCAACACCTAAATGTGTGACCAATTTCCACCAGCATTTGACTCCACATAATGGCTAAAATTGTACGTATATATTTCCCTGTACGAGATAACTACATGTGGCACACATAGTAGCGGATACAAACATCCATCAAGCAACAGTTCAAACATGCACCATCAGTAATGCCCATTAACGTACCACTACTTTGTTTAACAGACGCCCGGAACACAACACACACTTACTTCCATCACATTGTATGCACGTAAAAAAAAAAAAAAAAAAAATCAGAGCAGACCATTTCTCGATGTTGGACATGCACGGTTTGTGTTTTGAACCTAAACATACTCATTGTAAACATCGGATCACAATCAACATATCAACTAATCATTTATATTTACACCCAACATTTGCATTAATATACAAAAATGAACAACCATTATACTGCAAACCTTCAAATCCATCAACACACAACAAACAATTTCAAATTTTGGCGTTTCAAACATAAAATCCAAACGAATCACGCCGAGCAACCAAAAATGACTACATACAACATTACCATGCCAAATAAATGTCAGGTCAATGTTAATTTCAGTAGTCTGCTTAACAAATCCCAACAAAACTAACCTAACCACAAAATAAATAAATAAGTAAAACAGAAAACCACGTAATGATCCAACATTAGCCACATTCTTCACTTGCCAACCAATTCTGTCCCCTAATAAGGTCATCCACAAACGCTTGCACTATTGTCGCACGCGTTGTGATACAGGTAGTACCTTCCATTAACTTTTGGATCCCAATGTGGTGTACATATTGACGCATTATGTAACAGATGATAATTGTGCAATCAGGGTTGCCATGAAGAATCACAACACACAAAAAATAACACTTGAGCAATAACCAAACACAATGTCAACAAATAGATATTAAACTAATTTCATGAACGAGACATACGACTCTGGTTATTGATACTGGGAGTCAGTTACTGCCTTCATCAATTTGTCCCGATCATGCGTACAAACCCCATAATCATTCCAAGTTGATTGGCGAGTTTCTTGCACAAAGTTCAACACATTTTGCTTCTATGGTGGTGAAACATGATCATAAGTTATGTACTATACCATGCCCTTACCATCATACATAAAAGCACTAATGGCGACAACAAAACAAGACAAACACTTACACCCTCACATACTGTAAAAACACTTACCAGAACCAATGGTTCATTATAGTGTATGTCTTCCAAACCGTTGCACGACCTTATTGAATTGTAATGCTTCCATGTGTAATTTGTGGCATATGGGAAAATGCAAGTACCTGCTACCAATGCATGCACGCATGTTGGCCTCCAAATACCAACCCCTTGAGGTTTGCTGACATTGTTCAACATATCCTGCATTTAAAATTGTTACCACCATGTCAAACAACAACAATTCAGTACCCCAAGCCCAAAATAGCAAACATAAAATTTGCAAACACTTACCAAACAGATGCTACTAAAGAAGTACGACTTTTCTAGGAAAACCACACCAGTCAAAAGCACATTCTGCTTGCTCACCAGAAACTTTGCACACGCGTCAATGACCTATCATCAATCAAATTAAAAATCAGCACAATGCCACATTAACATAATAGCGATAATGAACACTACAACAATACAAATGCGAATGATTGAAGGGAGCAAATGAAGTATTTATATTTAATCAGATCATATTGGTAGCAATGTACATTCCCTCGAACTATAGACTATTGTACTAAATTTTTGATGTTCAAAAAATAAACGAAAACATTTCCATTGCTTCTAGTCCATATGACAGCTCTGCATAATTAGCATGCACTAGTTAGTGTTGTACACAATGCAAACTGAGGAAGGTATAGTACAATTATGACATGTGGCTTACTCGCCTCCATCCCAGTCGTACGCAGTGCTAAGTTTACGTTTCACTTCATCTTTCACTAATTTCCACATAGCCAGATGATTCTTCAGCCCAAACCCCGATCGCTTTTTATCATGCTCACCCGTTTCATCAACGATTACCATTTCATCGCACAAATCAACATCCAAATTCCCTCCACCGTCGCCCACCACACACTACCCCTCATTTTTGTCCACCCTACAAAGGTGCCCACGAAGCATAGGGTACTCATAATCCGATAACTTCCTTTCCCATCTCACATTCCCTCTAATTTTACTGACAAATGAATTCTGCAAAGCAATGCCAATCGAGTCCTCATCATACCTTTCCTCAACTAGTTGCACTTTCGTATTGTGCACAACGTCAACAGAACACATTTCTATATGCACCATTTTACCACCAGTATTTTTGTTTCCCTTGGCGTTCCATTCCTAAAACCAAACTAAGCCATAGCCTGCTAAGTAACATTGTGGATCATCTCATCTGCATTCCCTACATCACCAAATGCAAAAGAGTCCATCTCATTGTCACCATCATCTTCATGCGAACCTTCTGCAAATGGACGACCAATGTGCTCATCGAGTTACACCTCAAGACCGGCTATGGTTAAGATCACTAATAACAGATGTAAGTTGTGTGATTTCGTTCTCTTTCATCTTCATGTAATCGTTGAACCCAACAAACAAATTGGATGCTTGTTGCTCAAGTGCCTTCATCATATTCACAACTTGGTCCTCCAACTTGGCTATCACAAAATATTTGGCTTTGTTTTCGAACTCAAGTGTAATGATTTTTCTTTATGTATCTTCAAGGGTGAGGAAACCAATGAACTTTCACCACTTGTCCAACGCGATACATTACCCTCTGCTATTTCAGCCACCACTAGTGACCAACCCTTTTCTAGTTCATCTGCTAATTGCTCGGCCACACCAACTCCATCGCCATTACTCGCAGCTGCCCCATCAATAATATATTTTCCTTCACCTGATGTACTGCCTATCGTGACACAATCCACATGTCCTCCAGCCCGTACATCATCCTCATCAACAAAGTCGTCCTTACCCCAGTCCATCATGTTATATTCCCCAAGCAATTGAGCCCTTTCATATGCCGTCACTTATAATATACTCGGGCGTACCTGTTCAAACATGCAACAATCAACCAATTAGTCACATATGCTGTCCTCGATGTTAATGTTTATTTACTTCATAAATTACAAACATATGTATCCAACTTCGGCTTACCTCAAATGCATCACCGTCAAACAGCGTCACATTACACATCTTTGTCAACAAAGCACTAACATTCCACTTCAGAAATCTAGGTAACACTCCAGGACTGTCGGTGACCAACAATGTCATGTGTTCACATAAAAAATATTGCACTTGCCAACATAACATGGTTAACACACACGACAAAATATTACCGCCTTATGCAGTAACAAGACAGAAAACTAAATTATAACAGTACACTTACCAACATTATGACGACTCACCTTGTTACTTTTTCGGGGATATGATAGAACTCTTTTATTGATCCCATTAGCACACTCCATATTGCAGCAGTTCAATTATACAATCTTATTGACTCTAATTTGTCTATGATTTGAATAAAAGTCCAACTCAAAGATTCACCCGACATCGTGAAGAAAAGTTTGACATATACGTACAATGTTAACAACTTAACGGCGTTTCAACATCTTGTGGAGAGGTACCACGAACAATATCAAAGAAAAGTGTTTTTATGAGCTTCTAACTAATGCAATTCACAGATTGACACCTTCGCTATATGAAGTCGGAAGGTGTTCGGGGCTCGGAGGTCATCACTAATGGCTTATCACCATATTGCAGCCCAAAGATCAGTCAGACGTCACTGTCCCTCAACGTCAGCATGCCATTTCCTATCTGAAACGAACCACTGCCCAACATATATGTCTGAATCATTTTAAACATTAAGTCATCACATTTTCTAAACTCATGCTGTTTTAGATCATTTTCCAAAATGTCCTCCAACAATAGCCAGAACAGTGTTTTCTATAGACAGACACGGTAGGCCTCTGTTAAACCTAATGTAGACACAATTTTCACTATCCCTACGATGTTTGATAGGTAATTTAGTCACATTTTCTAAGTTTTCAAGGTTGCGGGCACATTTCTAAGTGGTTTCACTTGTTCGAACAATATACATCCTTGAATTTGTGACCCAATATTCTTTGACAACGAACCAATAATGACACATAAACAAGTTGTCTATCTTGATCTTATCCATGGGCTCGACGTTCTCACACCTTCTGCAGTACAAAAACAAATATCAATTAGTTTTCCAATCGCATTATACAACAAACTCGAATAATGAACACAATTACGGACACATAAGATGAATGCACCATGTGAATGTCATGCATCCATGCACACATAACAACACACAACACACACGCTACCCCACACTTTACTACATAAACATGCACACGCCGCCTAGCCCCAACCATCCCCGTTTCAACCAAATTACAATGCCCATTATGGAACATAACCACTACACGTGACAAAAACACCTTCATTTTTGTAAAAATAAGTTAACTTGCACATACTAAAATCCCCAGTTTTTCCCCGTACCCACGTAACAAAATGCACTTTAGGGTGGACCACCGTACGTGCCATACGTCACCCACATAGTTCACCCAACACACCATGGGCACAGTCACAACATAACACACAATCACACATCTAGAATACGCAACACGTAAACCACATACCACTAATGTTTTCATTCTCAGTCAATAACAAAGTGGAAATATTTACCCAATGTGTCCCTAACAGACCACATTCACAAAAAAAAACCAATCCTTCCCCCACCATTTCCCAACTTACACACCATCCCAATAACACCATACATACCTGGAACAAACACCCCATGCACACCATGACACCGGTCACACATACCACGCATTCACACACCACGCATTCACACACCAACGCACATGAAACATATAAACCACATATGACTCATGTTTTCATGCTCAATCCATAACAAGGTGGAAATATATGCCCATCCATGTGCCCAACAAACCCACATTCAACAAACAAGCCCAATTTCCCTCTCTGACCCCACATTTCCCAACTCACACACCATCCTAAGAACACACGCCCATGCATACCATGGCCCCGGTCATACGTACCACGTAGTCACACACCCATTCACATGCAACACGTAACCATATATTGCTTAAGTTTTCAGACTCAATCCATAACACAATGGAAACATATATCCACCTTGAGCCTAACATACCCACATTACCAAAAAAAACAAAAAAAACCAGTTTCCCTCTCTCCTCCACCACTTTTCCCACTACACTAGCACTGAAGTCTCACAAAATATCACTACATGTACATGTTGACAACACAAACCCACAGAATCATTCTAAAAAACAAACCAACCAAACCAACTAACACGATACAAACTCACATACTAGCCCCATGTTGTACTCAATACCCATCCCACATCAACATCACCTACTACCATTATACTCAATTAACAATGCACATAACTGGTACATACCTATACCATAAACACGCAAAAACACTAAAACACACAACAACATATACGTATATAAAATTGATTTCAACATCGACCACAGATATATGGGAACTTACTATAGCACCTGTGTCCTTTAAACTATTGGAGAGTGTATTTAATTCCTTTATTTTCATTTTGGCAGTCTTTAGAGTTATTGTATCTTGGTTTTGGAGGAGTTCAATTCAATTTGGACTTGGTAGGATTGTTCGTTCGTGCTTGTTTTCGTTGAAAAGTTCTTTGGGAACTTGAAAACTTTGTTCGGGTGTCGACACTAGCCTTTCTGAGGGTCGACACCACCTTGCTGCCTTGCTCTTAATGCCTCTACTGGTTTATAAGGTCAACACCACGGGTCCTAGGGTCGACCCTTGTTTGCTGCTATGTTCTAGGTGTTGCTACTGAAATATAGGGTTGACGCCACTTGTTCCTAGGGTTAACTCTTGTTTGCTGCACACATTAGTGTCTCAGCATTTTCTTTTGAGGGTCGACACCACTGTCTTGAAGGTTAAACTATGTAAGTAAATTTCAGATTTTTTGGGACGGTTTGGGCCCTACTTTTTAGGGGTTTTGACTTATTCTTTTCACTGACTTCGGGGCTATTATTCTACTACTATAAATAGGCTCCAAACACACTTTCCTCATTATTCTCTTTTCTCTCTCTTTCTCTTTTTCATCTTTACACCGTGGGACTCCCTTCTCTCTCTCTAAACTCATCTTTTTCACTAGATTTTCAAATCTACTCACCTAGAGCTATCTTTTCACCTTGGTCCTTTGAGAAAGATTGTAGATCTCATCAAGGGCTTTCTTTTGATCCAAGTAATTTGTGGTTTTCGTCGCTGGTGATTTTTGGATTGTCTCCTCTTCGCTTAAAGAGGTAGGGATTTCTTTTCTTCTTTTCAATACCTCGTCTATAAATAGACATGTGGTAGATTTTATTGCAAAAAAACTATATTCATTATGGATTTTCTTGAAAGTCATGAAAAGGGATCTAGGGTTTGATATTTGTAATTGAAGTTGTTGTGTTAGTTATCGTTTGGGTTAATTAGGGAGTAGTTTAACATGTTTATCTTGAGAGGGAGGAAACCCCTAATTTAATATTACTGACTTAATGGATTTAAAAGGGAGGAAGTTGAATAATCTTTTGTATTTTGTTAATATGGATTGTGTAATTGTGTTAATATCTAAAGGGGAGAAGTAACCATGGTATTGGAATTGTTTGGATTAATCATGTTGAGTGGGGTTGGGTTGTGGCTTTGGCATCAAGGATGTGGTTTTTAATTAAATGAAGAGAATGAATTTTTAGAAAATGATTAGAGTAGTGTGGATTGGAAAATAAGAAAAATTGGTTTTTGGAAAGAAAATGAAATCATCATCCTTCGTAAATTAATAATGAACTTGAGATCAGATTTTGAAACCATTACATTTTATTATTGTTATTGGACTTAAGGTCTCGTGAGAATTGGATTATTTTCTTACGTGCATTTAAGACATATGCTTAGAGGTTTGTCCTTAGTCATTAGTGGATGATGGAATTATTGTGTTGAATAATAATGTGTATGTAGTACACTTGTGTTATTATGCATTCTAGTATGTTGAGATGGTTGGAAATGTTTAGGCGCTGAGAATGAGAGGTACCATTACCTTCCAGCTAGCGCTTGAAGAATTGGTCGCGCTTAGAATGAGAGGTACAAGTGCCTTCCAGCTAGCACCTGTAGAACTTGGCAGAAGTACCATTATCTTCCAGTTGATGTCTGGTTAATTGGCAGAGGTACCATTACCTTCCAGCTTGTGTCTGGTAAATTGACATTCCATTATGGAAAGGTATATCCTTGGCTTACCGTGCTTAAGGCAGGTAGAGAATTGCTTTGTTTCTCATTTTGTCTCAGTGTATCCTTGTATATCATGAGTAGGTAATGGTTATAGTTGGGTGAGGCTGGGTTGTTTTATGTGATAGCATAGTAATCATTGTACATGTATTGATTTTTGTACGAGCACAAAATAATCTATCTCATATAATTCTATTGATCAAGTTGGCACTCCTCCAAACATCGTCGTCTTATCACCTGAAAAAACAAATGTGAGCTAGCCAGTGGGTGTATGTCGAAAACCCCTCTAATGCCTAAGTTAGCAAATAGACAATAGACACAAAAGCTTTGTGAATTCGGGAGTATGAATTGCAATAACTTGAAAGTAGTGTTATCTTGAGCTTTTATAGATTTCCTATGGCACAATTCTAGCAGGACTCTCGTTTCCCTTAACAGAGTCCTCCTAGGAATCACACCCCTTAAGATAATGCTTATCTTAAGAACACCCTCATCACTACAAACCAAGTGAGATGGCAAAACACCCTGTTCGGTTGTCAGTGCCAAACCGAGCTACCTTGCTCTGAACCGCACTAATAGCCACACACTGTTCTATTGGGCTGTGTACAGCTCAGTCCTCTTGAAGGAAATCACCATGGTTCATTCGTGGACTGTACGTATAACCAAGTTCACAATCTTGTTACTACCTCTGATCGGCCTACAACAGGTTCGGCCCAAAACCGGGTTACTCACTGTTGTTATCTCAGCTCACTACACGGCCCAACGCGTTCAAACCACTTCATCTAGCTCGGCCTAATTTATCTACATAAATTACCCTCTCAATTGCCCCTTATTCCATCTACATAACATGATTGGGATTATTGTCTTCCAACTGCGCTAAAATATTCAAACCAACCAAGTTAAAATACTTAGACCAATTGAGCCAAAATTCACTTGATTTCCAGACGTCACATCAGTCGTACATCTCATCTACCCATGACTCTAATGTCATATCCTTATTGGGACATGTGGCACGCATCGATTGCCCCCTCTCACTGTGACAGCCATCATACACTACCTAAAAATTTGAAGAGTCTCGCCATTTTATCTCCATTACATATAAAGCCTATTCATACAATCTTTCTAGCTCATTGTTTATCTTCTTTCTATCGTGCCACCCCCAGTCTAGAGCTCCTCCCTATGCATTCTTGCAAACCAAGCCCCAATCCAAGCTTTTCAGTAAAGACTCAGGTTCGCTACTTCTATTGGAGCTTCGTTCATTGATTGGGACTGATTTCTGCACCTCTAACCCGTAAGTACTTTAAACTCCCTTTTTAGATTCATGTTGCTCTTCATGTTCCTGGTAGTATTGTGCTATCAAATCCTTACCCACGCCTTGGAGCAATACTTTAATGCTTAATCCCACCAAAAGTGTATATGGAATATACTTTAGGATCGAATTAGGACCTCTAAACACCAATAACCCTATATTCGGGAGTAAACACTAAACGACTGGGTTAAAAACCAGTCCTGAACGGGGATCTTGATCCATAATTGTATTACGACTAAAACAAAAATCTGTTTGTAGCCTTATACTTGAATGTAACCGAACTAGAGGTTCCTCATCCTCAAACCGGGCTAAAACCTTGCCCTTTGGTCCAAGCCGAGCTAAACCCTTGCCCATCTCTATAGCAGAGCTACGGCCACATTGGCGGTGGACTGAACTTGCTTAACTATGGAGCTAGACGTATTTTGCACACACTTCTCTGACCGAGCAAACAATTCCCCAAGTTGGTTTACCGTTGTTTTAGCTCAGCCATCACATGAGCATAACACACTTTTAGTTTTTCACTTTGTAGACTTGAACCCTGCACTTTGTCCCCTAGTGGCATTACTCAACCGAGCCAGCCACCGTCCACATCAACGCCGCGCTAGGCCGCCATGCAAACCGTCTTAACTTATTAAACTTAAGACCATGGGCAAGTACCGGTTTGTGGTGAGCTCGCTAGGTGCCATGGCCGAATTCCGAAAGACTATAACATTCGAGATAACATCCACATCTCCCTAGCTGAACCAAACACCACGCCATGGGGCAAGTCTGGATTTGTTTCTTTCTCGGTGTTTGTACATCGTAGAGGGTGGACTTCGGTTTCCAGTCCAACCCTTTATTTGCGAGTTCCTTAGGCAGACCAGACTATGCCCCACCCAATTATCCACCAACACTTATAGGATAATAAACAAAATTGCCGAGCTAAATCGCCATCTCAGCCTCAACCTCGAAATTGGCTGAGATATTTCACCAATACTCGCTCGGCCAAAATGAAGACGGTTGGGTTCATTACCTCAGCCCATAAAGGGCCGAGAGAAAATCGTTAACTGCACATCGGACAAAGACTTGAATGATGACGATTTCTCTAGGTCTCTGGCAACTTTGAAGACCAGGAGGCCCAAATGCCAAGCTATAAGATCAACTGGAATAAAGGGACACTTTGTAGGAATAGCTCATTCTTTTTCTTACGCTAAAACCTGTACATTTCCTCAGCCGTACTAACACTTCGTCTTTTTATAGATTTGAACCAGTTGAAAACAGATTACGCCTACGCCAACCAAGTCGCACCACGAGCCATGCTACGGTATTGACATCGAGACTGGATCGAGCTACTGGTTGTTAAACTGACCTATCGCTACAGTAGCAAGAGGAAGAGCAAAGTTACAGACTTCTTGCTAAAGCCCTCCTCTAAACCTAATCCTTTTTTACCTCAAATCAACCTCATCCCTCTCGCCGAAGAGCAAGAGATGGCCAAGAGGAGAACAATGCTTGCCTTAATCACCGAGGAAGCCTCTGCTTCTAACGCCGAGGTTCAAACTGAGCTACCACTAACCAGTCAGTCGCGCAACACGGTTGTTGCCCTTCCATTCACCCTGGCTGCTTCATCCCAGCTAAGCAAAAGGCCTCGCACCACTTCTACCGAGCCGCAGCGCCTAGTTGACGAAGAAAAGGCCGAGTACCCTAAGGGAGCCGCCACTCCGGTCACTCTAACCTCTCCTCCCCTTTGGTGTGGGTACCAGATGTGACCTTCAAGGGTTGCGCTGTGACCACATTGGATTTTGTTAATGCCGAAAAATACCACCTACTGGCCTTCAACCTATCCAACAGCGTTTGCCTGCTAGCTGACATGGAGCGGCATAAGCAACTCACTAAGCTGAAGGCAATATGTTTTAGGATCTGGGACATGAGTTATTTCCTCCTGGTCTTTGTGCACCGGTTGATCGATATTTTCTTCTATTAGTGGCCCAGTTGCGTGGCTTTTCTCCTCCTCTACTAGCAATGCACTGTTGGCCGCAACTGGTGATGCAACCATCGTTAGGCTTTCATTGCGTCGTTGATCGGCTTGAAGTGGGGGCTATACTATTCTTGCGACACTCCCCACTATGATCGATTTCCTCGGTCAAGTCAACCGGGCAAACGGAATGACTTCCTGGAGCAAACTCTGCCTCAAAGTTTGCCAAAGCTTAGGCCTCTATCGTAGTTCTAGATTGGAACTTCATGTCGAACTGTCCCAACTCCACTACCCACTTCAATATTCGTCCGGAGAAGTTCTCCCTTTCAAACAAGGCCTTTAGAGGGAATGTTGTCAACACGACCACGGTATGAGCATGAAAGTATCTTGTTTCGGCCCCCAACAATGTCTTGCTTACATAAAAGATAGGCAAGTGTTGTATTCCCTCGGTGCGTACCAACACTGTGCTAATCACGTGCTGGAAAACTACCAAGTAAAGTAAAAGTTCCTTTCCTAGTATTGGGGTTACCAATAGTGGCGGAAAGGTCATGTATTCTTTCAAGCTCTCCAGAGCTTGGTCGCATTCATTATCCCACTCAAACTTAGCCTTAAATGCCTAGAAGAACAGTCAACACCTGTCTGACGACCGACTTATGCATCAGTTTAGTGCGGCAGCTAGGCCCGTAAGGTGCTGTAGTTCTTTGACTGTGTTGGGCCTCTTTAGTTCTTGTATGGCCTTGATCTAAGAGGGATCGACTTCTATACCGTGGTTGATTACTAGAAAGCTAAGAAATTTTTCAGACCCCACACCAAACGCGTATTTGGATGCATTCAGTCGCAGCTTGTGGGTCTTCAAAATTTGAAACATCTCAGCTAGGTCGTTGAGATGGTCTCCTTCGTTCTTACTCTTGACCACTATGTTGTCTATGTAAGCTTCCATTGTTCTGCCTAACAATGGCTCAAACATTTTGGTGACCACTTGCTGAAACGTTGCCCCTGCATTCTTTAGGCTAAAGGTCACGACCTTGTAGCAATACAACCCCTTAGGCGTTGTGAAGGATATGATTTCTTGGTCCAATTCATACATAGCAATCTGATGGTATCCACGATACACATCCAGAAAGCTAAGTTGGTTGTGACCTGAGTTAGGTCCACTAGTTGGTCTATCTATGGTAGAGGAAAACTATCTTTTGGGTATGTTTTGTTGATTGTCTTATAGTCCACACAAACGCGCCATTTGCCATTTTATTTGGCACCACCACTGTGTTAAAGATCCACTTAGGATGGTGAACCTCTCTAATTGCCCCTGCTTCCAGCAGGTTCCCCACTTTCTCAACCACTATTTCGACGTGGTGAAGTGCCGATCAGCGAATTTGCTATATAATTGTTCTGGCGGTCGAGTTGACATTAAGTTAATGGCAGATGAAGTTTGGATCAATGCCAGGCATGTTGTATGGTGTCTAAGCAAACACTTCGATGTTAGAGATCAATAATTCCATGATCTCTATTCTCTCAGTGCTGGACAAAGATGAGCGAAGAAAAAAGAACATCTCTGGGAAGTTTTGGTCTATTCTTACCTCCACCAGATTGTCCATTGCCTTATGTTCGGCTGCTTTACCGACATCCGCTAATAAGTCGTTACTTTCTGGCTCCTTTACCATCTGCATGAACCCTTTGGCAGCTCGGCTGCCATTCACGGTCACGAAGCATTGCTTGGACATGATTTGGTTTCCCAAGACCTCTTCAATCGCTCCAGCTTCATTAGGGACTCGCATTACCTAATGGTAGGTTGATGCTACCGCTTGCATGGCGTGCAACCATGCTCTCCACAAAATAATGTTGTAAGTGGAAGGGACTTTCAGCACCCAAAATTCCACTTGCTTTGTCATTATCCCAGTTTTGGCCGACAAAATTATCTTGTCAACCGGCCATTCTGGCATTGAATTAAAGTTGACCAATGGGGAAGTCACCGGTGCCAAGTCTTTGTCCTCAAATTTCAATTGTTTGAAGGCTTCATAGTACATTATCTTGCACAAGTTCCCCTGGTCTATCAAGATTCACTTGATATTAAAGTTTTTGATACGCAAAATGACAACTAGCGCATCATTGTGAGGGTTCTACAGGCTAGCTAAATCCTTGTCGGAGAAAGTGATGACGTTTTTTGCTTCCACCTTTCATCTTTTTATGGTCGGTTGACCACTCAGTACTTCTCGCATGTGTTCCACTTTTTCGATCATCCTTCTAAGCTCACACACTCACTCAAGCTCTATGATCCCATGAATCACATTAATCACACCCTGAGGCAGACCATTTGTCGGCATCCCGTTTGCCGCATTGTGATCTTGAGTGACAGGCCGAGCTCCCCCCTCAATGTGTCTATCTAAATGGTCGACTGCCATCAACTCTTCTAGATGTTACCTTAAAGGCATACAATTTTCAATTCAGTGCCCTACTTCATCGTGGAAGGTGCACCTATAACTCTCGTCATAGCCCTTCTGTGCTTCTCCTAACTTGGCAAGCCGCCGAATGAAGGGTTCATCGCTTATTTCCCTAAGAATTCGGTAAATTGGCTTTTTGAAAATAGTCGTAATGGCAGTGTAGACCCTCAACCTCCTTGCCTTAGTGTTTTCATCAATGGGTGGTGCACCGCGATTATTGTTGTTAGGTCGGCCCTTCATTTCGACCGTATTAATCTTTCTCGCAGATTTCTTGTCTGACATCGCTGTTATGCTGGACTTTACTTTGGCACGAGTGCCATCTTCAAGCACCTTGATGTACTGGTGCACTCTTTTCATCAGGGCTTCCATAATGAGATACAACATCATTATCATTGAATCCCTCAGTTTATAGCCCATTGGCAAACCCTGCTTGTACTGAGCAATAGCTAGGTTGGTGGGGTAATCACCTATCTAGTTGAAGGTCTCCCAATATCTATTGTTGTAAGCCTTCAATGTTTTCTTCTCGCTCATGTCAATGGCGAGCAATTGATCTATCTTAACTGGCGTCTTGGTGTTTGTCTTAAACTTGGTAACAAACACCTTCGCAAGTTGCGCCCAGGAAGTAATATTGCATTCTGGTAATTTTTCAAACCAAGTCAAGCCCAAATCCCCAAGGCTAGATGGAAACAGAATGCACATCAGAGCCTCGTTCCTTCGGTGTATGGCCATAACTTGGCGAAAGTGGCTTAAATACATGTAAGGATCTGTTTTCCCATCGTAGATCGTGAACTTAAGCTGGTTGAAGCTCAAGGGCAATGGTGCGTTCTCTATCGCCGGAAGGAACGGCGAGCTCTACATCCATGCCAATGCCATATCAGATGGTTTGTAGACAATGCGCAGTGTTGGCATTCCAACCTCGAAGCTTCCATGCATCCTAGGCGCCAGTCACTGTAGAGCCGAGATCCTTTAGGGGTCATGGATCTAGGCATTTTATCTCCTTCATGCCCTTTCTTCCAAAACATATTGCAGATCCACCGGCAGTTCAGTGTGCCGAGAGGTGGTTTGGTGAGTGTGTAAGGGTCGGTAATTGCTTCCTTTCGTACAAGACCTTTCAACCCTCGTTCTTTCAGACCTGGAGTAACAAGTCTTGGAGGTCCTTGAACGTGTATCGCCTATCCGGAGGCTCTTGATATCGAAATATGTAGGTGTGGTCTTCTAATCTTGATCTCCTGAGTAGAAAGAATGAGTTTTTCTTCTCAGTTTTTCACCACTGCCACACTCTTGCCCTTCATCCAGCGTTTCATGGCCTCCAAGTCAGCTGCCATTCTCTCTATCAATTCGTCTTGCTCCCTTACACGATCCTCCAAAACCTGCGCATCCATTTTCTGCCGCCGTCCATTTGGGCTTTGAGAGCGACGAGGACTTAAGCCCAATTTTTCTTGCATGCCCCTATGTGGGTTCCGTCGCTGGGGGTCCAAATCTGCCATGGGCGGAACAAAAGGCAAATCCTCACGCCTCATGTTCCCTTTTGGAATTTGTCCATCAACAACAAACTTAGGCAAGTCTTCGTTGTGCGCCATTGAACTCAGTTGAAGGAAAACCCAATCAAAAAGTTTGTTCTCTATGATGGTTCCCATAGGCAACGCCAATTGTACAAGCACGAAATAATCTGTCTCGTATAATTTGTTGACCAAGTTGGCACTCCTCTAAATGTCATCATCGTCTTATCACCTAAAAACACAAACATGAGCTAGCCGTTGGGTATGTAACGAAAACCCCTCTAATGCCTAAGTTAACAAATAGACAATAGACACAAAAGCTCTGTGAATTCGGGAGTATAAATTACAATATCTTGAAAGTAGTGTTATCTTGAGCTTTTATAGATTTCCCGTGGCACAATTTTAGTAGGACTCTCGTTCTCCTTAACAAAGTCCTCCCAGAAATCACACCCCTTATGATAATGCTTATCCTAAGAACACCTTCCTCACTGCAAACCAAGTGAGATAGCAAAACACCCTGTTCGGCTGTCAGTGCCAAGCCGAGCTACCTTGCTCTGAATCGCACCAACAACCACACACTGTTCTACCGGGCTGTGTACAGCTTGGTCCTCTTGAAGGAAATCACTCTGGTTCGTTCATGGACTGTATGGATAACCAAGTTCACGATCCGGTTACTGCCTCTGACCGACCTATAACAGGTTTGACCCAAAATCAGGTTACTCACTATTGTTATCTCGGCCTGCTACACGGCCCAACGCATGCAAACCACTTCATCTAGCTCAGTCCAATTTATCTATATAAATTACCCTCTCAATTTCATATTCGTATTAGGATATATATGTATGAACATAGATGTATTGGACAAGTCGTTGAAAGTGTTTCTTGACCATGGTATTAAGGCCAAGGGAATGTGATGAATGTATTAGAAATGAACGTATGTTTTGTATTGGGTGTAAATAATGAGAAATAATTAGGTTTTGTGAAAGTATTTTTAAGACAACCAATTGTGATACGTTATTTACAAATGGGAAATGAGAAAGAAAAGTGAGTTGTTTGTGCTATTGGGTAAATTGAATGATTTTGAGAAAAGTATATGTATAAGTATATTTTTAGTATAAACCGTCACATTATGTATATGATATGATATAAAGTATTTATGATCATAGCTATTTGTATGTTGTTATTGTTTAGGATCATGTTGAGATCCCTACTGGACTTTATGTTCATCCCATGTTGCTAATCATACTTCAGGTGAACGTCGAGAAGTGTTTCAAGATCGATGATCTTCTTTATCTGTTGGCCACGAGGCCTTTTATTTGTGGGCGGAATGCAATTGATGTAAAAGGGTTAAACCATTTCTTTTAATTAAAAGATGTAAGCCTATGGACAATTTATTTAGTTATAACTCCTGTTGCATTCATTTTGTATTCGAATGAGAGAATCTTTATTCATGTGTTCTTGTTAATGTAAAGAGTTCCGCATGTTATCTCTGAAATTGAATCTATAATAATGGTTTGTTAATAGAATCCGAGTAACAAAAAGCGGGCGTTACACTTATTATTGCGTGACGTTGTCATCGGAGTTAGAATGGTTGATTTCTAAAACAACTTTGAACAGTCATTGAAATCTCCACCGCCACACTTAACCGCCCTTCAAGGACTAAACATAACAACTTCACCAACAAAAACAAATCTCTACGCAGCAACTTCAGGGTATGTTTTCTCATTGCAGATTCAGTGGGATTTTGTGGGATTTTTCACGCACATCATTGTCGCGCGAACGGTTTATTTCCAAATCTACATTGCAAAATATGGGATCTAATTATGTCGCACGTGATATACAATGATATTTGGCAGATCTGTAACATGCATTAGCAACGTAACAACATCAAGAGTATTCCATTCTACAACCTTACTCACCAAACTCACCGGATCAGGGCAACCAGTCAGATTCCTCGGATGTAGGTGTGCTAACGTTTAGAGATGTTGACGATGTCGTCTACCAAAATGTGGGCAAGCCAACAAATGTACTTCGTCAAGAAACCCTAGTTGCCAAACCCACCAAATCGGGAACATTGATCGGAATTCTTCAAATTGAAAGAGTGCATACGTTCACCGAAATCCAAAATGTGGGCCATTCAAATGTGGATCAACCATCAAATGTGGGTCACCCAACACAAACCACCAATTCCTAAAAACCTTATAGTACACTTTTTCCAAACGTGACATAAACATAAATCATGGAAACAAAACTTCCAAAAACAAATACAATACATAAACGGGCAAAAACGTAACTACACACTTAACGGGACCTCTACATGTATAAAATTAAATATGGGACTGATTACATTACAATTCCACCTTTTAGCATTTATGGGTCAATTACCCTTAAATAAAAACAAGCTGAATGTAACTACTAAATAAAAACAAACCAAACACTAGAAAGATTGTCCAAGAAGAGTGATATTACTTAACAATTACAAAATTTATAACAAAAAACAAACAAAACAAAATAAATAAACAAAAGCTTCTATGTACCAAAAAAAAAAATAATAATAATAATAATAATAAACAGATAAACAAATTCAAGACCCTTAAACAATTACAGAATTATTTGGAAGAAAAAAAAAATTATACAAAAAATTTGAGAATATTTAAAACATAAACAAACCTATTAATTCTAATTATTTTTTTAAAACATAATTTATACCTAAAAAAACTAATAAGAAGGATAATTTAAAACATAAACAAAATCCTATCACTCTGCAAAAGTGTCAATGCCAGAGAATCTAAATTGAAGATTCTTATACAATTACAGAATTTATATAAATAAATAAATAAACAAAAGTTTCAATTATTGAGAATATAAAAATTAATGACTCTTAAATCACTTACTGGCAAAGAGAAACAATAATCTTGTTTGTACTTCCTTTATCATGATTGCATCTAACAATTTTGTTTTATACTTTTTTGAAGGAGAAAATCATTATAAAAAGAGATGATAAACTAAAAAGTAAAGAGGTAAAAAAAAAAAAAATTATGAAATTAACTAACTGAGAGATTGTTGGTTGATTGAGAGATTGTTGGTTGGGTGGGTGGAAATGTGTAAGGAAACATGGTGTATTTTTATTTTTATTTTTTTAAATTCTTTTTCAGTATATCAAAATTGAGTATTGAGTAGTGGGTTAGGAAACGTATAAGGAGGAAACAGGAGATTTTATTTATTTATTTAAATCACTGAATTTTCACATGGCAGAAACTTCAATACATTAATTTTGAGCCTAATATAATAGTAGAGATATTATATGATATTTTACATATATATTATATGATATGATATCACCACTTTGTCACTTGAGGTTTTAGGTTCAATTCTTATATAAAAGAGTTTTATATCTTTTATGATTGTGTTTATTTTTCTTCAATTATGGGAGTTTTATGTAGCAATTAGTGGTTGTTGGGCTTGAGTTTAGTAATTATTGACTTTCTAACTATTATTGAATTAGTACTCTATTTAATGTAATATTTTTCATATTTATAATTATTCTCCTAAAAAATATATTAGATATCAATAATTATATGTTTAAATTATAGTTATTTTTTAAAATATAGACAGCCGACGAATATGATATCAAAGATAGACACTTCATTTTTAAAAAATAAATATGATTCAAATATGTGTTTATTGAAATATGTTCGAATTTGACTTTTGCATGAATAATCTACTTAAAGGCCACGTTCGATTGTCCGGATTGGATATAAGGATTTGAGGAGGATATGTAATACCTAAGGATAATGATAGAATATAATATGTTGTAGAATATGAGATGTATTATATATACTGTGGGGTCACTTATATTATATTTGGTTAAGATAGGATATAGAATGTGATAAGAGAAGAGTAATTATTTTTAACCTTTAGATGAAAAATTCCCTATATCCAATGGTGGGGGATATACAATACCACAGGGGGTTGGTATTGCATATCCCCCTTTTGAGAGATATACTATCCATACTTCCTATATCCGGAGCAACCAAACACGGGATATAGGGAGACAAGAAAACATGTAGGACCCATCTCATATTATATCCGATCCCCCTTCATATCTGCCCCTTATATATCCCTAACAAACAAGGCCAAAAAGTATTAAAATTTGAGAGAATTATTGAAAAATCCAATTTAATAATTGCAAAATGTGTTAGGTCTAGTGGATATCTTTTATTGAGGTCCACCTTTTGTGAAACAATTTAGTGAAAAATCTTTTATTGTTTTGATGGACATTTTATTTCCAATTTTACCCTCAATCAATCTATTGAATTTTTTTTGAGTATTTGTTGAAATTTTTTTTATTTGTTCATTTTTTTTGAATCTATCTGTTGATTTTTTTTAATCTATCTATTAAAATTTTGATCTATCTATTAAAATTTACCAAGCTTGTTTTAATCTATTTCTTCAAATTTTGATCCTATCTGCTTCATTTTTTGATCTTATCTATTCAAATTTTGATCCTATATTTTTAATTGTTCAATATTTTGACCTATCTATTCAATTTTTGTATCAAATACAACATTATCTGTTCAATTTTAGGTCAAACACAATATTATATATCTATCCAAAACACAACAGATATATTAGAGCTATAGATCAAAATTATCTATTCAATTTTAGATCAAACACAATAGAGCCACTATTTGCTTATTGCCAAGAAAAAAATTAGACGAAGAGAAGGATAAAGAGAAAGAAATAAAAGACACAACACACACATACACACAAAAAAAAAAAAAGAAAAAAAAAAAAAAAAGAAAAAACCAACAACAACAACAAAATTCCAATATCTGTGTGTGTGTGTGTGTGTGTGTGCGTGCGCAACGATCGGAATAGTCCTTTCGGAGCTCCGGTGTTTTCAAGGTCGATCTATGGTGCTTTCCAGTATCGATGATGCTCAATGGCCTATAATTTTATCAAACAAATAACCTCAGGTATACTAGACTGGCCCCAAAGTGATCAAAGTAAGGCTTCAAGTTGAATTTGACCTAGAAAATCAATAACGATTAGTCTCCAATTTCGTTAACCACATGGATTGAATACATCATAAGATATTACTTGAAAGCTACATCAAGCACTGATTTTCAAGGCTTCCAACCTTTAATTTTTCCTAATGTTTCACTAATTTTCCTCTAGTAGTTCACAATATTCAAATACCATTTATTTTAACCAAATATGCAAATGTACAATTATACATAAACGTATGCATGTATAATTCAAAAGGACATGAAATAAGAGAGAAGAATTAATATACGAACGAGATTATCGAGGGAGATCGAGAAGAGCTTGGACATCTTGACAGTGAGATAAGCCTCAAATCTCTTGATTAGCTATACTAACTCATCCTTGTAGTAATCAGCCTTGGTCGAACACTGAAAATATGCCTCCGCCGTTTGCTTTGTCATCAAACTCTCTTATTTTCCGTTGTAGATTCCAAGTTGCTTGACTCTAGAAAGTCCATATTTGAAGTGGCAGCGAAGTCCAAATAACGACAAAGTATAGATTTGAGGTGGCGAAGTCCAGATCTGAGGCAGTAATAGGGGTTTTAGAAAGAGATGAGGTATGGTCGGCACGTATTTAGGGAGAGAGAGAGAGAGAGAGAGAGAGAGAGAGAGAGAGAGGCGGCGGCGGCAATGGAAGTAGCAATGGTCAGTCAGTGACGACGAAGGTCAAGAGAAAATGAGAGAGAGAGAGAGAGTGAGAGTCGACAATGAAGAGATGGTGGTCAGTAAGTCAGCGGTGACGGAGAAGCGATAAAAGTGAAGAGAGAAATAGAGACAGAGACAGAGAAAGAAAGTGAGACTATTTGTGGCTCTGACCCGTATATACCACATATATATGGGTATTCTGGTCATTTTGCTTAACAATGTCCTTATGGACAAAGTATTTTTGAGTATAAACCTTTAGACAAAGAAAATTTAGAATTAGATTTAAGAACTGAGTACGCTTAAAATTTGAACATTTTAAATCACCATGGAGAATAAAAAATAGGCCATTAATCACAAAACCAACTATTAATCTACCTTTTAAAATTCAAAGTCATAATTTCTTGTATAAAAGTTAGAGCACTCTTATATGTCATCTAAATATTTGACTAAAATATTTCAATAAGTGATAGTGCATTACACCAACAATTAAGTGTCACTATTTATTAAATGAAAAATGATTGATTCATTAAATTTGGGCTCGTCCAAATTGCCTGAATTGCCTAAGTCGGATGATCGACCGGACAACTTACTAGATGACCGGCGTCACCCTTGGCAACTACAGTTGTCACTCTTGTCAACCATGATTATCACCCTTTGTGTACTAGTGTGTCAACTGGCATCCTCTTGGATGACCAGTCGGATGACCTCCCGAAGGACTAGCTGGATGATCGATATACACAAATTCGAACGATTTGAGTGAGTCCAAATTCAGTGAATGTAACTGTCACGACCCAAACCCGGCCCTATGGGTTTAGCACCGTAACTGGCCAGTAATCCGAGATTACCGAAGGCCTGCTGAACAGTAATACAGTTAAACAGAGTACAGGGCCTGGCGGAAGCCAATACAGTAAGTAACTAGTGTCCATTGAGCTGTGAAAATCTGTATGCCAAAAACATTTTTCATGCATTCATACAGTTCAGAACAGTACAGTCTATATACAGTCTATACAATCATATACCAACATTCAGTACGGGGACCTAATCCCTCGATAACAGTACAGTAAAACAGTAGACAGTCTATACAGTAGTACAAAACAGTAAGGAGACTGATGGGGGACACAAAACACCCCAAGCCATAGCATGGCAACTTGGAACCTCGCAGTGAGGCACATAGGCTGGCTTGACAAAACTGGGGACCAACCCACGCTCCTAGCTCCGATCTGGTGGCTGAGCACCTACATATATATATAAACAGTGAGCTAAAGCCCAATGAATAACATAAAGCGTAAAGAGGTTATGAATGAATGTCCTTACAGTAATGAAAACAGTTCATTAAACAATATTTCAGTCTTTCAGTATTTCAGTCAATCAGTCATATGTAGTACACCCATTAGCCTATAAACAGTAGGTCCAAAAAGACCGGGTCTTAACAGACCCAACAGTAATGATGGCCATCAATCAGTAAACAGTATGGTTCCACAAGGGAACCGACAGAGCTCTGTAACAGTAACAGTAAACAGTGAGTGCTAAGGATGCCACAATACAGTTCAGAATACAGGACATACATTCATTCAGTAAATAATATCAGTTCAATAAGCAGTTCAGTTCAGTATTCAAAGATAACCATTTTGAACATATCTTTACACAATCGTTACTCACAGAGATTGGGCTAATAGCAGCTAGAGCACGTCCCCGAGAGCCAACCCTAAACAGTTAACAAATAGAACACACACTAAGTTTCACAGTCGGGAAGGATGATAATTAAATCCCTAAATTTCCTCGGTGTGGTTCTACGACTAAATCTTCATTAAGATGTCTTAAACTAGGCCTAAGAATGCCTAGGATGAGATGAGGATGCAAAAATACAGTTGGAAGGCATTTTTCAAAAGTTGCTGAAAAAAGGGGTCTCGCTCGAGCGAGCCTTCCTTCGCTCGAGCGAGGTTGCAAAATCAAAGGCTTCGCTCGAGCGATGAATCCTTCGCTCGAGCGGTCTGATGAAACAGTAAAAGTACTGGTTGCTGAAATTTTACGCGCGATACCACGCTCGATGCTCGCTCGAGCGGATCCCTGAATAAAGGGTGCTCGCTCGAGCGAGGAATCCTTCGCTCGAGCGAAGAAGCCAAATTTGGGATTTCCAGATTTGCCTCCCAAGCTCAAACCAAGCATTCTCAACTCAATTCTCGACCTCTTGGGCCCAAATTCTGGAAAATACATCCCAAAACAATGAATAACAAGTTTCAAAAGCCAATTTGTAAATTCAAGCCCCAAAGGTGAGTCAATTAAATCCAACATTCAAACCCATTTTCAAGAACAATTTCAAAACATGCAATGCATGAGTTTTTAACCAAATTCAAGGTTCAAATCTTGCTCTAATGAGCTCAATAGTTGGAAAACAAAATGAAAACATGAACTTTGATAGAAACACGAGCATGCATGTACAATCCATCATGAATTCAACTTCAAAATGCACCAAAATGGCCATGCATGCATGAATTCAAGCATAATTCAACCTCTATGCACTAAATCATGGCTTGATTCTACAATGGAGCCTAGAACATGCAAGATGAAGCTCAAGACAACAAGAAGAAGATGGATTTTCTTACCTAGAGTTTCAATTCCAAGGTGTGGAGGCTAAATTTGCAACCTATGTTCCAATTCCTCCAATTACTAGGCAATTTACAAGCAACAATGAGATGAAATCAATTCCCCAAATTCTTCTCTCTCTAAAATTCGGTTGAGCTCTCAAATTGGCTGAGGAAGAGGTTTGTTTCAAGTGTATAAGGCTCAAACAATAATAATAAATAAAGGCCCACTATAGGTGGTAATTTGGTAAATAAGTTAAATTTGGCAATTAACTCCTTTTAATCTAATTTAATCATTCCTAATCAATTTTCAGATAAATATACCATTAAATCACAAATATTCTACTGATCCCAAAACTCTAAACGGTTCCTAATTCGGCCGCCGATAAGGCCTTCAATTAGCAGTTTAAACATATGAATTCAAACAGATAATCAATCAATCAAACAGATGCAATATGCAATTCAATAGATAAACTTATTCAATTTCAGTTTCGATTTCAATCAGTCCATTCAGTACTTCAGTTAATTCAATTATCAGTCATTATCAGTTCAGTTTAGCAGTAACCAGTAGCTAATTCAGTAGTTTATCGGTAATCAGTACGAGGGTTGTTACAGTAACATTATTATTATTAAATTTGATAAGCTTTTCATATATACATCTTTTATTACATTAATACACTTTTAAAAAAAAAAAAAAGCAAATGATAAAATAAAAATAGTAATAAACAACATTTCACTCTCAATTCAGGGCTGCACCACACTTAACACTGACAAACAAGTCAAACAGTTGACTATTCAAATTTATTTTTTTAGCAAGCTTAAAAAAAATTCAAGTTTGATTCATTAAATTTTCGAGGCGATCTCAAATAAACTTTTATCAAACCAAATTAGAGTAGTTTTGTATTTTTATATAGTTTTAGACTTATCGAACCGACTTGAACAAGCAATTAATTATTCAAATTTAATTTGAAAACTTTAACGAACTCTAAAATATTTTTAAAATTGACTTATTTACTTAACAAATTAAACTCAATAAACTATTAATAAGTCAAATACGAGTTAAGCTTGAACTGGTTAGTTAATTTGTCACACTTACATTCATTTTCTACAACCAAAACAACCCAATTGAATAAAGAGGGTGACGCGCTTAACAAGACAACAAAATCGCCTTAATGCAATCCTTATGTGAGTACCTAGTTAGTGCCAACTTAATTACTCCTCTTTTATTCAGATAAGCTTATCTCCAGTTGGATTTCCCAACTCGAGATTGTTATTGAGCCTTTGTAGGTCTACCATATAACCCACATCAATAATCCAAATTATTGAATATGTAAAGCTTATGGAGTACTTCATTCCTGTGAAAAAATCACATTGATTGGATATCAATTGCCATTTGATTAAAACATATTTATGTTAACTATTTATTTTTAAAATTATAGTTACCGTTGATACAAATTTGATCTGATCAAGTACCTAAAGATATCGAATTAATGTAATTTTTTGTACACATGAAGTATTCGACGAGTCATATATATCGAATGGTTTGGATCATTGATGTGGGCTCTGTAGTGGGCCCACGATGCCCAACAACACACTCTAATTCAATTTTGGACTGTAGACAAGCATGGGCCTTATTAGAGAAAATATCATTTTGCCTTCTAAACTGTTATTCAAAAATTAATTAATATCAATTTTATACTTAAATTATTTGATTTTGCATCAATTTTATCCCACCATCAATTATTGTTTATGATCAAATGAAAGTCTAATTTATATTTTAAAAATAATTTGAGAGTCTAATTAACTTAACAAATTAAACTTTATATTCAAAACAACCCAATTGATTAAAGAGGTCGATGCGGTTAACAAGACAACAAAATCACCTTAATGCAATCTTTATCATGTGAGTACCTACGTAGTTGATACCAACTTAATTGCTCATTTATTATTGAGATACGTTCCTCCATTTGGATTTCCCAACTCGAGCCTATTGTTGGGCTTGTGTGGGTCTACCACAAAACTCATATCAATAAATTGGCTCATGGAGTATTATATTCTTATAAAAAATTATGTTGATCGGATGTCAATAGTCACTTGATCAAAACACATTTATGTCAATAATTTATTTTTAAAATCATAGTTGGCATTGACACAAATTTGAACTGATCAAGTAGCTAAAGATATCTAATAAATGTAATTTTTTTCAGACATGAAGTATGTGATAAGTCCTACACATTGAACGTTTGGATCATCAATATGGGTTCTATAATGGGCCCATGAAGCCCAACAACATGCTCTAGTTTAATTTTGAATTGTAGACAAGCATGTGCCTTATTATTAGAGAAAATATCATTTTACCCTCCAAACTATTACTCAAAAATCAATTCAACCCATATTCTTTTAATAATATCAATTTTATTACTAAATTATTTGATTTTATATCAATTTTATTCCACCGTCAATTGTCGATTATAAACAAATAAAAGTTGCTAATGTGGCACCCAAATTTCATTTGATATTTTCTGTTATCCCTAACTATTCCAAAAGGAAAATGTCTCGTAACTCAAATTTTGTGGCTCAAAAGTGGCTCAAATGGCCAAAACGACGTCGTTTTGGCCATTTTTATGTTGTTCTGTACTTAAAACGACGTCGTTTTGGCCATTGGAGCCACTTTTGAGCCACAAAATTTGAGTTACGTAGCATTGTCGATTCCAAAATATCAAATAGACTCCTGAATAAAATGAAATTTGGAAGTAATTGATATTTTAAAGATAATTTAAGGGATAAAATAAAATTTCGAATGAAATTTCGTTGTCACATCAATAATTTTTATTTGATTATAAGCGGTAACTAATAGTAAAAGTAAAATTGATTTAAAATCAAATAATTTAAGTATAAAATTAGTATTATTAAAAAAATAAGAGTTAAAATTAATTTTTAAATAATAATTTAAGAAATATAATGATATCTTGTCCTATTATTAGAATTAGTAAATGAGCTAATAAATAAATCCATCCCCTATTTACTAAAAAACAAGTTAGCAAGTTACAATCAATCTCCAAATCAAGACCAGTTCAAAAAATATATATATATATATATATATATCTCCAAATCAAGACAAAGGGAAAGGATAAGAAGCCCATGAACCAGAGTTTGGTCTTTGTACTGTGAAGAAGAGAGAGAGAGAGAGAGAGAGAGAGAGAGAGAGCGCTAGGAACAATAATGGTGGTGAAGGTGTATGGTCCACTCTATGCTTCCCCAAAGCGTGTGATCGTTTGTCTAATTGAGAAAGGTATTGAATTTGAGACTGTTCCCATTGATATCATCAAAGGGGAACACAACCTTCCTGAATTTCTCCAACTACAGGTTCTCTCTCTCTCTTCTTGCCATTCATACCTACTTATCTATATGAGACCCCTACAGTTTGATCTTAATTTTATTTTGATCGTTATAGTTTTAAGTTCAGTTTTAATCTGATCCCCTATAGTTTGATCCTAATTTTACATTTTTTTTTTTAAAAATTTTTTCCATGCTAATCTCTCCTAAATCGACGATGTAAACACAATTGTACTTGGTGATCTTTTAACATTGATTTATCGTCATATGCAGCCCTTTGGAGCTGTTCCTGTCATTCAAGATGGAGACTACACTTTATTCGGTAAAGTCTTAATTCATCGTTTTTTCACCTTTTCTATGTAACTTTTTCTTAATTTTATGTACAAAATATTTTTAATTATTAAAGTTGATAAAGTATGAAGTGTATCCTTTCATCTTGGTGGGGTTATGGATGAGCTCCACTGGTATTTTGATAGTGAGTCTCTTTTTGTAAGTTGAGTTAAATCAAGCCGGTAATCCGTTATCCTGAGATCTGGGCCATGGATGTTGGGATGACACCTCAAACCATCTTTTTTTTTTCTTTTTTTTTTTTTCTTGTTAAAAAAAAAATCCTTTTAAATTTTCCCCTTTATTATTTTATTTTCTGCCAAAGATCTTATATATATATATTGGTAAAGGTAAAGCAAGAACATCCATACATCATTTGTTTTGATTTGATTTGTTTTGTTTTGTTTTGTGGGGACGGTGGAGTTGATGGTTGGGATTCCATGATTGTTTGGTTGTGCTCTTGTTCTTATTTTTGTTTTTGTTTTTGTTTTATCATCCAATGCTTTTTAAATCTTCATAAATAAAAGCAATAAAAATTTGGGTAAATTACATTTACCTCCCCTGAGGTTTCTGACAAATACAGGGACCTCTCCTGTAGTTTGAATAATTACAGTAACCTCTCCTACTTTACCTGACAATGCCAAGATTCTCCCAATCCGTCAATTTTACTCAAACGACATTATTTGCTCATACAAAATGACCACATTACCCTTTTACTTGAGCACAAAAAGACAAAAATACCCTTTAATATTTTTTTAACCCAATAATTTATATTGATCCTTTCCCTTCCTCCATTTACCAATCTAAACCCTCTGAAGAACTAAGAGAGAGAGAGAGAGAGAGAGAGAGAGAGAAAAAAGCTTTTCTTCACCGGTGCCCCTTTTGTCCACCCTCTGCCACTGCTGTCTTTCCTTTTCCTTCTCTTCTTCTCCTTCCACTCCCTTTCCGCCGTCAGTCGTTGACCGATCTGGGTTGACCGATGATGGCAGCAGCATTGACCGATCTGGGTTTGTGACGGTTGGTTGTGATCTTGGTCACGATCGGAAGAAGAAAAAAAAGATGAAGGAGATGAAGAGAGTAGGGGGACGAACGGCGAGAGAATGAAATGGAAAAGATGGTATCAATTGATAAAAATGGAGCATTATCCCTTTTTGATTGCAAGGATGGCAATGGTGGGCCTAAGATTGGGATAGTATTAAAGAAACAGGAAACATAAGTTTTGCACACCAAGCATTTTGGTAGTGATTGATAGATGCAAAAGTTCATAAATCTTGCTGACTTGCTTTCTATTCCTTTTTTCTTCTTTGAAACCAGATTTCATTGATTTTTGTTTAAACCATACTTTTTTCTTCTCTTGCCTTCTCAACCATTGATTTTTGTTTAATCCATACAGTTCCATTGTTACAATAGAACAGATTTATGAACTTTATTTATTGTTGCTTGTAATGAAAAAGGAATTGAACGTGATTGGCTTTATTCTTTTGGATTCTTTTTCATTAATTTTCATTTTCTCTGCCATGATGGTTCACAATACATTATAGATGCCAAAATCTGGACCAACTGAAACCCAATTTCATTATTGGGTTGCGGTAGATATGGACCATAGTTCTTTGAAATCTATTGGGTTATTTCTAATCTTTGAACAATGAATCTGTTTGAGAAGCATTTTATTTGAATTTTACTTTTATTGCCTGTGTAGCATGCATTGCGCAGAGACAAATCATGCTATTATGAAGTCTACTAGTTCTTACAATTTTTGTATAAATTTAATGTTGTGTTTGGAATGGATAATAAGGAGATGAAAGTGGTAAGGATTAGAGAGAGAGAGAGAGAGAGAGAGGTGATGGCAGTACTGCTACTAGTGGAGGAGTGGGAGAGGAGGGAAAGGAAGAAGAGCAATGTTTGTTTGTGATGTTGTGGGTTGTTTGGTTACAAGGAACAAAGGGTAATTTTGGTATTCAGTCACCATAATATGCTGATGTAAGAAATTTTCATCACCTGTCTAACGACTAGTTAACGGAAGGGTGGTTTGTATATATTGTCAGGTAAAATAGGGGATGTTACTGTAATTATTCAAACCACAGGGGAGGTCCATGTATTTGTCAGAAACCTCAGGGGAGGTAAATGTAATTTACTCTAAAAAGGTTAAAAATATCTATAGTATTTAAGTATTTTTATTTTCGTGTAAAAATAATTTTTAAAAAATCAAAAACAACTTTTTGTATATATTAAAAAGTGATTGTTTTCAAATAAGTTTCAAAAACTGATTGTCAAATTGGGCAAATTATGCCAATAATTCACATACTTTGTCATCTATGTCATTTTAGTCTTGCATTTTTAATTGACTTGGTTTTAAATCTTAATTTATATGTTATGTTAAATTAGTCGAATAATTCACATATTTAAGGTGTGGTTTAGTTTTAAATTAATATTTGAATCAAAAAAATCAAAAAACATGTTTGATTTACCAATTTTTTAAAAAAAATCAAAATTATTTTTTTCTCTCCTCTCTCTCCTTTTTTTTTCATATTAATAAATCAATCAATCACTTTTTCTCTATACTCTCTCATTCTCTCACATTTTACACATTGATCAATGAAATTTTTTCTCTCAGATCTATCTATTCAACTATAAAAAATAAAAAAAATAATTATCATCCCAAAATTATTTTCAAATTTCATAACCAAATAAATTTTCAATTTTCAAAACTCTTTTTACTAATTTATCTTTCAAAATACAACTCAAAATTGGAAACTCTTTTTAAAAACTTAAACCAAACGGAATCTAACATTTTGGGTTCATTACACTATTTACTCTTGTAGTTTGATTTAAATTTTGTTTTAGTCCTTATAATTTCAAATTCAATAATTTAGTCCTTAAACTTAGTGTAGTTTCAATTTGGTCTTTCCGTCCAAATTAATGGTTAAAATTTACAATTTTGAATTACTTATCAGTTTTTTAAAGTGTATACGAAGACAAAATTAACAAAAATTTAGACCGAATGGTCAAATTGATAATAGACTTAAAGTGTAATGATCAAATTATTTAAATTAAAACAATAAAGATTGAAGTGATATTTAAGTCAAACTATATGAGGGAAAAGTGTAATTAACCCTAACATTTCTTTTCATATTGTGGCAATGGATTGTTGAAATTGAAACAATAGAAACTAATTTAAGTCAAGCTATTGAAATGAAATGTGTAATTAACCCTAACATTTTCTTTCATATTGTGTCCTTTCATTTTGCAAACATCACTTTATTCTTCTCTCTTTTTTCTGACCTTTTTTTTTTCATTATTTTTTTTTTTAAAGAATCAAGGGCCATCATAAGGTACTATGCAGAGAAGTACAAGTCCCAAGGAACAGAATTGCTTGGAAAGACAATAGAGGAAAGGGGTTTGGTGGAACAATGGCTGGAAGCTGAAGCACACAACTTTCACCCACACATCTACAACTTGACTCTCCAAATACTTTTCAGCTCCAAAATGGGATTCACAGCTGATGAGAAGTTGATTCAAGAGAGTGAAGAGAAACTTGGGAAAGTGTTGGACATCTATGAGGATAGGCTTTCAAAGTCCAAGTACTTGGCTGGTGATTTCTTCAGCCTTGCTGATCTTAGCCACCTTCCTTTTACCCAATACTTGGTGGGTCCCATGGGGAAGGAGTACATGGTTAAGAATAGGAAGAATGTGAGTGCATGGTGGGATGATATCAGCAGCAGGCCTTCTTGGAAGAAGGTCCTCCAACTTCCGACTCTAGGTTAGGGCTAAGTCCCCGGTCTTCTGTTTTTAAATCTCTTTATTATGATCTTTTATGATATTCACGATTATTGAATCATAATAGGTTAATGATTGTGAATATTTTGTAACGAAGGGATAGAGAGATTTGAGACAGAGGACTCATGCTTTAGTCTGAATGCTAGCCCTTTTGACTTTGGAAGTTTAGGTCATCTTTGAATAAAAGAAAAAGTAGTGTGTGATTCGGATTCCGTTGAATTTGGATCATTTATGAGTATTGAATCTTGGGTTTGTTGCTTTACTGCAAATAAAATGTTTCTAATGTTTGTCTAGGTCTATCTCTCTCTGTCTCTCTTGGGCAATGTTGTCCTTGAGTTTTGAGTTTCTATCATCTTTTTAAGTGTACTGTTTGTTTGATGTTTGTAATGTTCAATGTCTTCTCTATTATATGAGAATATTACTATGTTTTCAAGTTTGTTTTTTTTTTTTTTTTTCAATCAAAGAGGCAGAGTTTTATTTATATATAAAGGGTGTTGGCTAGCCATCTCACGCTTGTCATGATTAACTGAAGGTAAAACAAACATGCTAGACTATATTACAAGAGAGTCCTCCATGAAAGTAGCAGCACATTTAGCCTATTGTCAGCAACACCATTTGCCTCCCGATACATGTGTTGGATTCGGATGGCCCAATGAAATTAGAAACCAAAGGTTGTATCAATGGTGAAACATAGATAGACGAAGTGAGCAAAAGATAAGCAGAGCAGGAATCAACTTCTAATTCTATGCTATGGAGATGATGTTAATGGTAAAAATTAGAATTTCAAGCAAGCCAAATATTTCAAGTGGCAAAAGAGAATAAAAAGGACAAAGGGATATGCAGAAAGTTTGATAAACTGTGGCTGGAGAGATTTGCCCGAAGCCAGTCTTTGATGAGTAGTGAAAAGAAGAGTTGGTTATGTAAAGGAGGATGTAAACTAGTCCATACAGCAGTGCCCAAAACACAATCCCTTGTGCTGTGTTTGATTGAGGTATTTTGGGAAAGTATTTAGAAAAAAAAAAAGAAAAAAAATGTGTAAAATTATGTGAAATGTAGATATATTTTATTCACATTTTATACTCTTTTTTTATTTTTCTTTTCAAATTCCTTTTCAAATCTTTCAACCAAACACAACATTAGTGCATGAATAGGACTTTCAGGCAATTGTTTGCAGCGGTGACAAGAGGTCAAGTCGGTGACCAAGTTAAGCAAAGTTTGGACTGGAAGATGACTATGAACACAATGCCATAAAAAATACGTAATCATTGGTAGGCATGAGATGTTCCATAACCACGACCATGAGGAAAAATTCGGTTCAAGAAGAGATGTATAAGCTGCATTTAGAGTTAACCCAAATGGGATGGCCAAAGAGGTATGCCTTCTACTGTGGAGTACAGGCATAGAAAAATGCCACGAATTTGCTCCAAAATAGAACAATCGAGTAATGAATTAAAATGATCAACATGCAATATACCATCAACTGAAAGAACATCTTTGATTTGTATAGAGTCCCAAGTTCCTGGTAGGGACTAATAAAAATAGGGACCCGCCGAAAGCCATTTGTCATACCAAAAAGATTTACTTGAGTGTATAGAAATTTGCCATTGAATTCCCTAGGGTATTTTATTGCGAACCTTGATGATGACTTTCCCAAGGGAATTATGATTTGGTTTTGATGAAGCTCCCAAAAAAATGGTTTTTGAAAAATATATTTGGATTTGAATACTTGAGTCCAAAAAGAGGTTGAGTCACATCCATAATCTCGAAGCAAGATTCATGAAGTCGTGTTTTGAGAAGTTGGTAAAAAGTTGACTTTTTAACTTTTTTGATGGCTTTTTTGGCAAAAAGCTGGGTTGTTTTGAGTAAAAAAACTAAAAAGCCAAAAAGCTAGCTTTTTATCAATTTTCCCAAAGTGCCCCGAAGTGAGCAAAAGTATTTTTTTTCTTAAGTTGCTTAAAGCCCAAACCACCCCCATCTTTAGGAAAATAAATAAGAGACCAATTAATAGCTTGCCATTTAGAATGGGAAGTAGACTCCCCCTATAAAAAGAAAGTGTTTTTTTATCAATAGCTTGACAAATGGAACAAGGAAGTAAATGAGTTTGGATTGCATATTACGGAACGGCATTTAGAACCGAAATTGCTAGAATAGTTCTTCCAATAAGAGATAGCATATGAGCTTTCCAACTGAAAGTTTAGAAGAGATTATGTCAAGCAAATATTGAAATTGATTTTTTGTGGGTCGACCTGAGTAAATTGGCACTCCAAGATAATGTTCAAGTTAGGTAGTTCGTTGGAGCCCCGTAATGTTCAAGTTTAGGCTATGTTACAATGGGGTTGGTATCTCAATAGAACAAGTACATGATCTTCAGGCATGGTGGCTCCGAAGGGAATAGGATGCTTCACAATTATTCATCATTGTGCTTGACATTGACCAAGGAAAAAAAAAAAAAAAAAAAGAGATTATTTGCATGAAGACTTCCTAAATTATGGAGAAATATCACTTTGATCCCCTAAACTATAAAAACATACAAATAGACCCCCTAAACTGTGGAGATTATCTCTTTACCCTCTAAACTATAAAAGCATACAAATTAGACCCTCTAACAGAATGGATCAAAGTGATACTTCTTAATAATTTAGGAGATTTATTTGTATGCTTTTAGGGCATATTTATTTGGACAGACTGGATAGGCGGGGATTGTAATCTACCGGACTGTTAGTCCTGTGATACATTATTCTCGGACTATTTGGTTTGACTAGATTTATATCCTATGTTTGTTTAATCATGGGATTCGATGTCTAGATTGAACTATTCTATTGAATCTTATGTTTGTTTATGATATTATGGAGAATGATAAATGCTCAAAAAAACTATTTTGCCCTTTTTCAATTATTTACTAAATAATTGGAATATTAAATCTGAAATACAAATTTTATTTAATTTTTTTAAAAGTTCTAGTAAAAAAATTAAATAAATAGAATATTAATAAAAATTACGTAAATTTATTTTAATTTGTAGTTGAGATTTTTAAATTTTATTTTACTTTACTAAGTATAATTTATACAATATGATTAATATAATAAATAAAATTTATTAAGTATAAATAATTTATTAAGTATAATTTATTAAATAATTTAATAAATAAATTTTATTTTTAAAAAGATATTAAATAGTAGAGGGTAAAAAATGTAATTTCACTTCCTAATTCCCATGGGATGAGTTATCCTATGGATTGTGTTCCACTCCCTCCCCCCACGGGGGCCCGCAGATAAAATAATCCCATAGATTTGGGATTCATAATCCGGATGGACGATTAGTCCAGTGCAAAAATTTAGAATCAAATAACGGACTATTAGTCCAAATAGATTATTAGTCATATCTCATGCTTGAATCCTTCCAAACAAACACCACCTTATAGTTCAGGGGGTCAAAATTATACTTCTCAATAGTTTAATGAGTCTATTTATACACTTTAATAGTTTAAGAGGTTTCCATATAAATAACCCTTTTAAAATAAAGGCATGTTAGCCTTTTTTTCCATAAGGTATGGAATTTGAAAAGCGAAGCAAGCAAATCAGAGCCAATCATTTTCCACAAAATCTCTATTTGTTTAGGATGTAAGTAAGTTTAGGTAAGTGTATAATTTACTTAATGTACAAGCATGAAAAATACCTCGCACATGTATTTCTTATAATCAAGCTCGATCTCCTTCTAACGGCATCGTAAGATCTGCATTCACAACTCATGTGAACTTATCAGCGGATGTATGCCGGAAAACCCTTCTGATGCTTAAGTTAGCTCTCTTAAGATCAATATGGGGAAAACTCTTATCAATTCTCTGAGTCAATTTGCGTTACCTGGATTAGATCAAACTCTAAGCATTTTTGTGTTTCCGTAAGATAGAATCCTAATAGGACTCTAATTCCTCTACTTAGAATCCCACTATGAGTCAACTTCTTATAGGATAATGTCCATCCTTTAACACTCAGACTACTTGAGTCCAAGTGAAGCATCCCAACTTCTAGATCGACAATCGGGCATAACAATCTATCTCCTTGGTTGCATGCCATTGACATAACTAGTAACCAAGTCCTGATTTCAGGCTAAGCCAGCCAAGCAGAACCAATCACTAAGGTCGCGCTACTTTTGTCCGATTCTTGCCAATGCTAGGTCCTTACAACCAGTCAAAGACATAGCTAGACCAGTCAAAGTTCATACTAGGCTTGTGTAGGTCTCTTTGTCCGACCAACACCATAAGGAAAATTTTGTCTAGTCAATGCACCTACCAAGCTATTTGTCCAGTTGAATCTCCTCAATTCGGCCCAAGCCTTCAAGTCGATTAGCCCTCAACATGGCCCAATCTTATCGGCCTTTGTTCTCAGCCCAATAGTCCAGTCCAAAGGCCTAGCATATCTCTTTCCAGTCAATCAAAGCCACCGAAACACCTAGACATAGCCTAGCCCACTCTTGTGCGGCCTTAAGTCCACAGGCTACATTTGTCCGATCCAACTTGTGTTATGCTCCAACTGGGCAAGATGTCTTCATTTTGTTAGGTCGCCTGAGTTAGACCTTTTGCTATGTCACTAGAGTTTGCTAGGTTGCAAAGTTAAGCCTAGCAAAGGCAAACAAACACTTTGCTAGGTCGCCAGAGTTAAACACTTTGTTAGGTTGCCAGAGTCAAACAAGCACTTTGCCAGGTCATCAGAGTCAGACAAATACTTTGCTAGGTCATCGAAGTCAGACAGACACTTTGCTAGGTCGCCAGAGTTAGACAAACACTTACCATAATTCTACTAGGTTTCAGAGTTAAGCCTTGGTAGGCTTTGCCCAGCCTACCAATCCAATGAAAATCTCTCTCTCCCTTAACAACAATAACATTAAATGAAAAATGATTAAGTGATAGTGCATTACACCAACAATTAAGTGTCACTATTTATTAAATGTAAAATGATTGATTCATTAAATTTTGGCTCGTAAGTCGGATGATCGACCGGACAACTTACCAGACGACCGGCATCACCCTTGTCAACCATGATTATCACCCTTTGTGTACTAGTGTGTCAACTGTCATCCTCTTAGATGACCAGTCGGATGACCTCCCGAAGGACTAGCCGGATGACCGGCATACACAAATTCGAACGATTTGAGTGAGTCCAAATTCAGTGAATGTAAAATTATTATTATTAAATTTGATAAGCTTTACATATATACATCTTTTATTATATTAATACACTTTAAAAAAAAAAAAGCAAATGATAAAATAAAAACTAATAATAAACAACATTTCACTCTCAATTCAGGGCTGCACCATATTTAACAATGACAAACAAGTCTAACAGTTAACTATTCAAGTTTATTTTTTTAGCAAGCTTAAAAAAAATTTCAAGTTTGATTCATTAAATTTTCGAGCCGATCTCAAACAAACTTTTATCAAACCAAATTAGAGCAGTTTTGTATTTTTATATAGTTTTAGACTTATCGAACCGACTTGAACAAGCAATTAGTTGTTCAAATTTGATTTGAAAACTTTAAAAAATTCTAAAATATTTTTAAAATTAACTTATTTACTTAACAAATTAAACTCAAAAAATTATTATTAAGTCAAATAAGAGTTAAGCTTGAATTGTTTAGTTAATTTGTTACACTTACATTTATTTTCTACAACCAAAACAACCCAATTGATTAAAGAGGGTGATGCGGTTAACAAGACAACAAAATCACCTTAATGCAATCCTTATGTGAGTACGTAGTTAGTACCAACTTAATTAATCCTTTATTATTCAGATAAGCTTATCTCCAATTGGATTTCCCAACTCGACATTGTTATTGAGCCTTTGTAGGTCTACCACGGAGCCCATATCAATAATCCGAACTATTCAATAGCCCTGTTTAGTGCAGCTTAAAAGCTGCTTATTTCAGCTTTCAGCTTAATTTAAGCTATTTTGATGTGTTTTTTTTACCTTATAGCTTATAGCTTATAACTTTTTGAAAGTCAGAAATCAGCTTATTCTTTGAGTGGGGCATGAGATGCTTAATTTATAAGTCAGAAATCAGCTTATATTCATAGTTATAAGCTATAAGCTGTTTAGGCATAAGTTATAAGCACTTTCCCACAGCTCTACCAAACAGGGCCAATATGTAAGGCTCATGGAGTACTTCATTTCTGTGAAAAAAATCACATTGATTGGATATCAATAGCCACTTGATTAAAACACATTTGTGTTAACAATTTATTTTTATAATTATAGTTACCGTTGTTACAAATTTGATCTGATCAAGTACCTAAAGATATCCAATTAACTTAATTTTTTGTAGACATGAAGTACTCGATGAGTCCTATATATTAAATGGTTTGGATCATTAATGTGGACTCTGTAGTGGGCCCACGAAGCCCAACAACACACTCCAATTAAATTTTGGACTGTAGACAAGCATGTGCCTTATTAGAGAAAATATCATTTTACCTTCTAAACTATTACTCAAAAATCAATTCAACTCTTGTTCTTTTAATAATATCAATTTTATACTTAAATTATTTGATTTTGCATCAATTTTATCCCACCATCAATTATTGTTTATGGTCAAATGAAAGTTACTGAAATGACACTCAAACTTCATTTGATATTTTATTTTATCCCAAACTATTCTGAAATATCAAATAGACTCCTGAATAAAATAAGATTTGAGAGTCTAATTTATATTTTAAAAATAATTTGAGAGTCTTATTAACTTAACAAATTAAACTTAGGGGTTGTTTGGGATGTCCTAAATAAGTGCACTTTTTAACTTTTTAGACTAAAAAAGTTGAGGGAAAAAATATAGTTGTTTAGGATAATTTTTTGACTTTTTTACAAAAAAAATGTGTATTAAAAAATTGTATAAATTATTGCATAGGAGAAACTTTTTGGCGAGTAGGCAGTACAGTGGGTAGTACGGTAGCAACATTGTGTAGAGTAGTGTATAGGAGATGCTTGCCTCCTTTTCGGGCATTGAATTGGACGATGCTGTTCGGCCCGTGGAAGCCAATCATGGGTCTCGTTTTGCTAGTCGGAACCATTCAATGTGTAGAACTCGTCGAGTACTATATACTTGTAAAAAATCACGTTAATCGGATATCGATAGCTATCTAATCGGATTAGTTTTTTGTCAACCGTTAATTATAACACCATTTATTTTTTTTTATACAAAACTGATTGGATCATGTAGTTAGCAATATCCGATCGACGTGATTTTTTAGAAACATATAGTACTCGACGAGTTCTACATATTGAACGGTTCAGATTATCAAAACAGGATCCGTGATGGTCCCTCACGGGCCGAACAACACCATCTTGTTTGTGTACCCACCTCTTCCCTTTGTCCAACCAAAGTCAGCTAAAGTACAACTCACCTAAAAAGTGAGCTGTATTTTTTTTTTTTGTGTAAAATTAATTTTTTATATATTTTTTTAATCAATAATGATAATTTTTAAATTTTTTTAAAGAATGTTAAACCAGACCTTAATAAACTATTGAACTTGAACGGCTTGGTTCGTTGGTCACACTTATGTTCAAAACAACCCAATTGATTAAAGAGGATGATGCGGTTAACAAAGACAACAAAATCACCTTAATGCAATCTTTATCATGTGAGTACGTACGTAGTTGATACCAACTTAATAGCTCGTTTATTATTGAGATACGTTCCTCGAGTTGGATTTCCCAACTCGAGCCTGTTGTTGGGCTTCCGTCAGTCTATCACAAAATTCACATTAATAAATTGAATTGCTCAATATATAAAGCTCATGAAGTATTATATTTTTGTAAAAAAAATATATTGATCGGATATTAATAGTCACTTAATCAAAACACATTTATGTCAACAATTTATTTTTAAAATTATAGTTGTCATTGACACAAATTTGAACTGATCAAGTAGCTAAAGATATTCGATAAATGTAATTTTTTTCAGACATGAAGTATGCGACAAGTCCTACACATTAAACGTTTGGATCATTGATATGGGTTCCATAATGGGCCCACGAAGCCCAACAAAATGCTCTAGTTCAATTTTGGACTGTAGACAAGCATGTGCCTTATTATTAGAGAAAATATCATTTTACTCTCCAAACTATTATTCAAAAATCAATTCAACCCATATTCTTTTAATAATATCAATTTATACCTAAATTATTTGATTTTGTATCAATTTTATTCCACCGTTAATTGTCGGTTATAAACAAATAAAAGTTGCTGATGTGGCACCCAAATTTCATTTGATATTTTATATTATCCCTAACTATTCCAAAATATCAAATAGATTCCTGAATAAAATGAAATTTGGGAGTAATTGATATTTTAAAGATAATTTAAGGCGTAAAATAAAATTTCGAATGAAATTTTGTTGTCACGTCAGCAACTTTAAAAGTAAAATTAATCTTAAATTAAAGTAGATTAAATATAAAATTATTATTATTAAAAAAATAAGAGTCAACATTATTTTTTGAATAATAATTTAAAGAATAAAATGGTATTTTCTCCTATTATTACTAGTAAGTGAGCTAATAAATAAATCCATCCCCTATTTACTTAAAAACAAGTTATATTTACTTAAAAACAAGTTAGTAAGTTACAATCAATCTCCAAATCAAGACCAGTTCAAAAAAAAAAATAATCTCCGAGTCAAGACAAAGGGAAAGGGACAATAAGAAGCCCATGAACCACAGTTTGGTCTTTGTACTGTGAAGAAGAGAGAGAGAGAGAGAGAGAGAGAGAGAGAGCTAGGAACAACAATGGTGGTGAAGGTGTATGGTCCAGTCTATGCTTGCCCAAAGCGTGTGATCGTTTGTCTAATTGAGAAAGGAATTGAATTTGAGACTGTTCCCATTGATATCATCAAAGGGGAACACAAACTTCCTGAATATCTCCAACTACAGGTTCTCTCTCTCTTCTTGCCATTCATACCTACTCATCTATGTGAGACCCCTACTGTTTGATCCTAATTTTATTTTGATCATTATAGTTTTAAGCTCAGTTTTAATTTGATCCCCTATATTTTGATCCTAATTTTACAATTTTTTTTTTTTTTTTTTCCTAGCTAATCTCTCCTAAATCGATGATGTCAACACAATTGAAATTGGTGATCTTTTCACATTGATTTATCTTCATATGCAGCCCTTTGGAGCTGTTCCTGTCATTCAAGATGGAGACTACACTTTATTTGGTAAAGTCTTCATTCATCCTTTTTTTACCTTTTCTATGTAACTTTTTCTTACTTTTATGTACTAAATATTTTTAATTATTAAAGTTGATAGAGTATGAAGTGTATCCTTTCGTCTTGGTGGGGTGGTCGATGAACTTGGTGGGGGTGGTCGATGACCTCCACTGGTATTTTGGTAGTGACTCTCTTCTTATAAGTTGAGTTAAATCAATCATTTAGTTATTACATTTAGTGCAGTTTCAATTTGGTCTTTAAAGGTTAAAATTTACAATTTTGAAACACTTATCAATTTTTTAAAGTGTATACGTAGACAAAAATAACAAAAATTTAGACCGAATGTTCAAATTGATAATAGACTTAAAGTGTAATGATCAAATTATTTAAATTAAAATAATAAAGATTGAAGTGATATTTAAGTCAAACCATATGAGTGAAAAGTGTAATTAACCCTAACATTTCCTTTCATATTGTGGCAATGGATTGTTCAAATTGAAACAATAGAAACTAATTTAAGTCAAACTATTGAAATGAAATGTGGAATTAACCCTAACATTTTCTTTCATATTGTGGCAAGGAATGCTATAGAAGCATTCGTTTTCACTTTTACTCTTAGTGGTTTCATTTCTATTTTTTTCTTTCCGATCTATCGAAAATAAAAAGATTTCATTTCTATTTTTCACTCTTGTCCTTTCATTTTGCAAAAATCACTTTATTCTTTTCTCTTTTTTCTGACCTTTTTTTTTCATTTTTTTTTTTTTTTTTTAAAGAATCAAGGGCCATCATAAGGTACTATGCAGAGAAGTACAAGTCCCAAGGAACAGAATTGCTTGGAAAGACAATAGAGGAAAGGGGTTTGGTGGAACAATGGCTGGAAGCTGAAGCACACAACTTTCACCCACACATCTACAACTTGACTCTCCAAATACTTTTCAGCTCCAAAATGGGATTCACAGCTGATGAGAAGTTGATTCAAGAGAGTGAAGAGAAACTTGGGAAAGTGTTGGACATCTATGAGGATAGGCTTTCAAAGTCCAAGTACTTGGCTGGTGATTTCTTCAGCCTTGCTGATCTTAGCCACCTTCCTTTTACCCAATACTTGGTGGGTCCCATGGGAAAGGAGTACATGGTTAAGAATAGGAAGAATGTGAGTGCATGGTGGGATGATATCAGCAACAGGCCTTCTTGGAAGAAGGTCCTCCAACTCTAGGTTAGGGCTAAGTCTCGGTCTTCTGTTTTTAAATTTCTTTATTATGATCTTTTATGATATTCACGATTATTGAATCATAATAGGTTAATGATTGTGAATATTTTGTAACCAAGGGATAGAGAGATTTGAGACAGAGGACTCATGCTTTAGTCTGAATGCTGGCCCTTTTGACTTTGGAAGTTTAGGTCATCTTTGAATAAAAGAAAGAGTAGTGTGTGATTCAGATTCCGTTGAATTTGGATCATTTATGAATATTGAGTCTTGGGTTTGTTGCTTTATTGCAAATAAAATGTTTCTAATGTTTGTCTAGGTCTATCTCTCTCTCTCTCTCTCACGGGCAATGTTGTCCTTGAGTTTTGAGTTTCTATCGTCTTTTCAAGTGTACTGTTTGTTTGATGTTTGTAATGTTCAATGTCTTCTCTATTATATGAGAATATTACTATGTTTTCAAGTTTATGCTCTTTTTTTTTTCCTTTTTTTATAATCAAAGAGGCAGAGTTTTATTTATATGTAAAGGGTGTTGGCTAGCCATCTCACGTTTGTCATGATTAACAAAAGATAAAACAAAAGAGGACATGTTAGACTACATTACAAGAGAGTCCTCCATGAAAGTAGCAGCACATTTAGCCTATTGTCAGCAACACCATTTGCCTCCCGATACGTGTGTTGGATTCGGATGGCCCAATTACACCCAAGCAATAATCTAAAATTAGAAACCAAAGGTTGTATCCATGGTGAAACATAGGTAGAGGAAGTGAGCAAAAGATAAGCAGAGCGGGAATCAACTTCTAATTCTATGTTATGGAGATGATGTCAATGGTAAAGATTAGAATTTCAAGCAAGCCAAATATTTCAAGTGGCAAAAGAGAATATAAAGGACCAAGGGATATGCAGAAAGTTTCATAGTCTTTGATGACTATGAACACAATGCCATAAAAAATATGTAATCATTGGTAGGCATGAAATGTTCCATAACCACGACCATGAGGGGGAAAAATTCGGTTCAAGAAGAGATTTATAAGCTGCATTTAGAGTTCATTTACCCAAATTAGATGGCCAAAGAGGTATGTCTTCAACTGTGGAGGACAGGCATAGCAAAATGCCACGAATTTGCTCCAAAATAGAACAATCGAGTAATGAATTAAAATGATCAATATGCAATATACCATCAACTGAAAGAACATCTTTGATTTGTATAGAGTCCCAAGTTCGTGATAAGGACTAATAAAAATAGGGACCTGCCGAAACCCATTTGTCATACCAAAAAGGTTTACTTGAGTGTATAGAAATTTGCCATTGAATTCCCTAGGGTATTTTATTGCGAGCCTTGATGATGACTTTCCAAAGGGAACTATGATTTGGTTTTGATGAAGCTTCCGAAAAAAGTGGTTTTTGGAAAATATATTTGGATTTGAATACTTGAGTCCAAAAAGAGGTTGATAGCATCTGAGCTTTCCAACTGAAAGTTTAGAAGAGATTATGTCAAGCAAATATTGAAATTGATTTTTTGTGGGTCGACCTGAGTAAATGGGCACTCCAAGATAATGTTCAAGTTAGGTAGTTCGTTGGAGCCCCGTAACGTTCAAGTTTAGGCTATGTTACAATGGGGTTGGTATCTCAATAGAACAAGTACATGATCTTCAGGCATGGTGGCTCCGAAGGGAATAGGATGCTTCACAATTATTCATCATTGTGCTTGACATTGACCAAGTAAAAAAAAAAAGATTATTTGCATGAAGACTTCCTAAATTATGGAGAAATATCACTTTGATCCCCTAAACTATAAAAACATACAAATAGACCCCCTAATCTGTGGAGATTATCACTTTACCCTCTAAACTATAAAAGCATACAAATTAGACCCTCTAATAGAATGGATCAAAATGATACTTCTTAATAGTTTAGGAGATTTATTTGTATACTTTTAGGACATATTTATTTGGACAGACTGAATAGGCAGGGATTGTAATCTACTGGACTGTTAGTCCTGAGATACATTATCCCGGACTATTTGGTTTGACTGGATTTATATTCTATGTTTGTCTAGTCATGGGATTAGATGTCTAGATTAGACTATTCTATTGAATCTTATGTTTGTTTAGGATATTATGGAGAAGGATAAATACTCAAAAAAACTATTTTGCCCTTTTCAATTATTTACTAAATAATAGGAATATTAAATCTGAAATACAAATTTTATTTAATTTTTTTACTACAACTTTTAAAAAATTAAATAAATAGAATATTAATAAAAAATAAATAAATTTATTTTAATTTGTTGTTGAGATTTTTAAATTTTATTTTACTTTACTAAGTATAATTTATACCATATGATTATTATAATAAATAAAATTTATTAAGTATAAATAATTTATTAAGTATAATTTATTAAATAATTTAATAAATAAATTTTATTTTTAAAAAGATATTAAATAGTAGAGGGTTAAAAATGTAATTTCACTTCCTAATCCCCATGGGATGAGTTATCCCATGAATTGTGTTCCACTCCCCCCCTCCCCCCCCATCCCCGGGCAGCCCGCGGATAAAATAATCCCATAGATTTGGGATTCATAATCTGGATGGACTATTAGTTCAGTGCAAAAAATGTAGAATCAAACAACGGACTATTAGTCCAAATAGATTATGAGTCATATCCCATGCTTGAATCCTTCCAAACAAACACCACCTTATAGTTTAGGGGGTCAAAATTATACTTCTCAATAGTTTAATGAGTCCATTTATATGCTTTAATAGTTTAAGAGGTCTCCATATAAAGAACCCTTCTAAAATAAAGGCATGTTAGCATTTTTTTCAATAAGGTATGGAATTTGAAAAGCGAAACAAGCATATCAGAGCCAATCATTTTGCACAAAATCTCTATTTGTTTAGGATGTAAGTAAGTTTAGGTAAGTGTATAATTTACTTAATGTACAAGCATGAAAAATACCTCGCACATGTATTCCTTATAATCAAGCTCGATCTCCTTCTAACGGCATCGTAAGATCTACGTTCACAACCCATGTGAGCTTATCAGCGGATGTATGCCAAAAAACCCTTCTGATACTTAAGTTAGCTCTCTTAAGATCAATATGGGAAAAACTCTTATCAATTCTCTAAGTCAATTTGCGTTACCTGGATTAGATCAAACTCTAAGCATTTTTGTGTTTCCGTAAGATAGAATCCTAATAGGACTCTAATTCCTCTACTTAGAATCCCACTATGAGTCAACTTCATATAGGATAATGTCCATCCTTTAACACTCAGACTACTTGAGTCCAAGTGAAGCATTCCAACTTCTAGATCGACAATCGGGCATAACAATCTATCTCCTCGGTTGCATGCCATTGACGTAATTAGTAACCAAGTCCTGATTTCAGGATAAGCCAGCCAAGCAAAACCAATCACTAAGGTCGCGCTACTTCTGTCCAATTCTTGCCAATGCTAGGTCCTTACAACCAGTCAAAGACATAGCTAGACCAGTCAAAGTTCATACTAGGCTTGTATAGGTCTCTTTGTCCGACCAACACCATAAGGCAAAATTTGTCTAGTCAATGCACCTACCAAGCTATTTGTCCAATTGAATCTCTTCAATTCGGCCCAAGCCTTCAAGTCGATTAGCCCTCAACATGGCCCAATCTTATCGGCCTCTGTTCTCAGCCCAATAGTCCAGTCCAAAGGCCTAGCATATCTCTTGCCGGTCAATCAAAGCCATCGAAACACCTAGACATAGCCTAGCCCACTCTTGTGCGGCCTTAAGTCCACAAGCTACATTTGCCCGGTCCAACTTGTGTTATGCTCCAAGTGGGCAACATGTCTTCATTTTGTTAGGTCGCCTGAGTTAGACCTTTTGTTATGTCACTAGAGTTTGCTAGGTTGCAAAGTTAAGCCTAGCAAGGTCAAACAAACACTTTGCTAGGTCGCCAGAGTTAAACACTTTGGTAGGTTGCCAGAGTCAAACAAGCACTTTGCCAGGTCGTCAGAGTTAGACAAATACTTTGCTAGGTCACCGAAGTCAGACATACACTTTGCTAGGTCGCCAGAGTTAGACAAACACTTACCATAATTCTACCAGGTTTCAGAGTTAAGCCTTGGTAGGCTTTGCCCAGCCTACCAATCCAATGAAAATCTCTCTCTTCCTTAACAACAATAACATTAAATGAAAAATGATTAAGTGATAGTGCATTACACCAACAATTAAGTGTCACTATTTATTAAATGAAAAATGATTGATTCATTAAATTTGGGCTCGTAAGTCGGATGATCGACCGGACAACTTACCAAACGACCGGCATCACCCTTGTCAACCATGATTATCACCCTTTGTGTACTAGTGTGTCAACTGGCATCCTCTTGGATGACCAGTCAGATGACCTCCCGAAGGACTAGCCGGATGACCGGCATACACAAATTCGAACGATTTGAGTGAGTCCAAATTCAGTGAATGTAACATTATTATTATTAAATTTGATAAGCTTTACATATATACATCTTTTATTATATTAATACACTTTAAAAAAAATAGCAAATGATAAAATAAAAACTAGTAATAAACAACATTTCACTCTCAATTCAGGGCTGCACCACATTTAACAATGACAAACAAGTCAAACAGTAACTATTCAAGTTTATTTTTTTAGCAAGCTTAAAAAAAAATTCAAGTTTGATTCATTAAATTTTCGAGCTGATCTCAAACAAACTTTTATCAAACCAAATTAGAGCAGTTTTGTATTTTTATATAGTTTTAGACTTATCGAACCGACTTGAACAAGCAATTAGTTGTTCAAATTTGATTTGAAAACTTTAAAAAATTCTAAAATATTTTTGAAATTGACTTATTTACTTAACAAATTAAACTCAATAAATTATTATTAAGTCAAATACGAGTTAAGCTTGAACTGCTTAGTTAATTTGTCACACTTACATTTATTTTCTACAACCAAAACAACCCAATTGATTAAAGAGGGTGATGCAGTTAACAAGACAACAAAATCACCTTAATGCAATCCTTATGTGAGTACGTAGTTAGTACCAACTTAATTAATCCTTTATTATTCGGATAAGCTTATCTCCAGTTGGATTTCCCAACTCGACATTGTTATTGAGCCTTTGTAGGTCTATACCACGGAACTGACATCAATAATCCGAACTATTCAATATGTAAGGCTCATGGAGTACTTCATTCTTATGAAAAAATCACATTGATTGGATATCAATAGCCACTTGATTAAAACACATTTTTGTTAAAAATTTATTTTTAAAATTATAGTTACCGTTGATACAAATTTGATCTGATCAAATACCTAAAGATATCCAATTAACGTAATTTTTCGTATACATGAAGTACTCGACAAGTCCTATATATTGAATGGTTTGGATCATTGATGTGGACTCTGTAGTGGGCCCACGAAGCCCAACAACACACTCCAGTTCAATTTTGGACTGTAGACAAGCATGTGCCTTATTAGAGAAAATATCATTTTACCTTCTAAACTATTACTCAAAAATCAATTCAACTCTTGTTCTTTTAATATCATCAATTTTATACTTAAATTATTTTATTTTGCATCAATTTTATCCCACCATCAATTATTGTTTATGGTCAAATGAAAGTTACTACTATGACACTCAAACTTCATTTGATATTTTATTTTATCCCAAATTATTCTAAAATATCAAATACTCCTGAATAAAATAAGATTTGAGAGTCTAATTTATATTTTAAAAATAATTTGAGAGTGTTATTAACTTAACAAATTAAACTTAGGGGTTCTTTGGGATATCCTAAATAAGTGCACTTTTTAACTTTTTAGACTAAAAAGTTGAGGGAAAAATTGTGGTTGTTTGGGATTATTTTTTAACTTTTTTACAAAAAAATGTGTATTAAAAAATTATATAAATTATTGTATAGGAGAAGCTTTTTGGCGAGTAGGCTGTACGGTAGCAACATTGTGTAGAGTAGTGTATAAGAGATGCTTGCCTCCTTTTCGGGCATTGAATTGGACGATGTTGTTTGGCCCGCGGGAGCCCATCATGGGTCTCGCCTTGCTAATCGGAACCATTCAATGTGTAAAACTTGTCAAGTACTATATGCTTGTAAAAAATCACGTTAATCGGATATCGATAGCTATCTAATCGAATTAGTTTTTTGTCAACCGTTAACTATAACACCATTTATTTTTTTATACAAAATTGATTGGATTATGTAGTTAACGATATCCGATCGACGTGATTTTTTACAAACATATAGTACTCGACGAGTTTTACATATTGAACGGTTCAGATTATCAAAATGGGATCCGTGATGGGCCCCACGGGCCGAACAACACCATCTTGTTTGTGTACCCACCTCTTCCCTTTGTCCAACCAAAGTCAGCTAAAGTACAACTCACCTGAAAAGTGAATTGTACTTTTTTTTTGGTGTAAAATTAATTTTTTTATATATTTTTTTGATGAATAATTTAACTTCTTTAATAATTTTTTAATTTTTTTAAAGAATGTTAAACCAGCCCTTGATAAACGATTGAACTTGAACTGCTTGGCTCGTTGGTCACACTTATATTCAAAACAACCCAATTGATTAAAGAGGATGATGCGGTTAACAAGACAACAAAATCACCTTAATGCAATCTTTATCATGTGAGTAACGTACGTAGTTGATACCAACTTAATTGCTCATTTATTATTCAGATACGTTCCTCCATTTGGGTTTCCCAACTCGAGCCTATTGTTGGGCTTATGTGGGTCTACCACAAAACCCACATTAATAAATTGAACCGTTCAATATATAAGGTTCATGGAGTATTATATTCTTATAAAAAATTATGTTGATCAGATATCAATAGTCACCTGATCAAAACACATTTATGTCAACAATTTATTTCTAAAATCATAGTTGCCATTGACACAAATTTGAACTGATCAAGTAACTATATATATTCGATAAATGTAATTTTTTTCAGACATGAAGTATGCGACAAATTCTACAGATTAAACGTTTGGATCATCAATATGGGTTCCATAATGGGTCCACGAAGCCCAACAAAATGCTCTAGTTCAATTGTGGACTGTAGACAAGCATGTGCCTTATTATTAGAGAAAATATCATTTTACCCTCCAAACTATTACTCAAAAATCAATTCAACCCATATTCTTGTAATAATATCAATTTTATACCTAAATTATTTGATATTGTATCAATTTTTTTCCACCGTCAATTGTCGGTTATAAACAAATAAAAGTTGCTGATGTGACACCCAAATTTCATTTGATATTTTATATTATCCCTAACTATTCCAAAATATCAAATAGACTCCTGAATAAAATGAAATTTGGGAGTAATTGATATTTTAAAGATAATTTAAGGTGTAAAATAAAATTTCGAATGAAATTTTGTTGTCACGTCAGCAACTTTTATTTAATTATAAACGGTAACTAGCAGCAAAAGTAAAATTAATCTTAAATTAAATAGTTTAAATATAAAATTAATATTATTAAAAAAATAAGAGTTAACATTATTTTTTTAATAATAATTTAAAGAACAAAATAATATTTTCTCCTATTATGACTAGTAAGTGAGCTAATAAATAAATCCATCCCCTATTTACTTAAAAACAAGTTAAGTTACAATCAATCTCCAAATCAAGACCAGTTCAAAAAAAAAAAAAAAATCTCCGAGTCAAGACAAAGGGGGAAAGGCACAATAAGAAGCCCATGAACCACAGTTTGGTCTTTGTACTGTGAAGGGGAGAGAGAGAGAGAGAGAGAGAGAGAGAGAGAGAGAGGGAGCTAGGAACAATAATGGTGGTGAAGGTGTATGGTCCAGTGTGTGCTTGCCCAAAGCGTGTGATCGTTTGTCTAATTGAGAAAGGAATTGAATTTGAGACTGTTCCCATTGACATCATCAAAGGGGAACACAAACTTCCTGAATATCTCCAACTACAGGTTCTCTCTCTCTTCTTGCCATTCATACCTACTTATCTATATGAGAACCCTACAGTTTGATCCTAATTTACAATTTTTTTTTTAGTTTTTTTAGTTTTTTCCTTAATCTCTCCTAAATCGATGATGTAAACACAATTGAAATTGGTGATCTTTTCACATTGATTTATCTTCATATGCAGCCCTTTGGAGCTGTTCCTGTCATCAAGATGGAGACTACACTTTATTTGGTAAAAGTCTTCATTCATCCTTTTTTTTACCTTTTCTATGCAACTTTTTTCTTAATTTTACGTACAAAATATTTTTAATTATTAAAGTTGATAAAGTATGAAGTGTATCCTTTCGTCTTGGTGGGGTGGTCGATGAACTTGGTGGGGGTGGTCGATGACTCTACTGGTATTTTGGTAGTGACTCTCTTTTTATAAGTTGAGTTAAATCATTTAGTCATTACATTTAGTGTAGTTTTAATTTGGTCTTTCCGTCTAAATTAAAGATTAAAATTTACAATTTTGAAACACTTATCAGTTTTTTAAAGTGTATACATAAACAAAATTAACAAAAATTTAGACCGAATGTTCAAATTGATAATAGACTAAAGTGTAATGATCAAATTATTTAAATTAAAATAATAAAGATTGAAGTGATATTTAAGTCAAACCATATGAGTGAAAAGTGTAATTAACCCTAACATTTCCTTTCAAATTGTGGCAATGAATTGTTCAAATTAAAACAATAGAAACTAATTGAAGTCAAACTATTGAAATGAAATGTGGAATTAACCCTAACATTTTCTTTCATATTGTGGCAAGGAATGCTATAGAAGCATTCTTTTTTACTTTTACTCTTAGTGGTTTCATTTCTATGTTTTTTCTTTCCGATCTATAGAAAATAAAAAGATTTCGGATATGTTTGGTTTGAGTTTGGGAGATGAGTTTTAGAGATAAAAAGTACGAAAAGTTGTTTGCACTACAAAAAAAAATTATTTTTTGCGACGGCAAAACGCCGTCGCAAATACTACAAACGCCGTCTCAAAAGCTATTTGCGATGGTAATTTTTCTTTTTGCAACGGCAAGTGGGGGTCGCAACGAAGGGGGTTGCAAAAGAGCTTTAGTGGCGGTAAGTGCCGTCGCCATTGTTTTTGCGACGGCAAATTTCTTTTTTGCGACGGCAATTTTCTATCGCCAATAATGGATGAAAATCTGGGTTTTTTTTGCGACGGCACAAGCTTTTCGTCGCTAAAACAGGTTTTCGCGACGGCAAAAATCCCGTCGCTAAAAATGTCGTCGCCTTTGACCATTATCAACGGCAACCTGAGCCGTCGCTAATGACTATTGGCGACGGCAATTATACCGTCGCTAAAGCCTTGTTTTTCAAATAAATTCCATACCTTTTGCGACAGTATGGCTGCCGTCGCAAAAAGCCTGGCACAATTTTTTTTTTTTTTTGCGACGGGGTGTTCTGCCGTCTCAAAAAAAATTAAAAAAAAAAAACCCTGTTTTACAATTATTAAAAATATAAAAATAACCTGTAATGTTGGCAAATGATATAATAATATAAATACATAAATAAAATAACTAATGTTGGCAAATGATGTAATGTTGGCAAATGTTGGCAAATGAAAAATAACTACAAAAAAAATCTAAAAATTACATAATAATATAAATACATACATAAACAAAAGTTGGCAAATGATGAAAATTCATAATGTTGGTCACATAATACATACATAATGTTGTTCACAAATTTAAATAACATAAATCAAAATCAAAACCAAAAGTTTTCGTCTTGATTCTTTCGTGGGTTACAAAAACAGAAGTTGGTCATAATCTTTACATGCCCACATTCCACACGAAGCAAACTGCTACTCAGGAAATATCTGAAAAAAATAAAATAAAAATAATTAATAACAATATGATGGTGTTAATATTTTAATTACAGAAAAATATAAAAAAATTAACTACTATATAATTAGAAAGATAGTTTAGTAAATAATTTTCACTAGCCTAAAGTGAAATCCGGCTCTAACTCCCAAACCAGGAACCCGATTCGAGCCCCGTCTTCTCCTACAAGTCTCTCGTGCGTAGGCGGTCGTGTGTGCCAAGTTTCGTGCCAAACCGACGCCGTTTGATGGTGTTAATATTTTAATTAATAACAATATGATGGTGTTAATATTTTAATTACAGAAAAATATAAAAAAATTAACTACTATATAATTAGAAAGATAGTTTAGTAAATAATTTTCACTAGCCTAAAGTGAAATCCAGCTCTAACTCCCAAACCGGGAACCCGATTCGAGCCCCGTCTTCTCCTACAAGTCTCTCGTGCGTAGGCGGTCGTGTGTGCCAAGTTTCATGCCAAACCGACGCCGTTTGGTGATTTTGGGGCGTTAACACCTCGAATTCAAGTTTCTTAAGGAACTAGTTTGCCTACAATGAAATCCGGCTCTAACTCCCAAACCGGGAACCCCTCTAACCACCGTCACCAGTCACCACTTTCAACAACTAAGATGAACAAAATTTTTAAATTTTTTAGAAGAAAAACAAAAATGAAAACCAAAATACAATCTTTTTTTTTTTTTTTTTAAAATTCAAATGAAGTAAAAAACAAACAGGTGCAGAGTTACAAAAGAAAACTAGAGGGCAGAGGCTTAAGCCCTCCTGGAGTTTGCAGATATCAAGTTTGAAAACCAAAATATAATCAAATACATATATAGGACTATATAAATTCTCAAAACGACTCATCCCTCTCCAATCAAGATTTCATGGTCAGGTTAACGTGCCTATTTTGCTATAAAAAAACAAACAGACACAGATATTTATTAAATGATATTAAAAAGAAGGTTTAATAAAGGTAAATGAATACAGATATGTTTGGTCTCAGTTTCGGTTTTTCACTATTGTTTCGTCTCAGTCTCGGTTCTTCACCAAGCCATTCAATATGAGACACCACCCAAAGAAACCACAGTGTGAGAGTTGAGACCAAACATAATTGAAAACACACAAAAATAATAAATAAATCAAGCACAAGATTTATTTAATTTTCTCACATCACTAAAAATATAAGCAAGATTTACACCAAAATTAGTCTAGTTAATGGGGTCTGGAAGGAGTAAACTATAGTCTCAGAGGGGTGTGTTCAATGGAAATGAGGCAAATAATTTATATTCATGTATATTTTTTTTTTTTTTTTTTTGAACAGCTAATACATAAATATATATATATACACAGAGAGAGAGAGAGAGAGAGAGAGAGAGAGAGCATACGGTGAGTGAGAAAATGTTGTTCAGTGAAAAATAGAATGTTAACATGAAATCAATTTTGTGAAAAAGAATGTTAACATGAATCCTAACTGTAATGTACCAGCAAAAATCATAGAAAAATATAATGGTTTTAGCTTCAAAATGTTGTTCAATGAACCATCCATAAACAATTTTAAAAGTTCTGTAGCTCAATTATTTCAGGAATTTGAGAAATCGGTGGCCCAAATGACAAAGAAAGAGAGAGAGAAAGAGAGAGAGAGAGAGAGAGAGAGAAAGAGAGAGAGAGAGAGCATACCTGAGTAGCTGTCGTCGTCGAAGCACCACCGCACTACCGCTAGCCCTTCGCTGTTCGTCGCTCGTCGTCGCCGCACCACCGCACCACCGCTAGCCCTTCGCCTTTCGTCGCCCGTCGCTCGTTTGGGGATTTTGGGGGAAAGAAATTTTGTTTCAAACAATTTTAGGGATTTCGATCCAATTGAGCGGCAAGATGAAAGGGAAGAGGAGGGGAAATTTTTTTTTTACTTTTTGCGACGGGACGGTTTACACCGTCGCAAATGATACATAATTATTAATAAACCGACGCTGTTTTAGTAATCCTTTTTTCGCGACGGACATTTGCCGTCGCAAATTGTCGAGTATTTGCAACAGCAAACTTATGCCGTCTCAAACATTTTTTTTTTTTTGCGACGGTTAAACACGCCGTCGCTAATACTTCCGCATTTTAATACCTGCCCGTCCAGTTTTATTAGCGACGGTTAAACGCCATCGCGAAAACTCTTTTTTGCGACGGTTTATTTTGCCGTCGCAAAAGACGATTTTTTGCGGCGGGAAACGCGCCGTCGCAAATGCTTCCGTGTTTTTTGCCCTCTTTTCTTGTAGTGTTGGTTTGGTTTTTTTCAAAAGATGTTTTGGGAAAATTATTTTGAGAGAGAGTTTTGAAAAAAGTGATTGATTTGATGTGTATGAGAGAGAGATTTGTTTGGAAAACTTGTAAACCAAACAAGTTTTGGGAAATTTTTTTTGGGAAAATTTGTTTGGTTTGATTACTTTTGAAAACTTATTTATAGAGAATTTTTCCCAAAAATTTTTGGGAAACACAAACCAAACAAGGCCTTCATTTCTATTTTTCACTCTTGTCCTTTCATTTTGCAAAAATCACTTTATTCTTTTCTCTTTTTTCTGACCTTTTTTTTTCATTATTTTTTTTTTAAAGAATCAAGGGCCATCATAAGGTACTATGCAGAGAAGTACAAGTCCCAAGGAACAGAATTGCTTGGAAAGACAATAGAGGAAAGGGGTTTGGTGGAACAATGGCTGGAAGCTGAAGCACACAACTTTCACCCACACATCTACAACTTGACTATCCAAATACTTTTCAGCTCCAAAATGGGATTCACAGCTGATGAGAAGTTGATTCAAGAGAGTGAAGAGAAACTTGGGAAAGTGTTGGACATCTATGAGGATAGGCTTTCAAAGTCCAAGTACTTGGCTGGTGATTTCTTTAGCCTTGCTGATCTTAGCCACCTTCCTTTTACCCAATACTTGGTGGGTCCCATGGGGAAGGAGTACATGGTTAAGAATAGGAAGAATGTGAGTGCATGGTGGGATGATATCAGCAGCAGGCCTTCTTGGAAGAAGGTCCTCCAACTTCCGACTCTAGGTTAGGGCTAAGTCTCTCGGTCTTCTGTTTTTAAATCTCTTTATTATGATCTTTTATGATATTCACAATTATTGAATCATAATAGGTTAATGATTGTGAATATTTTGTAACGAAGGGATAGAGAGATTTGAGACAGAGGACTCATGCTTTAGTCTAAATGTTGGCCCTTTTGACTTTGGAAGTTTAGGTCATCTTTGAATAAAAGAGAAAGTAGTGTGTGATTCAGATTCCGTTGAATTTGGATCATTTATGAATATTGAGTGTTGGGTTTGTTGCTTTGTTGCAAATAAAATGTTTCTAGTGTTTGTCTAGGTCTATCTCTCTCTCTCTCTCTGTCTCGGGCTATGTTGTCCTTGAGTTTTGAGTTTCTATCATCCTTTTAAGTGTAATGTTTGTAATGTTCAATGTCTTCTCCATTATATGAGAATATTACATGTGTGTTTGGTTTGAGTTTTCTGGGTTAAGTTTTATAAAAATTGATTTTTTTGATTTTCATGTTTTTTTGTTTTTAGTGAATATTTTTTAAATTTTAAACATTTTTTTTTACTTTTTTAGATGCACCTTACTTAGATATATCTAAAAAGTAAAGAATTTGTGAAAAAATATTTTAAAAAATTAATAAATACATAAAAATACAAAAAATATATTGAATTCTTGTATTTTTTTTATATTTTTGGTATTTAATGAATTTTTAAAAGATTTTTTTACAATTTTTTTACTTTTTAAGTGTATTTATGTTAGGTGTGTCTAAAAAGTAAAAAAATTGCTTAAAATATTAAAAAAATTCAGTAAAAACAAAAAAATACGAAAAATAAGAAAGTAGAATTTTCTGAAAAGTGTTTTTTGAAAAGTAAAAACAAGCAAGATGTTTTCAAGTTTATGCTTTTTTTTTTTTTTTTTTTAAGTCAAAGAGGCCGAGTGTTATTTATATATAAAGGGTGTTGGCTGTTAGGAATTGAAACACAAAATGAAAGAGTACACAACAATTCTTGGAATTACTTCTTATTGAACTATCTAGACTTATAAATAGCCTTCTACAATCTTAACAGAATGAGAAAAACTAGCTCACATTTACAGCTAATCAACATGATAAGTGCAACTAAGAAAAGTCAAAAAACACTAAACAAGTACCCTAAAGACTAGGGTTTATTCAAACTGAATGCAACAACTTATTTGAATCCCTAATAAAAACCTAAACTTTCTCTTCATTCCCTCCCTTAAATTAGTTCCCAACTGCAACTAGTTTAACTCAGGAACTTGACGAACTCCCAACTGACTCTGAGACCTCTGAAACGCATGCAATGTGCGGGGCTTTGTCATCACATCTGCCAGCTGATCTTGTGTTCCACAATAAACCAACTCAACTGCTCCTTCTCGTGTGAGATCACGAAGAAAATGGAAGCGTACATCAATGTGATCACTTCGACCATGTAACACAAGGTTTTTTGATAGTTTAATTGTGGAACTATTATCACAAAGGATCGTAGTACACTTACTTTCCTCCAGACTCAATTTCTCAAGTATCCTCTTCATCTAAACAGCTTGGCTAGCACAAGTTGCTACAGCCACGAACTCTGCTTCAGTGGTTGAAAGCGTGACTATAGGTTGTTTTCTTGAGGACCAAGCAGCAGCTCCAGATCCCAACATGAAGACATAGCTTGATGTGCTTTTCATGTCTTCTAGATCTCCTGCATAGTCGCTATCTGCATAACCAACCAGACCTTCACACCCTCCCTTCTTGTAAAAAACTCCAAGTCCAGTGGTTCCTTTCAAGTACCTCAATATCCTCTTGGCTGCCAGCAAGTGCAACTCAGTTGGTTTAGCCATGTACCTGCTAATCAAGTTTACTGCAAACATCAAGTCTGGCCTCGTAGCTGTTAAGTACATGAGGCATCCCACCATCTGTTTAAACAAAGTCTCATCAACACCAATCCCATTCTCATCTTTAAAAAGTTTACAACCTGGAACAATGGAATTATGAACCAAGTTGCTATTCTCCATCCTAAACCTTTTCAAGACCTCCAAAGCATACTTTCTTTGGCAAATATAAATCCCATTCAACCTCTGCAATACTTCTATGCCTAGAAAAAACCTCATTCTCCCCAAATCGATCATATCAAACTCCCTCAACATGGAATTCTTAAACTCAGCAAACATCAATTCATCATTGCCAATAAATATTAAATGATCTACATATGAACTGACAATGAGAATCTTACCTCCCTTATTTGTTTAATGAACAAAGTATGTTCACTCTAACACTTCTCAAACCCTTCACCTATGAAATGTGCTTCAATACAACTGAACCAAGCTCGTGGGGCTTGTTTTAGTCCATAGAGAGCTTTCTTCAACCTACATACTTTCTAAGGATTGTTCTTCAACTCATAACCCTTAGGCTGCTCCACGTACACTTCTTCATTAAGTTCCACATGCAGGAAGGCAGATTTGACATCAAGTTGATAGAGAGTCCATCCTTTCTGAGCTACTAGAGCCACAATCATTCTCACTGTATCCATTCTCGCAACCGGTGCAAACACTTCTGTGTAGTCTATCTCTTATTGTTGCACATACCCCTTGGCCACCAAACAAGCGTTGAACTTGTCCACTTCTCCATTCTCCTTGAGATTGGTCTTATAGACCCACTTCACTCCAATCTTCTTTGCACATGTAGGCAGATCAATGAGTTCCCATGTGTTATTTCTCTCTTTAGCCTTCATCTCTATGTCCATAGCTATCCTCCAGTTGTCACACTTCACTGCCTCCTCAAAATGCATTGGATCTGCTGAAGCAAATAGAGCCAAATTAACATTTGTATCTTTTTCCTCCGAAAGCCCTTACCCACTTACATAATCTCTCATCCACCCCGGGGGCTTTCTAGCTCTTCTTTCATCAAAACTGGATGATTCTCTTCCATTCTCACCAGTTTGAGGACTACCAACTGGTTCTTTAGTGACTTCTTCTTCTTCCCCACTCACTGATCCATCATTCTCTGTGTTCACTGCCTCATTATCTTCTTCATCATCCCATTCCAAATTAGCCATTATATGTTCTTCATAACTCCTATCCCAATTCCAAGACTTGTCTTGCTCAAACACTACACCCTGCTAATTACAACCTTCTTTGCAACTGGATTATAGAGACTATATGCCTTAGACTCTTCACTTACTTCCAATAACACACAGGTGAAGCTCTTCGCATCTAGCTTTGTCCTTCTCATATCAGGAATATGCACATATGCCACGCATCCGAAAATCCTGAAATGCTCAACTGAGGGTTTGCTTCCACTCCAAGTTTCCTCAGGTGTTTGATTCTTTACAACTAATGTAGGACTCCGATTTAGAACATATGTCGTCCAGTTTACTACCTCTGGCCAGAAAGTCTTGGGAATCTTTTTTTCAGACAGCATGCATCGAACCATGTTCATCACTGTTTGATTTTTTCTTTCAGCTACTCCGTTCTTCTACGGAGTATACGCTGCAGTCAATTGCCTCTTGATGCCATGCCCTGTGCAAAACTCATTGAATTCGAATGATGTGAACTCTCCTCATCGGTCTGTTTTCAAACATTTTATATACCCTCCTACTTCTTTCTCAACAGAACTCTTAAAACGTTTGAACATGCTTAATGCTTCAGATTTTTCTACTAAAAAATAAGTTCATGCCTTTCTAGTAAAGTCATCAATAAAGCATATAATGTACCTCTTCTTACTATTGGAGATGGGAGAGATTGGTCCACAGAGGTTTGCATGAACAAGCTAGAGCTTCTCTATGGCCCTCCAATTGCTCTTCTTTGGGATTGAATCCCTGTGTTGATTCCCAATCATACGATTAGCACGTACTATCAATGGACTCTTGAACTGAGGTATCTCATGCACCATCTTCTTGAACTGAAGTGTCCTTAATCCTTTGTAACTCAAATGTCCATAGCGACAGTGATATAAGTGTGCCAAATCCTGTGTGGAAGTGTAGAGACAAGCTGGCTTTGGAGACAGTGAATTTGCTAGCAACACAAACATCCGATTTGTTGTCATCTCGGTTTGTATTATGAGCCCTTTCTCTGGATGATAAATTTTGAGCTTTCCATGTTGAATGAGAATCGTCAACCCTCTTTCTTGTAGTTGACCAATACTCAGAAGATAATTCTTTAGTTCAGGCACAAAAAATACTTCACTAACAACATGTGTAAAGCCACTTATTGTCAATCTCACGTTGTCTTTTCCTAACACAGTCATTTTTGTGTTATTTCCCAACTTTACCCTCTGCCTGAAGTCCTCATTTAGATCATAGAACAGGCTCTTGTCGCCACACATATGGTTGCTATATCCAGAATCTACGAACCAGACATCTTCCCTTCGAGCACCGGTCATATCCATATATAACATGAGCAACATCTCCTCTTCTTCTCCTAATTCAGCATAGTTGGCTTCCTTATCCCAGTTAGATTGAAAGTGTCCAAGCGTTTGACACTTATAGCATTCCACTGTTGCTTTGTTGTAGAACTGGCAGCCTCTCCTAACTTTGTTTAGAAGTATCCGTCACGAGAATGGTCTCCAACATTGTTCGATCTATGCCTTGAAAGAGATAATTTTTGACTTTCAGATCCTTCAGCTTTAATTCATCTAGCCCCTTTCGTTGTGCTTCTGTCTGCACCACTCCACTCTCTGGCTCAACATAGCCAGTCTCTACCAGCCCCCAATATTCCTTAGATCGCAGGAAATTCTCCATTAACATGCTCCAATGGTCATAGTGACCATCGAACCGAGGGATGGCTGGCTGCACAAAATTCCCTTCGATTGTCATCTTCTTTGCTGCTACAAGAACCTCAAAGACTGCTATTTTGATTTGTCAGGCCCAATGGGGGCTCTGATACCAGAATGTTAGGAATTGAAACACAAAATGAAAGAGTACACAACAATTCTTGGAATTACTTACTTCTTATTAAACAATCTAGGCTTATAAATAGACTTCTACAATCTTAACAAAATGAGAAAAACTAGCTCACATTTACAACTAATCAACATGATAAGTCAACTACGAAAAGTCAAAAAACACTAAACAAGTACCCTAAAGACTAGGGCTTATTCAAACTGAATGCAACAACTTATTTGAATCCCTAACAAAAATCTAAACTTTATTTTCATTGGCTAGCCATCTCACGTTTGTCATGATTAACAAAAGGTAAAACAAAAGAGGACATGTTAAACTATATTAACCGAGAGTCCTTTATGAAAGTAGCAGCACATTTAGCCACATTTAGCCTATTGTTAGCAACACCATTTGCCTCCTCGATACATGTGTTGGCTTTGGATGGCCCAATTACCCCCAAGCAATAGTCTGAAATTAGAAACCAAAGGTTGTATCCATGGTGAAACATAGGTAGACGAAGTGACCAAAAGATAAGCAAAGCGGGAATCAACTTCTAATTCTATGTTATGGAGATTATATTAATGGTAAAAATTAGAATTTCAAGTGGCAAAAGAGAATAAAAAGGACCAAGGGATATGCAGAAAGTTTGATAAACTATGGTTGGAGAGATTTGCCTGAAGCCAGTCTTTGGTGGGTAGTGAAAAGAAGAGTTGGTTATGCAAAGTAAGATGTAAGGTAAACTAGTCCATACAACAGTGCCCAAAACACAATCCCTTAGTGTATGAATAGGACTTTCAAGCAATTGTTTGCAACGGTGACAAGAGGTCAAGTTGGTGACCAAGTTAAGCAAGTTTGGACTGGAAGATGACTATGAACACAATGCCATAAAAAATATGTAATCATTGGTAGGCATGAGATGTTCCATAACCATGACCATGAGAAGGAAAAATTCGGTTCAAGAAGAGATTTATAAGTTGCATTTAGAGTTCATTTACCCAAATTGGATGGCCAAAGAGGTATGTCTTCACTTGTGGAGTACAGGCATAGAAAAATGCCACGAATTTGGTCCAAAATAAAACAATCCAGTAATGAATTAAAATTATCAATATGCAATATACCATCAACTAAAAGAACATCTTTGATTTGTAGAGAGTCCCAAGTTTGTGGTAGGGACTAATAAAAATAGGGACCAGCGGAAAAACATTTGTCATACCAAAAAGATTTACTTGAGTGTATAGAAATTTGCCATTGAATTCCCTAGGGTATTTTATTACGAGCCTTGATGATGACTTTCCAAAGGGAACTATGATTTGGTTTTGTGACTCCAAGATAATGTTCATGCTAGGTAGTACGTTAGAGGCCCGTAATGTTCAAGTTTAGGCTATGTTACAATGGGGTTGGTATCTCAATAGAACAAGTACATGATCTTCAGGCATGGTGGCTCCGAAGGGAATAGGATGCTTCACAATAATTCATCATTGTGCTTGACATTGAAAAAATATATATATATATTAGCTGCATGAAGGCTCCCTAAATTAAGGAGAAGTATCACTTTGATCCCCTAAACTATAAAAACATACAAATAGACCCCCTAAACTGTAGGGAATTATCACTTTACCCTCTAAACTATAAAAGCATACAAATTAGACCCTCTAACAGAATGGGTCAAAGTGATATTTCTCAATAGTTTAGGGGATTTATTTGTATACTTTTATAGTTTAGGGGGTCAAAATGATACTTCTCAATAGTTTAATGAGTCCATTTATATACTTTAATAGTTTAAGAGGTCTCCATATAAACAACCCTTCTAAAATAAAGGCACGTTAGCGTTTTAATTTTCAATAAGGTATGGAATTTGAAAAGCGAAGCAAGTATATCAGAGCCAATCATTTCGCACAAAATCCTTATTTGTTTAGGATGTAAGTAAGTTTAGGTAAGTGTATAATTTACTCAATGTACGAGCATACCTCGCATATGTATTCCTTGTAATCAAGCTCAAACTCCTAACGACATCGTAACACCTGCGTTCACAACTCATGTGAGCTTGTCAGCAGATGTATGCCAGAAAACCCTTCTGATCCTTAAGTTAGCTCTCTTAATATCAATATGGGAAAAACTCTTATCAATTCTCTGAATCAAGTTGTATTGCCTTGATTAGATCAAACTCTAAGCTTTTATGTGTTTCCGTAAGGTAGAATCCTAATAAGACACTAATTCCTCTACTTAGAATCCCACTATGAGTCAACTTCTTTTAGGATAATGTCCATCCTTTAACACCCAGACTACTCTAGTCCAAGTGAAGCATTCCAACTTCTAGATTGACAATCAAGCATAGCAATCCATCTCCATAGTTGCATACCATTGACGTAACTAGTGACCAAGTCTGATTTCAGGCTAAGCCAGCTGAGCAGAACCGATCACAAAGGTCGCACTACTTCTGTCCAATTCTTACAAATGCTAGGTCCTTATAACTAGTCAAAGACATAGCTAGGCCGGTCAAAGTTCATACTAGGCTTGTGCAGGTCTCTCTGTCTGGCCAACACCATAAGGCAATTCTATCTAATCAATGCACCTACCAAGCCGTTTGTCCAGTCGAATCTCCTCAGTTTAGTCTAAGCCTTCAAGTCAATTAGCTCGCAGCATGGCCCAATCTTATCAGCCTATGTTCTCAGCCCAATAGTCAAGTCCAAAGGCCTAGCATATCTCTTGCCGGTCAATCAACGCCACCCAAACACCTAGACATAGCCTAGCCCACTCTTGTGCAACCTTAAGTCCACAGACTACGTTTGTCCAGTCCAACTTGTGTTATGCTCCAAGTGGGCAAGATGTCTTCATTTTGTTAGGTTGCCTGAGTTAGACCTTTTGCTATGTCGCTAGAATTTGCTAGGTTGCTAGAGTTAAGCCTAGCAAAGACAAACAAACACTTTGCTAGGTCGCTAAAGTCAGACAAACACTTTGCTAGGTTGCTAGAGTTAGACACTTTGTTAGGTTACTAGAGTCAAGCAGGCACTTTGCCAAGTCGTCAGAGTCGAACAAATACTTTGCTAGGTCACCGAAGTCAAACAAACACTTTGCTAGGTTGCCAGAATCAAACAAACACTTACCATAATTCTACTAGGTTTCAAAGTTAAGCCTTGGTGTGCTTTGCCCGACCTACCAATTCGATGAAAATCTCCCTCCTACTTAACAACAATAACTAAAAGGTACATTAATGTGTGAGTAATTTTCCGATCACACTGCCAACTCAGTGATCAGTTGGGGAGAACTGGCAGAATAGATGACACCTAGCTAACCTGCAATAGAAAGAGAAGATTCCGGCAGTGATTCTTCCACCCGGGGGCACTCCGATGATCAAGTCAGTATCTCTCAAAGATAATCAAGTGCTAAATTCACTGCTCAAAGCATAAATTGCGTACCTTAGACCCACGGGGGTGCCTCTTCTTTTATAGTTAATGTCACGACCCAAACCCGGCCCTATGGGTTTAGCACCGTAACTGGCCAGTAATCCAAGATTACCGAAGGCCTGCTGAACAGTAATACAGTTAAACAGAGTACAGGGCCTGGCGGAAGCCAATACAGTAAGTAACTAGTGTCCATTGAGTTGTGAAAACCTGTATGCGAAAAACATTTTTCATGCATTCATACAGTTCAGAACGGTACAGTCTATATACAGTCTATACAATCATATACAAACATTCAGTACGGGGACCTAATCCCTCGATAACAGTACAGTAAAACAGTAGACAGTCTATACAGTAGTACAAAACAGTAAGGAGACCGATGGGGGACACAAAAACACCCCAAGCCATAGCATGGCAACTCGGAACCTCGCAGTGAGGCACATAGGCTGGCTTGACAAAACTGGGGACCAACCCACGCTCCTAGCTCCGGTCTGGCTGCTGAGAACCTACATATATATATAAACAGTGAGATAAAGCCCAGTGAATAACATAAAGCATAAAGGGGTTATGAATGAATGTCCTTACAGTAATGAAAACAGTTCATTAAACAGTATTTCAGTCTTTCAGTATTTCAGTCAATCAGTCATATGTGGTACACCCATTAGCCTATAAACAGTAGGTCCAAAAGGACCGGGTCTTAACAGACCCAACAGTAATGATGGCCATCAGTCAGTAAACAGTATGGTTCCACAAGGGAACCGACAGAGCTCTGTAACAGTAACAGTAAACAGTGAGTGCTAAGGATGCCACAGTACAGTTCAGAATACAGGACATACATTCATTCAGTAAATACTATCAGTTCAATAAACAGTTCAGTTCAGTATTCAAAGATAACCATTTTGAACATATCTTTACACAATCGTTACTCATAGAGATTGGGCTAGTAGCAGCTAGAGCGCGTCCCCGAGAGCCAACCCTAAACAGTTAACAAATAGAACACACACTAAGTTTCACAGTCGGGAAGGATGATAATTAAATCCCTAAATCTCCTCGGTGTGGTTCTATGTCTAAATCCTCATTAAGATGCCTTAAACTAGGCCTAAGAATGCCTAGGATGGGATGAGAATGCAAAAATACAGTTGGAAGGCATTTTTCGAAAGTTGCTGAAAATAGGGGTCTCGCTCGAGCGAGCCTTCCTTCGCTCGAGCGAGGTTGCAAAATCAAAGGCTTCGCTCGAGCGAGGAATCCTTCGCTCGAGTGGTCTGATGAAACAGTAAAAGTACTGGTTGCTGGATTTTTACGCTCGATGCTCGCTCGAGCAGAGCCCTGGACAAAGGTGCTCACTCGAGCGAGGAATCCTTCGCTCGAGCGAAGAAGCCAAATCTGGAATTTCCAGATTTGCCTTCCAAGCTCAAACCAAGCATTCTCAACTCAATTCTCGACCTCTTGGGCCCAAATTCTGGAAAATACATCCCAAACAATGAATAACAAGTTTCAAAAGCCAATTTGTGAATTCAAGCCCCAAAGGTGAGTCAATTAAATCCAACATTCAAACCCATTTTCAAAACAATTTCAAAACATGCAATGCATGAGCTTTTAACCCAATTCAAGGTTCAAATCTTGCTCTAATGAGCTCAATAGTTGGAAAACAAAATGAAAACATGGACTTTAGCTTAAACATGGACATGCATGGACAACCTACCATGAATTCAACTTCAAAATGCACCAATTCAAGCATGCATGCAACAATGGAGTCCCAATTCAACATATATGAGCAAATTCATGACTTAACTCCTCTATAACCATGATACATGCAAGATGGAACTCAAAGACAACAAGAAGAAGATGGATTTCTTACCTAGAGTTTCAATTTCAAGGTGTGGAGGCTAAATTAGCAACCTATGTTATAAATCTTTCAATTTCCAAGTAATCTTCAATGAAGTCTAGTTGAAACACTCCCCTAGTTCACTCTCTCTCCCTCCCTATGGTCGGTTGAAGCAAGCAAATGGCTGATCAAAAGTTTGTAAAATGAATAAGAAGGCTCAAATATAGTATAATAAAGGCCCACTCACAAAGGCACAATTGTAATTAAGCCCAACTCTTCAATTAATCAATATTTAATCTAATTTAATCATTCCTAATAAATTTTCAGATAAATATACCATTAAATCACAAATATTCTACTGATTCCAAAACTCGAAACGGTTCCTACTTCGGCCGCCGATAAGGCCTTCAATTAGCAGTTTAAACATGTGAATTTAAACAGATGATCAATCAATCAAACAGATGCAATATGCAATATAATAGATAAACTTATTCAATTTCAGTTTCGATTTCAATCAGTCCATTCAGTACTTCAGTTAATTCAATTATCAGTCATTATCAGTTCAGTTTGGCAGTAACCAGTAGCTAATTCAGTAGTTTATCGGTAATCAGTACGAGGGTTGTTACAGTTAACTCAATCCTAGTCCCACTAGAAACCTCACTTCTATGGACTCCCATTCAGTGCTTACTTTGGACTCTACAAGCGATAAGGATAGACTCCCTAAGAGTGTTATCCTTATCCATCTTGTAGTCTTCCTTCATCTTAGGACTCTTGTCCTTTATCCGTTTATCTCGAATTCCGATATCTTCGGAGGAAACCTCGGCCTAGCCGAGATCACCTCGGCGCAACGACCAGGACACGTGGCACCTCGGTTGACACATTGGCGTCACCTTACCACGTGTTGGTACTCAGAAAATATATCCCCACAACTGCCCCCTAGGTTCTATTACCTCAGCATTCTGAGGTGATGGAACCTATATCGGTACTTCTTTCTGTACATCGGCTCAAGAACTCCTCAGCCGAGATCATTTATTTCAGGCCGACATGTCTTCTTCAGAGAACAAGAATTCCAATGAACTCTTTCACGCACATGAGCTGTCATGCATCACTATTCAACCGTTTCATTTACGCGCTTTAGCCCCATTGGCCCATACTAATGACGCGCCAAATATCCGTCGTGCGTCTGTGTGCGCCGTCTGACGTATGCGTTGTTCCAGGCGCATTAAATGCTCTGTTTTGCCGCTGTTTCAAGTTTTTGACAAAACTTGTTTTTTCCCTTTTTTCGCCTTTTCACGTTTCATTTGATTTACTTGCTTTTTCTCTCTCTAGCTCTCTTGTCTTGAATCTGCCATTGCTCCAGACTTCAAGCTCTGCAACTGCCTCTATCTCCTCCTTCCGGTGAAGCTTTGCCGTTCTGTTACTCCTGTAATCGTCGTCTGTCTTCGGCGATCTTCACACTGGCTCCATTTTTTCTGGTAAGAAACTGTTCCTTTCATCTTTTTTGTTCCTTTGATATTCCTCATTACTTGCTGTTGTTACTGTTTTGTTCAAACATTTATCTTTCGAACCATATACCTGAATGTATTTATTCTATGCTTTTGCCCTAATATTGAACACACACACTGTTTTCACCACTTTCTTGCGCTTTTGTCACTGTTCTTGACCTTATACTCCTTATATTCCCTGTGCTTTTGATTGCCCCACCTCTGTTCTTGATTCTAAAACTTTGTTCTTGCTTTTCTTTTTTCCAGATTTGTGCCTTCAATCTTCGTCTTCATAAATTTAGGTTTGGGATTTGACTGTAGAACCTATCAAAACTTAAAACAATCTTCACAAATTCTTACCCCAATATACACCTAGGTCTTAGTCGAGGTTTACAAAAACCTTCTTAGATCATCTCTTTTCTGAAACCCAGTCCTTCTAATTCAGGCCGACGTTATGGGTATGTGGAGGCATAGGGTAAACACCCCAACCAAATTAGAATTCTTTAGACAGGAGTTTGAAATCCCAGCCGACGTCCATCTGAGGTTGGCTGGGGATGATGACTCCATCATGCCTACTGACGACTCCATGCCCTTCCCTATAGTCGCCTTTATTAAGTGTGGACTTCGGCTCTCACTCAACACCCTGTTTCGCGAGATTCTCCATTATTATAAGTTGAACCCCATGCAACTTGCTATCAATTCTTACCGAGTGATCAACGGTATCATAACTTTAGCTAAACAAGAAAACGTTAGGATCACCTTAGCCGACGTTCAATACTGCTATACCATGTGCAGCCTTAACTTGAAAGAAAAAGGCTACATTTATTATCTTAAGTCGAGATCCACGGAGTTCAAAATTGTAGCTGACCTCCAGACTCCAACAAGGGGGCTGGAGATGATTACCTCATTGCCTCAGGAAATTGGGAGTTTGCTCCAGATGAGGATCTTCATCTCTTCCCTCTTCCTCGATCAGTTTTAGAGGGCAAGGGTAAGAGGCCGGTGTTAATACTTGATTGTTTCTTTTCAAGTATTAAATACTTTATCTGTTTCTGATGTCTGTTTTCCCTTGCAGCTCTCCGTCAGCCACCAAAGAACTTTCGCCAATCCTTCGTTCTCAGCAAGGATTTGAAGAAACTCTTGGACTTGCCAGTTCAAAAACGGAAGGCGCCTCTGCTGCTCAACTTCATTCAGACATACAAATCTACTCTTCCCGACGTCCCCAAGAGAAAAAAGAAGAGCTTATCTCCTCCCTCTGCCACAACTCCACAAGCAGCATCAACATCTCGGGCTGATCAAGGGTCAACATCCGATCCAGTAGAACAGCCTTCTACTTCGGCTCAATATCTAATCCCACCATCTCAGCGCAAACGTCGCCGACGTCTTGTTCTTGCAGCCGAGATAGGTCGCGCAAAACCTGTGGCCAAAGATCTCCTAGCCAGTATCCCAACTGACGTTGATGCTCTTCAAACGCAACTTCCACCCAAGCCAAAAAGAGTCAAGAAGGCTCAACCAAAGGCCAAAGTGGCTCAGGCTGAGACTGAAGACACTTTGCTAATTTCTCAGCTGGCTCCAAGCGAAAAAACAGCCTTTGTTCCTACGAAGAGGTCCGCTGAAGCCCTTCCCTCCGAATCCACCAAATCGAAAAGGCCGAGGTCATTTGCAACGACCTCGGGGTCAAAGAAGCCTGATGCCCCCTGGGCCCCTGAAATAACTTTGGAAGATAAGCCTGTAATGGCTAGTGACAGCGCCGACGATATTAATGTCGGCATTGCACTTAGCACTGCGCTGCTTCTTCCAGGCGACTTGGAGCGAAACGGCGAGTTTAGCGAATATGAAAACTACGCTTTGATGCTGCAACACTCTGTTCAAGTAAGTGTTTTTGTCTGGTACTTCTTCTTTTTTTCTCTTTACTTCACGCTTAGAATATTTTTCTAATACTTCTGTTTTCTTCCAGGCCATCCAACATGCCCACTCTTTCTCCATGCAATCTTTTCAGAATCGTGAAAAGTTAGCTGAGAAAAAGAGGGAAGTCACCACACTTCAAAAAACAATTAAGAGCCTGCAGTCAAAGATTAAAGTGCTGGAGGACCAGGCCGAGGTTGCTATGAAGGAGAGGGATAATGCCGAGGAGAAAGCTGGTGCTGCCGAGGCAATGAATAAAGTTCTTCAAGCCCAGCTAAAAGAGGCTGAAGATAAGGTGGCCCAGGCCCAGAAGGAGCTTAAAGATGCCTTGGCCACTAAAGCGGCTGAAATAAAAGATGCCGATGAAAATGCATATAATCAGGGTATGGCCGATGTGACAGAGGCCTATGAAAAGCAAGTCAGACAAGCATGCAACAAGGGTTTCTCTCTTGCTTGGATGACTTTGCTAAAAAAACTTGATGTCCCTAAAGACTCCTCTCTGAGGAACGTTGATGCCATTCCCCTGCCATTTCCTCCAACCCCACCTCCTAGCGAATCTGAGGATGATTCTGAATCTGAGGATCAAGATAAGGAGGAGGCCTTGGTGAGGAAATCCAAGGAGGCTACTGGGGCCAAGTCCCCTCCTCAAAATGAGCAAGCCCTTGACTTGACTCAAGATGAGGAGGTTGAGGAGGTTCCTAAGGAAGCCGCCCTTGAGCAGGTTTTATCCGACGTTCCTCTGGCCCAAAAAAGCGTTGATGAGACAATTGCTCAAATTGATGCCGAGATCGCGGCGGAGAAGGCAGCCGAGGTATCTTCTCAACAATCCTCTGATGTTGAAACATAGCCTGCTGCCGATGTTGGGGAATCTTAGTTTTGATGTTTTCTTTCTTTTCTCTTGTACTTGGTTCTTTTGTACTTTCTGTTTTTTAGTTAATGTAAGCTCTGTAAATGGCCGACGTGCCTCTTTGTTCTCTGAATATCTAATTTCAACTTTTCTTTTCATAAATGTTTGTACCTTTGTCTTCTCTTGACTGTTTCTGCATGATTCTATACTTAGAATATTTTGCAAGTCTTTTAATATAATCTTCCTTCTTTGTGCAACCTTATCGGGGTGGATTACCTCGGTAATCAATGATCTTGGTTTAACTTAAACTTGTAAATTGCTACAAATTTCAACAAGTGTTAAACGATAATTTTGGTTTTTTACTTAAACTTGTAAATTGCTACAAATTTCAACAAGTGAAGATAAACAATTATCTCGGCTTAACTTCAACTTGTAAATTGCTACAAATTTCAACAAGTGAAGATAAACAATTATCTTGTCTTAGCCTCAACTTGTAAATTGCTACAAATTTCAACAAGTGAAGATGAACGATTATCTCGGTTTAGCTTCAACTTGTAAATTGTTACAAATTTCAACAAGTAAAAATAAACAATTATCTCGGCTTAACTTCAACTTGTAAATTGCTACAAATTTCAACAAGTGAAGATGAACGATTATCTCGGTTTAGTTTCAACTTGTAAATTGCTACAAATTTCAACAAGTGAAGATAAACAATTATTTCAGTTTAGCTTCAACTTGTAAATTGCTACAAATTTCAACAAGTGAAGATAAACAATTATCTTGGCTTAACTTCAACTTGTAAATTGCTTCAAATTTCAACAAGTGTTAAGCGTTTAAGCGTTTTTGTCTTCTCTCTGCCCCCAATGTAAACCTGAGTTCCACTTGGGTTCTCATTATGGCAAAAACATTACTATGCATAGTTTCATAAGTTAAAGAATTCCGCTAAGATTTTATTGATCACATCGGCAAAAAATCAAACAATATCTAATGATAGAAAAATTTCAAATTACAAGTGTTCCAGGGTCTTGGCAATGCTTTGCCCTCATTATCTTCAAGCCGATATGCCCCATTGCCCAATACCGAAGTGAGTCTGTAGGGTCCTTCCCAGTTTGGGCCAAGCTTGCCTTCCCTAGGATCCTTCTCGTTGCCGACGACTTTTCGCAGGACTAGGTCGCCGACTTGAAATTCTCTTGGATGAACCTTCTTGTTATAAGCTCTAGCAAGCTGTTGCTGGTATGCTGCAAGCTGTATTGTAGCTTTCTCTCTTCTTTCTTCTAGGAGATCCAGATCTCAGGCTAAGGTTACATCGTTAGTCCCGTTCTCAACTCCCTGGGTTCTGATCCCTGGGATGCCGACCTCCAATGGAATGACTGCTTCTGTGCCATAAGCCATGGCAAAGGGTGATTCCCCTGTTGATCTTCTCGGCGTAGTCCGATATGACCAGAGTACATTGGGCAATTCGTCTACCCACTTCCCTTTTGCTGCCTGCAGCCTCTTCTTTATCTTATCCAAAATTACTTTGTTGGATACTTCTGCTTGTCCATTGCTTTGTGGAAAACTTGGGGTTGAAAAGTAGTTCTTGATCTTAAACTTTGCACAGAAGTTTTTTTATCAGCTTACTGTCAAATTGTGTCCCATTGTCTGCAACAATTACTCTTGGAATCCCAAATCTGGTGATGATGTTTCTCCATATAAAGTTCTTGACATCCACATCTCGGATCTTGGAAAGAGGTTCTGTTTCTATCCACTTTGTGAAGTAATCTGTTGCTACCAGCAGGTACTTCCTTTGCCCAGTTGCTTGGGGCAATTGCCCAACGAGATCCATCACCCATTGGGCAAATGGCCAAGGGCTGGATACAGGGTTTAGGTCAGCACCTGGCTGGTGAATCAAAGGTGCAAACCTTTGGCATTGTTCACACTTCTTCACGTAAGCTTCTACATCTTTTTGCATGTAGGGCCACCAATACCCCTGGGTAATGGCCCTGTGAGCTAGGGATCTGCCCCCAGTGTGGCTTCCACAAATTCCCTCATGAATTTCATATAAGAAATCTTCAACCTGCAGAGGGTGTACGTACCTTAAGAGGAGTCCAGTGAAGGACCTTCTATAGAGATGTCCCTCTGCTGTCAGACTGAATCTTGCCGACTTCAATCTGATCTTGTGTGCCTCCTTCTGGTCTTCTGGTAGTTTTCCTTCTTTTAGGAATGCAACAATTGCGTCCATCTAGCTTGGTCCCATGTCCACGCACATTGCTTCATGCTCTGTGATTACTGGTTCAATGCTCGGGCCCAACAAGTAGGGGTGTGCAGCGGATGGCTCAACCCGCCACACCCGCCCGACCCGCCAAGTTTTAGGTGGATGCGTGACATGTGGCGGACGGATACGGGTCCATATTTTCCATTTTCTCGGGTTCGGGTCGGGTCGCGGGTGATCCTCCAATTTCATCTGTTCACCCGACCCGCCCGCGCCCCCACTTATTTTCCCCCTTTTCCCCCCTGTGTTGCCCCTTTTTTTTTTCATTTCATGTTTTGTAGCCCTAGGTTCTTCAACAGGTCTCTGTCTCTCTCAACTCTCTCTCTCTCTCTCTCTACTACCCTACCCATCGTCGGACAATCTACATACACGGCGTCGGCGATCATCTACACGGCGTCGGTGATTGATCTACACGACGTCGGCGATCGATCTAGATTCTACACTACTGACTGAGGTATCTCTCTCTCTCTCTCTCTCTCTCTCTCTCTCTCTCTCTCTTTGCTTTCCTCTTCTTCTCTTTTCTTCTCTTCTTCTGATGATCTGAGTCTAATCTTTTTTTCTTTTTTTTTTCTTTTTTTTTTTTTCCAGTTCTAAAACGAAATAGATGGTTAGATTGATCGATTTACAGTCTACTAGTCTACACTGTAACTGAACTGAGGTACCTCTCTCTCTCTCTCTCTCTCTCTCTCTCTTCTTCTTTTTCTTCTTCTTAACTAGTTTTTTTTTTTTTTTTGGTTCCAGTTCTAAACTTCTAAATCTAATCTTCTATTATTATTATTTTGTTTTGTTCCAGTTCTAAACACAGAGAAACAGGTTGAGCCTGCAAAAAAGACACAAAATGGCAAGCAAATATAATGGTAAATTTTACACAGTTTGATGTGTGTGCATTTTTTTTTCACGCTTAACTCAGATGAAACAGAAAATACACCTCAGACTTCTCCCTGAGCAGTCCTCCTTAGACACGGTGCTGGCGTATAAATATAATGGTAAATTTTGTTTGTTTCAGTTTTTCTAAACAGGGAATATATGGAATTTCTAGGTCATAATTAGAGAGGTTATAAATAATCTTGTGAAGAAGGGATGATAGATTGAAGCTGTTTGCTGCTTGGCTTGGGTTTTGACCTCATTTCTTCTTTTGTTTTTGTTGTGTATGTGTGGGTATGTATGTTTTATATAACTGAGATTGAATTATAAATCCTTTTTAAAACACAGCCATTATTTGTTTGTTTTCCCTCTTAGATTTCTTTTTTCTTTTGTATTTTGGTTTATATGTTTACTACACATAGAGGCATGTTTTGAAGTAAGCAAATGGATTGGAGGGCAATTGAAGAAAATAGTGACACCAACAAGCTCACAATTACTATGGCCGCCACCACCCGCTTCCACACACGATGTCTATTGGTTTTTAGTTCATTTTATACCTATGGAATAACTTATTTTACTTAACATGTAAATTTTGTCAACTAATTTTTCTAACTCAAAAAATTCAGGGTTTGATTTTTAATTTTTAATTCTCAATTTATGATTAATTGCGTGGAGACCTCTTAAACTATTACCAAGTATTATTTTGATCTCAGTTGATAAAGTTTATGGGAAAAAACTTTTAATTTTTTTTCCCATAAACTGTTCAGGGAGAAGTCTGAGGTGTATTTTCTATTTCTTCTGAGATAAATAAACTTTTTTTTCCCTTCTTTTTCTGGTGCATTTGAGAATAATTTTCTTAGATAATATATGTATTTTTAACAGGAATTATTAGCTCTAGAAGAGAAGATGGGTACTGTGACCACAGCTCTATCAGAAGAAGCACTATTGAAATGTCTTAAGAGAAGTATCTATCTGCCTATCTCCCGAGGAAGGAGCCATAAGATGCAGTGGGAATGAAGATATCAAATGCAATATTTGTCAGGTTTTGTTCCTACGAATATAGACTACTATGCTTTCTCATGCTCAATTGATTCTGTCCCTAATTTATCTGCAATTTTCACTAGAATTTGCAATTAGGTTTGTGTCAGGTCTGTAAACACAGCAAGTTCTAGTTTCTTTCCAAATAATTTTTTCCAAGTGGATTGTATCGAATGTTAGAAAAGTTGGGTAATTTGGCAGAATCAAACTTCAGCAAAATCAACCTATAACAGCTTCTCCTATGTTGAAAGAAAATAAAAACAAACTTTAGCAAAATCAACCCAAAACTTGGTGGAGAAAGGACATCCCTCTCCCAGTCTCACATAGCCCCTGCGTTTCAGTCACCAACCTAGTTTATGGCATTTTTCGGGTTCGGGTGGGGTGGCGGTTTTTTTTTGTTTTTTGTTTTTTGTTGAAAATTTGTAAAATTTCAAACTGCCAAACCAATTCGTATCCATCCGCCAATTCGCCAAATCCGCATCCGTCGGATTGGCGGACGGATGCGGATTGATTTTCTCCAATCCGCCAATCTGGCGGACGGATGGCGGATTAGAGGTTTCGTGGCCACAACCAATCTACGCCCACCCCTATCGACAAGAATTCAATCATTATTGTCCTTGCTTTTCCTGGTTGTATTGCACTAGCTAGGTTGGCCAATGCATCGTCATGGTTATTATCATCTCGGCTGACTTGGAGCAATCTGCAGTTCTGGAATAAGGCTGCCAGTCTGATGACCTCTTTTGCGTAGGCCGACATTCTTTCATCTCGGGCTGCAAACTCGCCCGTTGTCTGGTTAACTATCAATTGTGAATCACAAAAGACTATTACCTCATCTGCTTGTACTGCTGCTGCTAGCTTCAGTCCTGCAATTAATGCTTTATATTCTGCCTCATTGTTTGAGGCCTTGAACCCCAATCGAATGGATTGTTCTAATATTTCTCCATCTGGAGATATCAGTACTACTCCTGCCCCCGCTCCTTGACGGTTGAACTCCCATCAACGAACAGTTGAAAGGAATCGCCGATGTAAATGCTGCAGGGTCTAGGTTTCTCTTCTTTCCTTTGTTCTTTAGCCTTTGACTGAGCTTCTGCTTGCTTGTTTGGACATTGCCTGTCTTGGCTCAACGGAGCCCGATGTTGGATGGACTCTGGCGTGAACTCGGCCACAAAGTCGGCCAAAACCTGGCCTTTGATTACAGTTCTGGGCCTGTACTCCAGATCATACTGGCCTAGGGCGACTGCCCATCTGGCTATTCGTCCTGTTAAGTCTCCCCGCTGCAATAGGGACTTTAATAGATGCTCTGTCAGTACCACAATTTTATGGGCCTGGAAGTAATAGTTCAACTTCTTTGAAGTCATTACTAGAGCCAGTGCCAATTTCTCGAAGGGTAGATACCTTGTTTCTGCGTCGGCTAGGGTTTTGCTTACGTAGTAAATAGCCTTTTACTTCCCTTTTTTTTCTCGGATTAGTACTGCACTAATCGCATGTTCTGAAACTGCTAAGTAGGAATAGCTCTTCCCCAGGTTCTAGATTTGAAAGTACTGGCTGTTTGGTCAGGTACTTCTTCAAATCGGCTAATCGCATGTTCTGAAACTGCTAAGTACAGAAAGAGCTTTTCCCCAGGTTCTGGATTTGAAAGTACTGGCGGTTTGGTCAGGTACTTCTTCAAATCGGCTAATGCTTCTTCGCACTCCTCTGTCCAGAGAAAGTCTGTGGCTTTCTTCACTAATTTGAAGAAGGGTTTGCACTTGTCTGAGCTTCTACTTATAAACCTGTTCAGGGCTGCGGCCCTTCCAGTTAGCATTTGCACCTGTTTTACCGACGTCGGACTCTTCAGCTCTAGGATGGCCTTGATCTGATCTAGGCTGGCCTCAATGCCCCTCCTGGTCACCAAGTATCCTAGAAACTTACCAGATCCAACTCCAAATGCACACTTCGATGCATTGAGTCGGAGCCGATATGTTTTAAGAATTTCAAAGACTGCTTTTAGATCGGCGAGATGACCTTTAGGCTCCTTGGACTTAACGACCATGTCGTCAATGTAGACTTCTACTGTTCGGCCAATCAGGTGCTTGAACATCTTGGTTACCAATCTTTGGTAGGTGGCTCTTGCGTTTTTCAATCCAAAGGGCATCACTCTGTGACAGTATAGCCCTTTAGGAGTGATAAATGCAGTCTTCTCTTCATCTGCTGGGTCCATAGCTATCTGGTGATACCCCCTGTAGGCATCCAGGAAGCTCATCTTTTCATGCCTCGATGTGGCATCCACTAGCTGGTCAATCTTGGGTAGAGGGAAGCTGTCTTTGGGACAGGCCTTGTTTAGACTGGTGAAGTCTACACAGACCCTCCATTTACCGTTCTTCTTTTTTACCACCACTGTATTGGACGGCCATGTCGGGTAGTGAACTTCTCTGATGGCCCTAGCCTCCAGAAGTCTGTCTACTTCTTCTTCTACTGCTTCGACATGCGTCAATGTCGGTCTTCTGGCTCGTTGAATTACAGGTTTGGCCGACCTGTCAACATTCAGTTTGTGGCAAGTGACCTCGGGGTTAATGCCTGGCATTTCGTAAAGTGTCCAAGCAGACACCTCAGTATTTGCTCGCAGAAAAGCCTCCAACTCTTTTTCCTCTTCTTCGGCTAAGCCCGAGCCGAGAAGAAAGAAGCGTTCTTCATCGCCATCCTGGACGAGGATTTTCTTCAGTGCCTCTTCGCTCTTCTCAACTGGTTCCTTGCCGATCTCTTCTAGGACTTCCACGTCCTCATCTTCAATTTCTGCCTTTTTCAGCTCTCGTATGCTGCAGGTTGATTTTATTGCTGCCATAGAGCAATTCTTCACCTGCAGCTGATTGTCCCTGACTTCCTCTATCCCATGTTCTGTTGGGAATCGCAATAGTTGATGCAATGTTGAGGGAACTGCCCCCATTGCATGCAACCATGGCCTTCCCAAGATGATGTTGTAAGGGGAGGGTATGTCAATAACGGTGAATTCTGTCTTGATCTTCTTGGTGCCAGCCTGCACCTCCAAGCTTACTACTCCCAGTGGCCATGTCGGCATTCCATTGAACCCAACCATTGGGCCATTAGATTGTTCCATGTCGTCTGGGTGAAGGCCGAGCTCCTTGTAACATCGGACGTACATGATGTCACAAGAGCTGCTTTGGTCAATCAAGATGCGTTTCACTTGGCACTCCCCAACCTGGAGGGATACTACCAAGACATCATTATGTGGATGCTGGACCATCTCTAGGTCGGCTTCAGTAAAGGTTATCATTGGTTCCTGGCATCCTTCTGCCCGATGTCTTTTCTCCCCGACTTGATAGACATGTTGTAGGTGTTTTACCTTCTGTGTCTCCTCTCTGATTTCGTTCTCGTTGACCTTTAAGTGAATCACATTGACTACCCGAGGTCCTCCTGCCTGAGGTTGCTGTGCTGGGGGGAGGGGGGGCGGAGCTGCTGGTGCTTGAGGCAGTCTTGCCTGTTCTTCTCTTGTTCTGGCCTCATCGACCAGATCTCTCAGATGGCCTTGCCTTACCAAGTCTTCTAAGTGTGCTTTCAAGGCTCTGCAACCCTGGGTTGTGTGCCCCTCTTCATTGTGGTAGGCACAGCGCCTGCCGACGCTCCTTCCCATGAATTCCCCTGGTGCCGTTGCTGGTGCCCTAAAATAGGCTTGGTTCCGAATTTGTTCCAGGACTTTGTTAATTGGGGCCCGGAACACAGTCGTCATCGCTTGTGCAGCCCTCAGTTCTATTTCATGTTTGTTCGAACCGTTGTTACCTCGGCCTCGCTTCAGCGAGCCGTTTCCTTTTTCTTGATTTACCTCCTTAGTCCCTGATGTATCTTCCTCGGCTCTGGCATACTTCTCGATTCTCACCATGAGTTCTTCCATGCTTTTTGGCAAAGTTTTTGCCAAAGACTTCCGTAGTGGACAGTTGTCTTTCAGGCCGTTCTTGAATGACACGACCGCCACTTCTTGATTACATTCTGGTATTCGGTTGAATACCTCGTAGTACCTTTTTGCATAAGCCCTAAGGCCTTCATCCTTATTGATCTTCAAAGCCATCAGTGCATCCACCCTCAATGGTTGTAGCTTGTTTGTCACGAACCTAGCCACGAACATCTCGGCCAGGCCTTCCCATGTCTTCACGCTCCCCTTAGGTAGTTTGTGGAACCAGTCTGATGCAATCTTCCCGAAGGATAAGGGGAACACTTTGCAGAGCAACGGCTCGTTCCCACTATACAGTGCCATTGAGTTCAGATATAATCCGACGTGGAAGTTGGGGTCTGACTTCCCGTCGTATATCTGAAATCTCGGCATACTGAATCTCTTCGGCGCCTCAAACCTGTCCAATTCCACCGAGAATGGTGTCCTCGGCTTATCTGGGAAATTTACCTCGGCTTCGGCATTCTGTTGCTTCCTTTTGAGGTAATCTCTTAAGTCCTCTTTTGTCTTCCCAGGAGCTCGGCTATCACCTACTTTCAGTCTTTTTGGTGCACTACTTTCAGCCTCGTGGTGAGTCCTCTTTGACCCCTCTCCATGAGTTGTGTCGAAGCACAGCACCTGCCCTTGAACATGCCGATGTCCCTTGGGGTCTGCTTCCTTTGTGTGATGCGTCCTCCGTGATTCTTCTCTTCTTGGCTCCTTTCGTCCAACCTCCCTGGAAGGTCGGTGAGAGTGTCTTTCACTCCCGTTGTGCTGAGAGGCTACGGGGATTGTTCCTTGCCCTCCCTTCTGGGCATTGGCTGCTGGAATTGGCGTGTCCTGCAGCGGGAACGGCGACTGCATGACGTTATTTTGCATCATGAAATTGACAACCGACTGTAGGTTTGCCAATTTGTTTGCCATCTCCTTCATCTCTTCGTCCCTCCGCAGGCATCTATCCTTCCATACCTGGAGGTTGTCTTCGTTGTAATAGCCACTTCGATTTGGTTTCTTTGGTGCGCCGCTAGTCTGGCCGACGTCCTTCATTCCGTGACTCTGGTCACGAGTTTCTGCGTTGTAATCTTCTCCTGTGACATCCAGGTCAAAAGGTCTCCCACTCCCAGCAGGAGTGTCGTCCCCAATCTTTTCCTTCTGTCCGTTGCTGGCCATCTATTCTCCTATCTTTCCCACAGATGGCCCCAAATTGTGTGAGTAATTTTTCGATCACACTGCCAACTCAGTGATCAGCTAGAGAGAACTGGCATAATAGATGACACCTGGCTGCAACAGAAAGAGAAGATTTTAGCGGTGGTTCTTCCACTCAGGGGCACTCCGATGATCAAGTCGGTATCTCTCAAAGATAATCAAGTGCTAAATTCACTGCTCAAAGCATAAATTGCGTACCTTAGACCCACGGAGGTGCCTCTTTTTTTATAGTTAACTCAATCCCAGTCCCACTAGAAACATCACTTCTATGGACTCCCATTCAGTGCTTACTTTGGACTCTACAAGAGATAAGGATAGACTCCCTAAGAGTGTTATCCTTATCCATCCTGTAGTCTTCCTTCATTTTAGGACTCTTGTCCCTTATCCGTTTATCTCGGATTCCGATATCTTTGGAGGAAACCTCGGCCTAGCCGAGATCACCTCGGCGCAACGACCAGGACACGTGACACCTCGGCTGACACATCGGCGTCACCTTACCACGTGTTGGTACTCAGAAAATATATCCCCACAATTAACAAGAATAAGTTTGGGCAAGTATATGATTTATCTAACAACAATTACTACTGTAAAGATAAAAGGTTCACCTAACAAAAATAGAAGTACAGTCAACCAGATTTACACAACAACAACAACCAAAAAATAAAAAAAGTGAAAACAAAAAAATCATTTGTTCGCTTATATATGTATATATATTTCAATGGTGGATTTTTTTTTTTTTTTTTTTTTTTTTTTTTTTTTTTTTTTTTTTTAAATTTAAGGTCTTATGATTTAATAACCTAAAAGTCAAAATCTTTTTTCAAATAAAGGGTTAATTACAGTTTTCACCTATATAGTTTGATCCAAATTTCAATTGAAACTAAACCTAAAAGGTATCGATCAAATTGTTCAAATTAAAACTATAAGGATTAAAGTGAAATTTGAGTCAAATTACAAGGATGAAAACTATAATTAATCTTTAAAAAATTACTAAAAATGAAAAAGTCAACCAAAAAGTTTTTTTTTTTTTTTTTTCAAATGCCAAACCTGGTTCTATCAATTGTTTTTAATCTAATTAAGCCGTTGGTTTGTTCTTCAATAGGTTAAGAGGATTTTTTTATTTTATTTTAATATACTTTTTTAAAATTTACTTCTCGAGATCTAAGATTAATATTATATACAAAATTATGTTCAAAAAAAATTACTGAAATTTTTTGTTATTTTCCTGTACATAACTAAAAATTTTCACTATTTCTAAAATTAAAAAAAAAAAAAATCAATTTCACAATTATTATAACTAAAACAATTTTGTTTGCGTAATTAAGTAATTTCTCACTAAATGAACCTACAATTATAGCTGAGGGTTTTTTTCCCTATATAGTAATGGAACAAAATGAAACTGAAAATAAAAACATACACCTATTTCAAATTATATTTATCTTTAAATAAATTAATAATAAACATAATTTTGACAGTAGATCATCTTCTTCTTATTTATATAATAGTTTTATTAAGTTATATGAATTAAAGGGTTCAAAAAGTTAAAGCAGAGGTTTGATTTTTTTGATAAATATAAAAATTTTGAGGCCATACATCATAGAAAATTGGTTTTAAAAGACTTATTCGAACGGTAAAGACTCAATTTTGTGAGCAAAAGCTGACTCATGATATCTTGCACAACTTCACAAAAAAAAAAAACCAAATAAAGCAAAACAAAACAAAAACAAACGAGTCCGAAAATAGGCCCACCCGAATACCTGTGCCCCTTTCCCACTAACACGTGCCACGAACATACACGTGTCAAGATGATTATGCAAAGTTGGGAACAGGTGCCTGAAGTTTCTAGTCCACACCATGCATGGCTACATCTTTCCAGCACCTTCTACAATCTATCTATATAAAAGCACCCTCTCCCTCTCTATCACTGTCACCAAGAAACTGAAATCCATCTACAATCCACAACACACGTCGACAGACACACCAGTTAAAGGAGATCAAACAACAACAGTCTCACCAAAAATCATCAAAATGAAGGCCATGGATGAGAAGAAGGAAACCGAGAAGGGCAAGCCGGTGACGATAAAGGCGGCGATTGGAGACGAAGAGGGACACAAAATGGTGGAGAAAGTGGACCTGGAAGTACACAAAGTAGACACCCTCAAGTACGTTGAGAAAAAAACTTGTCGACAAAGGCGTGCAGAGGATGGAGCGCCACCCGGCCGACGGTTTGCCTTTTGCTCGGCCTCCGTCGAAGTCGGGACACGGCGGGAAGTACACGTGGGAGGGCCCGGCGGACGAGGCGGAGAACGAGTTGGACCCGGCGCCACCGGCGATTGATGAGAAGGATCCTAACTATGTCGACGAGGTGGTGGAGGAGGAGGTGGTGAAGGAGGTGGATGGAGTGGTGGTTGGGGTGGTTGAGGTGCCTAAGGCAGCCAAGGAAGGGGTGGCAAGGATTGAAATTGACCCCCACTTAAAGGTGGTTTAAATTTGACTTGAGACAAAAAAGAGAAACTATTTGCACAGAATACCGTTCACAAAATGGATCATGGATTGTGTTTTGTTTGTGAATCATTCTGTGATGGTGTTTGTGCATGTAGCACAATTAGATTGAAAAGGAGTTTGTTTTGAACTAATGTTTATGGTATCTGTGCTTTGGTTGTTTTTGCTTTTTATGTAAAATAAATTGTGTTTATATGGAAGTGTATTATATGTTTTGATTTTGGATTTTACATGATAGTGTCCATCATACTAAGGAAATAAGACAAAACTATTAGTTTATTGGGAAATTATCGGATGTTTCTAGAATATTTATGTGTCCCTATTTTCTAATCAATTATTATTGAGAAAAGTTAGAGGTCATGAAAAAAATTTCATAAAAATGATCATGAAAGAATTATAATTTTTAGATTATGGTGTTTTGTTTTAAGTGTAATCTAAGAGTCATAAATTTTTCATGATCATTTTCATAAATTTTTTTTCATGATACCTAGTATTGCTCATTATTATTTAATTATTTTTTCAGATTTTTTAATTACTCAATATAATATTTTACTTCCTTATTTTTCCACCATTATTGTGGTAAATACCACGGGTCTCTGAATAATTACTAAGTTTATTTGGTACATAAAAAATGTCTCAACAACGATTGAGCAGAGGGGATGTAGCTCAGATGGTAGAGCGCTCGCTTAGCATGCGAGAGGTACGGGGATCGATACCCCGCATCTCCATTTTTTTTGGCAAATTCTGTATTTTTTTTTTTTATTGGGCTAAAGAGAATTTTGAAGAGTAGTGGCTTCTACATGCTACGTATACGCAAAGAAGCTTTTTCAATAGTGGCGCATGTATAGTCTTAGAAAGAGTAGCGGCTTCTACATATTTCTGCGGCAAAAAAAATTAAGATTTGAGTTTTTTAATAAAATAAATTTCAAAGTTTTAATTTTATCAATTTAAATTCTAATTTTTTTTATTTGTTTTCAATTTAAAACGGAAAAATAGTATTTTAGATATTGAATTTAATATAGTTATATATAAAATATTTTAATTTTTTTATTAAATTTAATGATTAAAATATTTATTTTTTCATTAATTTTATTTAACGAAAATAGATAAATGATTTAGATAGAAAATAAATTAAAATTTTGGGGTTTATTTTGTTATAATGTTAAATTTTAAGAATTTTTTTTTAAAAAAAATTTCCTTTAAACTTTTACCCCCCCTTTTTTTTTTTTTGAAATTTATTTGTTTCTGTGTCTATTATTGGATCTTCAAATAGAGAGAATTTTTTATTTTTTTTCCTTACATGTTGTTTGAATAATGAATATTTTATTTACCTTTTATTACTTGAAGCCTATAGATAAGAGTTTTTATTTGAGGGACTTACATGCGGTCTATTAAATCAGTATTTACTTATAAATTTTGTTTCACTTTTTACCTATCAATATGTTGTAAAAGTATTAGGGTAAATAAATATTTTAAGATTTATTGATGCATTAAAAAAGTATACAAAATTTATAAGTATTTAAGTTCATTATAGATAGGGTGGTCGCGGTTTGGTTTTAGACGGTTTACGAATCGGTTTAGACCCGCCTGCATATATAAGGTTTGGAAAAAATTTAACCCGCAACCGCCTATAGTGGGGGTAGCGGTTTGCGTGAATAGGATTTGTGGATGTGCGGACGGTTTACGGATTGAACTTTTTTCTTTAAAAATTTATTTTGGAGTTTTTTTTTTTTCCATTTTGTAAATATTTATTTTGGGTCATTTTCCCTCCATTTTTTAAAATGCTTCAACATTAATAATTAATGAATTAAAATTCATAAAATTAAAAACACAACAAAATCAATTCCTAACATAAACAAATCATTTAAAATTCTAAACTTTTAAATCAAATAAAAAACTAATACAATCACATCTTTTAAAATCTTAAACTAGATTATTAATCTCATTCACTATCTACTACCCGGCAATATAATTAAAATAAAATCATTTAAAATTCTAAATGTACCTAAAAGTAATTTTTCATTACCTTTTACATTTATCCAAAATGTAAAAAAAACAAAAAAACAAAAAAAAAGTCTAAGTGTGAGCGAATTCTTGCGAGTACGGGTTAAACTCACAATCGTGTCATATTTCAAATCACATCCACTTGGATTGTGTTTGTGAAACTATTCATTTATATATGGATCAATTCAAATTAAACAGATTATGTAATTTGAATAATTCGATACCGAGCTCTAATTATAGAGGACTGCTCTATAATTTATCCTTCTTATTTTTTGTTGTTGTCTATAGTTTTTTTTCCTAGTCCTATCGACGAGTTGAGTTTATTATTATTATTATTATTATTATTATTTTGCTTAGCCTTTTGATGACAGAAAGTCTACAATCTCGTAAAGTTGGTCCAGAAATCTACTGTGAAAGGTTGAGAATTGGTATTGTGTGAGGTTCATGTCTAGATGAATCTAAATTACATACTAATTTTTTTTAGTAAAATTTTGGATATTATTTCTAAATTTTTAGTATTATTGTTTCAATAATGATATTTTTCATTTTTGCTAGGTTTCCTTATACTTCTTTTTTCTTTTTCTTTTTTTCCCTCTCTTTTTTCTCTCTTTTTTTCTTGTGACCAAAGATTGGAGTACAGAAAAATTGAGTCTTGAGAAAGTATTTAAATGGCCTAGAGAGGGAGTTGACTAAAGAATTAAAATTTTAAAATGTCAATATCACATCTTGTTTGCTGATTACTTTCTTTTGTATATAAATTATGTTCATATAGTATTATGGGTATTGATTTCTGATCTCACAACCAAACAGATCTCTCTGTCGAGATTTAAGCAACTTAGCTAGAGAGCACGCGGTAGAATAGATTAAGCTGAACACCTACACACAAGAGAATAAGAAATACCGCGGTGGTTCATCCACACAGAGGCACTCTGACGATCAAGTCAGTCAAACGATTTCTCAAAGATATCAAAGAAGTGAACAATGCACAAGTAAAAGCATACCTTAGACCTACGGAGATGCTTCACTTTTATAATGATCAGTGCCCTCGTCCCCTAGAAGTCTTACTTCATAGAACTCAAGCACAACACTTATCTCGGACTCTTAATTAGATAAGAATAATCCCTTCAAGGGCCTCATCTCTATCCAGACTAAGCGCCTCAACTTGTCTAGGACTTTTGTCATCTATCCGAATATCTCAGATTCCGGTATTACCACACCATATCTCGACAATACCTCAATCACCTCGGCAATCTAGCTTGTCCACGTGGCACCTCGACTACGTGGCGGGACCCTAAAAATAAGTCTCTACAACGGCCCCCTAGGTTTTATTACCTCGACAACATGAGGTGATGAAACCTATATCGTTCGATCTCCTATCATGTCAGCTAAACAATATGCTAAAGATACTCCTCCGACTGAGATCATGACTCATTGACTTCAAGAAACAAGGACTCAAATGTCCACTCATCAAAAACCAAGAACCAACAATCAAGATGATCCTTCTTGTCCGAGATCAACATCTCTATCAAGCTCGTACTATTAGCTAAGATCAGGACTCGCTAGTTCAAGAATATCAAGAACTCAAGACGCATGTGAGTTGTCATTTCATAACTACCTGAACCGCTTTATCCACGTGTCATTACCAGACTGGTTTGTACTCGTCACGAGTCAGACACGTTGCCTCATTTCTAAACGACGTCGCCTGGCACCAGCCTGGCACGTCGCTCAAGGGTTTGAAATAATGGCCCTTGCTGCCCCTCTCACTTTTCAACAAAACTCTTTCTCTCTCGCTTCGTCTCTTCACTTCTTCATTCACCACCCTCTCTCTCCTCTCAAAGCCTCTTTCTTTAAAACTCAAATGCCAAACTTCGAAGCTACCTGCAACTCACCCTTTCCACCGTCTCCAATGCCCGCTCAACAACTCTGCTCCGATTAAAAGCACTGTATGACTCTGGTGAACACGATTCTAATGTCCATTGCTCCGATTAGAGCGCTCGCTTAGTATGCGAGAGGTACGGGGATCGATACCCCGCATCTCCATTTTTTGGCAAATTCTGTATTTCTTTTATTGGGCTAAAGAGAATTTTGAAGGAGTAGTGGGCCTGCATGTAGTGGCTTCTACATATTTCTGGGGCAAAATATACATGTCTACTGTATTTTGCTTTATAAATTGAATTTTTATGCTATTTTATTTTCAAATTAAATATTTTATTAATTTGTGCTTTTAGGGTACATATTAAGAAATTTAAAGATTTTTAATAAAGATATTGTACAATTGGCATTAAAGTGCAACAAAGAATGTACAAGAAGACGAGCCAACTCAATAATTTTTGCAACTTTAGGTGAAATTTTAAAAATATATTTTCTATTTAAATATTAATTTAAATTTGAGACAATTATAATAAAAAAAATTAAGATTTTAGTTTTTTAATAAAATAAATTTTTAATTTTTAATTTTATCAATTTAAATTCTCATTTTTTTATTTGTTTTCAATTTAAAACGGAAAAATAGTATTTTAGATATTAAATTTAATATAGTTATATATAAAATATTTTAATTTTTTTATTAAATTTAATGATTAAAATATTTATTTTTTCATTGATTTTATTTAACAAAAATAGATAAATGATTTAGATAGAATATAAATTAAAATTTTGGGGTTTATTTTGTTATAATGTTAAATTTTAAGATTTTTTTTTTTTTTTTTTTTGTAATTTTTCCTTTATACTTTTACACTTTTTTTTTTTTTGAAATTTATTTGTTTCTGTGTCTATTATTGGATCTTCAAATAGAGAGAAATTTTTTTTTTTTTTCTTACATGTTGTTTGAATAATGAATATTTTATTTACATTTTATTACTTGAAGCCTATAGATATTAAGAGTTTTTATTTGAGGGACTTACATGCGGTCTATTAGATCAGTATTTACTTATAAATTTTGTTTCACTTTTTACCTATCAATATCTTGTAAAAGTATTAGGATAAATAAATATTTTAAGATTTATTGATGCATTAAAAAAGTATACAAAATTTATAAGTATTTAAGTTCATTACAGATAGGGTGGTTGCGGTTCGGTTTTAGACGGTTTACGAATCGGTTTGGACTCGCCTGCATATATAAACCCGCCTGCATATATAAGGTTTGGAAAAAATTTAACCCGCAACCGCCGGCAGTGCGGGTTGCGGTTTGTGTGAACAGGGCTCATGGATGTGCGGGCAGTTTGCGGATTGAACTTTTTTCTTTAAAAATTTATTTTGGAGTCTTTTTTTTTTTCCATTTTGTAAATATTTATTTTCGGTCATTTTCCCTCCATTTTTTAAAATGCTTCAACATTAATAATTAATGAATTAAAACTCATAAAATTAAAAACACAACAAAATCAATTCCTAACACAAACAAATCATTTAAAATTCTAAAGTTTTAAATCAAATCATAAATTATTACAATCACATCTTTTAAAATCCTAAACTAGATTTTCAATCTCATTCACTATCTACTACCCGACAATACAATTAAAATAAAATCATTTAAAATTCTAAACTTATTTAAAAGTAATTCTTCATTAACTTTTACATTCATCTAAAATGTAATAATAAAATAATAATGGTCTAGGTTAAAAAAACAAAAAAAGTCTTAAGTGTGAGCGAATTCTTGCGAGTGCAGGTTAAACTCGCAATCATGCCATATTTTAAATTGCATCCACTTGCATTGTATTTGTGAAACTATTCATTTATATACGGGTCAATTCAAATTAAGCAAATTATATAATTCGAATAACTCTATACCAAGCTCTAATTATAGAGGACTGCTCTCTAATTTATCCTTCTTATTTTGTTGTTGTCTACAGATTTTTTTCCTAGTCCTATAGACGAGTTGAGTTTATTATTATTATTATTATTATTATTTTGCTTAGCCTTTTGATGACAGAAAGTCTACAATCTCGTAAAGTTGGTCCAGAAATCTACTGTGAAAGGTTGAGAATTGGTATGGTGTGAGGTTCATGTTTAGATGAATCTAAATTACATATTAATTTTTTTTAGTAAAATTTTGGATATTATTTCTAAATTTTTAGTATTATTGTTTCAATAATGATATTTTTCATTTTTGCTAGGTTTCTTTATACTTTTTTTTCCCCTCTCTTTTTTCTCTCTTTTTTTTCTTGTGACCAAAGATTGGAGTACAGAAAAATTGAGTCTTGAGAAAGTATTTAAATGGCCTAGAAAGGGAGTTGACTAGAGAATTAAAATTTTAAAATGTCAATATCACATCTTGTTTGCTGACTACTTTCTTTTGTATATAAATTATGTTCATATAGTATCATGGGTATTGATTTCTGACCTCACAACCAAACAGATTTCTCTGCCGAGATTTAAGCAACTTAGCTAGAGAGCACGCCGCAAAATAGATTAAGCTGAACACCTACACACAAGAGAGTAAGAAATACCGCGGTGGTTCATCTATACAGAAGCACTCTGACGATCAAGTCAATCAAACAATTTCTCAAAAATATCAAACAAGTGAACAATGCACAAACAAAAGCATACCTTAGATCTACAGAGATGCTTTACTTTTATAATAATCAGTGCCATCGTCCCCTAGAAGTCTTACTTCATAGAACTCAAGCACAACACTTATCTCGGACTCTTAGTTAGATAAGAATAATCCCTTCAAGGGCCTCATCTCTATCCAGACTAAGCGCCTCAACTTGTCTAGGACTTTTGTCATCTATCCGAATATCTCAGGTTCCGATATTACCGCACCATATCTCGACAATACCTCAATCACCTCGGCAATCTAGCTCGTCCACGTGGCACCTCGGCCAAGTGGCGGGACCCTAAAAATAAGTCTCTACAACTGCCCCCTAGGTTTTATTACCTCGGCAACATGAGGTGATGAAACATATATCGTCTGATCTCCTATCATGTCGGCTAAACAATATGCTAGAGATACTCCTTCGACTGAGATCATGACTCGTTGACTTCAAGAAACAAGGACTCAAATGTCCACTCATCAAGAACCAAGAACCAACAATCAAGATGATCCTTCTTGTCCAAGATTAACATCTCTATCAAGCTTGCACTATTAGCCGAGATCAGGACTCGCTAGTTCAAGAATATCAAGAACTCAAGATGCGTGTGAGTTGTCATGTCATAACTACCCGAACCGCTTTATCTACGTGTCATTACCAGACTGGTTTGTACTCATCATGAGTCAAACACGTTGCTTCATTTCTAAACAACGTCGCCTAGCACCAGCCTGGCACGTCGCTCAATGGTTTGAAATAATGGCCCTTGCTGCCCCTCTCACTTTTCAACAAAACTCCTTCTCTCTCGCTCCGTCTCTTCACTTCTGCATTTACCACCCTCTCTCTTTAAAACTCCATTGCCAAACTTTGAAGCTACTTGCAACTCACTCGTTCCACTGTCTCCAACGCCCGCTCAACAACTCTGCTCCGATTAAAAGCACTGTATGACTCTGGTGAACATGATTCTAATGTCCATTTCTCCTGTAAGTCTCTCATTCCCTCTGTTTTGATTGTGAGCTTTCATTATTCTTTATATTCTTGAGCATGCTTCCACGTTTTCTATGTCTGGATACTTGTAACTCACTGCAAATCTCACTGTGTCCATATATGCTTTTCGCACATCACTTTTCTGGTTCTTGCATACTGGCACTTGATTATCATGAATCACCCTTTCTAATTTCTTGTATTTCCTGCACTTTTATGCTGATTCAATTCTTGTTCTTCATGCTCTTACATTTGAATCTATTCATGCCTTGAATGTGTTCTTGTTTTCAATCTTTACCTTCAGAATCTGGTTGCATTTTCTTATTATTCCAGATCACTACCTCTTATCTTTGCCTCTATCCTTGTATTCTTTAGATTTAGGATTGGGATTTGCTAGAACATTATACACTAGGGAAACCAAAATAAATTGAGCCCCACATTCTTCTCCGGATTTTCAAAACCTTCAACCCAGTACTCCTTAGGGTTACACCGCGGTTCATAGATCCACAGAAAACACAAAATATTTCTCAATAGAAAACAATACCGAACCCACTTAGCTAAGGTCATAGGTATACACAAGTGGAGGGTAGATAGCCCCACTAAGATAGAGAACTTCCATCAGGAATACAATATCCCAGCTGATGTCTATATCAGACTTGCTGGTGTAGACACCCCATTTTTGACCGTCCTCAAGACTTGGACGTCATCGTTTGAAAACCCGATGATTGTGCTTGCTCGTGTTCGTTTTGAGTCCCTGAAAGTCTTAGCTGAGCGCCTTACCTTGGAGCCTCTAATCTTGTCTGTTTTGTGCTTGGTTGTGGGCCAAGAGCTTGTTGCTTCACTTTTGGAGGAGAGGGTGACCTGTCGGCCATCCCCCTAGCTTGCCGGCCATGACTTGTGCCTGTCAGCCACCAGTGGTGGCCAGTCGGCTATATTGATGGTCGGTCGGCTACATTGATGGCCGACGGCTATTTTTCTTCTTTTTCAGATATTTATTTGCCAACTGTGCTAGCTGTTCTTCACTGATGCTCATCTCCATACATGTGTATGGAGGGATGAATACAAGCCTTTAGCTTGATTTTCTATATAAGGGGGGGTCTCTCCCCCATTTTGAGGGGTTACACAATTTGGAGCAAATTTTTCCCTCTCTCTCTAGAATTCTCTCTCTCTCTTCTTGTTTTATGCTTGAAAGTGAGAATTCTCTACACTTTTGCACTAAGACCCTTAACCAAACATCTTCATCTTGGAGCTGAGGTTCTTTGAGGCTTGGTTTGAGCTCCTAAGGCTGGTTTTAGCTCAGAATTGTGATTGTTTAGTGCTGTGCTTCAAAGATATAAAGCTTACCTCATTTAAGCTTTGTTTTAATCAATTGCTTGGCTATCTTTTTACACTGTTTTGACCTGGTTTTTCAACCATAAAAAACTCTGTTTTTAAGGTTTCAAAATGGTGGTTTAAGTCTTGGTGAGTTAGGGGGTTGTCTCCTCTTTTGCTCTTTGGCTTGTGAAGCCTTTTGTGCCATTTCTTTCCACCTTTAAATCAAAAATTTTGGGCCTTTAAATCACTGAAATTTAGAGTTATTTCAGTGGTAAAAAGTATGTTTTGAAGTCCAAAAATGGAGGGGTTAGCCTCCCCTCCTTGTGTCTTGCTTCTATGCCTAGCTAGCATTACATATTAGCTTGATTTTGTAGCTTGTGTTAGCTTAGTTCAAGCATGTTTTAGGCTCTATTTTTGCATGTTTCAACTCTGTTTTGGGTTGGTTGGAACATTTGTTGCTTGCTTTTTGTACTTGTAGTGCAATTGTGCTTACTAGTCTAACATGCCTAATGGTTTAGCCTATTTTTGTAGCTTGTGTTAGCTTAACTTCAACATGTTTTAGCTACTATTTTGGCCTACTTTAACTCTGTTTTGAGCTACTTAATTCCTTCGAGGCTTGTGTTGCATGGCTATAGTGTAATGGTCTTCACTAGCTCATTGTTTTGAGGCTTTAAGCATAAAGTGTTTGAGTGGCTTGCATGTTATAGCATCATTTTACATATGATTTTAGTGTATATAGCTCTGTCATACTCTCACTTATTTCACTCTTTCATTGCTTTTGAGAGTTGTGTTTTGAGTCTTGTTTGCAAGCTAACATGTGATCATGCTTTTCTAGTCTTTTGTGCTTCGATCTCCGCATGTTTTAGCCACTATTTTGGCATGTTTTAACTCTATCTAGAGCTGGTTTGGTCAATTGAGCTTTGTGTTGCATGCTTATAGTGTTGTGATCTTCACTAGTTTGATGCTTTAGGCTCTTAAGCATGTCTTGCATGTGTTGCTTGCATGATTTAGTGTCTTTTTGCATGCCATTTCAGCACTAAAATATCTGCAACCTCCCCCTCTTCTTCACTTTTTACTTTGTTTTGAAAGTGGCCTTGAGCCCCTTGTTGGCTTGAGTGTGGAATTGAGGCTCTCATGCCTAATGGTTTTAATCCTCTCTTGAGGGTTTCTACTAACTAACAGCATGAGGCCTCTTTCATGCTCAAGGTACTTGTGGCTTAAGCCTTCTTTCCAATTAGAGGACTCTCACTTTAGACTTAATCGGTTAAAGGACTAATCGATAATGTAAAATGTGTAAATAAAATGAACCAAGTAAAACTTGAGCAAGATAAGCATGTTGTGTTGCATTGCTTGTGTTTGGATGGGATGTTAATCCAAACGCAAGAAAAATGGGATGTTTCATACTCAAAGTGATGAAACGTGTCATTTTTCTTGGTCACCGACACCCTTGATCATGCGTGATAGGGTGGTGGTTCTTTGAGTCTTATTTGTGCATTCATTAAGCTTATACAAGCTTGGTTTTCTAGCCATCATGCATTGAAAATGCTTGGTTGATGGCTTGAGAGCCAAGAGCTACACTCCTTTGAGCTTGAAAAATGATAAGGAGTGTAGCAGTACACACATTCCTTGAAAATGCTTTGTTTTGCCTTTGTTGCAGCAAAAGCAGAAGTCCAGAAAATGGAGTGGCCGACCGGCCACTTAAACTAGCTCACCGGCCAGCTAAGGTGGCCGACAGCCACTTTTTGTAGCCGACCGGCCACCAGTGAAGTTTTGTGCAAGTATTCTTGTGTTGGAGTAGAGGCAATCTGGAAGTTGGTGCAATTTTCCAAGATCAAATGAGTGCAAACAGAGGCATCTGATGGCTAGGCAAGAGCATTTTCGAGAGAAAGCAACTGAGCACGCATGCATCCCTCGTCCCTCGAGGCCGTTTAAATTGCTTTACTAGTTAGTTAGCGTAGCTAATCATTCAATTCGTTTTGTAATATTTTAATTAGCTTAGCATAGCTAGTTATTCAGTTTTGTTGTAATAATTAATTAGCTAGAATAGTTAATTAGTTGTTTTGTAATAATTAGCTTAGCTTAGTGTAGCTTAGCTTATTCATTCGGACCCTCCTTCGCGAGGGCGTAATGTTGTAATAAGTGTGCGTGCGTCTGTGCATGTCTTCCAACCCCACTTTTTTCTCCCTTTTATTTACCCTCTTTCGATGGTTAGATTAAGAACATGTTTCAATTAGCATACCTTATGCTTGCATGTTTGCATCATTCATTTGTCTTGCATGCACCGAGGCTCGGCACATCATTAAAACTGCATCGCAATTTCAATACACTTCTTTGAATATGTGTTTCAAAGCATGCTATCAAAGTGTTGTAAATGCCATATTAGTAGCCGAGCCTATTAATTACATCATCGCATGTGTTGCATTAGGCATCTAGCATAGTTAGGATCACGCATACTTCTAATTAGCTTTTGTTTTGGCTTGGAGTACACTGTAAGTTTTACGCTTTAGCATGCTTACATGAGTGTGATTGTTGCCATGATAGCATGCTTGCCATGAGGCTATTTGCTTATTTGATTAACTGTATGAATGCCTGTGGATGAAGGCTTTGTTGCTTGAATTGAAACAATTCAACAAATGTATGCTTTAAGCCCACTTTGCGAAGTGGCAAATCATGTTTTTAAGCCCACCTGAGGTGGCAAATCCGCATTTTAGCCTACCTAAGGGTGGCAATTTCAAACCATTTTCGAAAACAAACATGAGTTGATTTGTTCCAATCTTATGACTTAGTCTATATTTGATTGTGTGTGCGTCACATAGTAAAGTTAGCTAATAATCGGATAAGAACACATGAGTTTATAAAACAACATATCATGCTTAGTAGAGGCCGATCTTTGATCGGGCGAGCGGGGCTGCTCATTTCAGGACCTTCCTCTCTCGTACCCAAGTTCCCGAGCCGAGGCAACTTTGATGATGACGGACACGTGGCCTTTGGCACGAGTCAGGGTTTTCTAAATTTTCCAAAAATAAAATATTTAGGTGACGACTCTGTAATCTGGCAAAGCAGTCCAGTTTTGGCATTATTTGATTCAAAATCTAATTTTCCAAAATGATTTGCCAGATTGGACTCTTTGGTGTTTATCAGTTTCACATTGCACTTTGTAAAATTAGATTCAAAACCGTGATAGGAGTCCGAACTATAGGACCAATTCGAGCTCTCCAAAAGGGGGCGCGAAGAAAGTCGAGTCCACAGTTGGTGAGAATGATTCTATTATGTCGGCGAATGATTACATGTTTCTTTCCATTCCCCAGAAGCATCCTAGAATACCATAAAAGTAAGCCATTCTTAGAACACACACTTGTCGTACATTATCAGCTTAAGTTTTTCATTTCATCCCACTGCTGATCGCTTAACTCTTTCTCTTTGTGTTTTTAAGATCTCCCCCAGCCCGACAAGAACTTCCGAAAGTACTAGATTCCCAAGATTGACCTGTGTAGACGTCCCCGAACGTCCCGGGAGGGAAATCCCGTTTTGTTCATTTGGGCTCACTACAGTTCAGGACTCAAATGTCATGGTCCTGTATCTAATCTCGCAAAGTGCAATGCAAGACCGATGAATCATCAAATAGTCCAAATCCGACAAATCGTTTTTGAAAACAGATTTTTTGAAAGAAGTGCCAAACATGGACTGCTTTGCCAGATATAGAGTCGCCACCTAAATATTTTATTTTGGAAAATTTAGGAAACCCTGACTCGTTGCCTAAGGCCATGTGCCTGTTATCACCAAAGTTGTCTCGGCTCGGGAACTTGGGTACGATTGGGGAAGGTCACTTCGTGAGCACCCCCGCTCGCCCGATCAAAGATCGGCCTCTACTAACCATGATATCGTGTTTTGAAAATATTATGTGCTCTTATTCCGGTTATTAGCCTAGATTTATTACGTTATGCACACAGCATACAAGTATAGATTGGATCGCCTGAATTGGAACAACACATCCCATGTTTGTTTTGAAAACGGTTTGCTACTCACAAGTAGGCTAAAATGTGGATTTTCCACCCTCAGGTGGGCTTAGAAAAACATGATTTTGCCACTCTCAAGTGGGCTTAAAACTCGCAGTCAATGCATTATTCCAATTCAGATAATCCAACCTTCACCCACAGGCATTCAGGCAGTTATATCATATAAGCACATAGCCTCATGGTAAGCATGCTCTCATGGCAGTCACTCACACACATGCAAGGATGCTAATGCATAAAAGCTTATCTAGTACTCCGAGCCAAAACAGAAACTAGTTAGTAATCGATGCATGATCCTAGTTTATGTTAAGATGGCTAATGCAACACATACAAAATGCAACTAAGATGGGCTCGGCTATCCTAAGATGGCATATGATGATGCTACAGCTAACACGTATTCAACTTGAAATTGAAATACAATGCAGTTAGTATGATGCGCCGAGCCCGGTGCATGTAAGATAGATGAATGGATGCAAACATGCGAGCATAAGTATGCTAATTGAAACATGCCCTAAACTAACCATCATAAGCTGATAAATAAAAGGGAGAAAGACGTGGGGTAGGAAGACATACATCACACACACGCACACTTATTACAATTGTGTCCTCGCTCGGAGGGTCCGAATAAATAATACAGTCCAAATGAATAATTACAGTCCGAATAAGTACAAAATCCTAATTAATTAGCAAATTGACTAGGAAAGCGGGTAAATTAGCACGCAAGCTATGGACCGCCTCGGCTCTGTTCCGAATGATGAAAGATGCATGCTCGAGTTGCCTTGCGGGAAATTCCTTGTGATGCCCCGGTTTGCCTCTGTTTGCAATTGTTCTTGGAATATTGTGCAAAGCTCCAGAAGGTTGCCGATTTCTGATTTGCTGCAACAGAGAGCAACAAAGGGGCATGGCAAAATATTTTCACATATGTATGCATGACTACTCTTCAGGGAGTGTAGTCCTCGATCCTCGTGCCACCAATCACGCATCTCGATGCATGATGGCCGAGGAGTCAAATTGCATGACCCAATGTGAAATGAATGCACATGAAAACACAACAAGACCTAAACTCCATCATGGGTAATCCGGAGTGTCGGCAACCGAGAATTGAGACACGTTCCATCACTCAGAGTACGAAACGTCCCTCGTTTCCCGTGCTTGGGCTAACTCCTATCCCAAACACGATGCCAATGAGATGGCATACACAATGCGACTAACATATAACCTAGCATACGCAATGCTATGAAATGGCATACACAATGCTCGATGTAACATGGCATACACAATGCTCTGACATGCAACCGAGCATACGCAATGCTATGAAATGGCATACACAATGCACGATGGACTTATACCAACATGAGTGGACCTCAGCCACACTCACATCAGTGGCCATGAGATGAAAATGAAACAACCGAAATGCGTGCACACATGCACGAATACCGAGGACCGAACCTAAGGCATCAAATGCCACTTTACCGAAGCATAGCAAGGGATGAAAGATGGCATACAAACATGCAATTTCCAGCACTGAAATATGATGCGCAATGGTCCCGAATCATGGAAATATGGCACCCAATGCATGAAATAGGCCCCGAAACTTAAAACTGGGCAAATGCATTGAACCACAAGTATGCAAAGCAAGCATTATTTGGTCATGAGGCATGAAAATAGCGCCAAGGCAGTCCCAAAATATGCACAATATTAGTTCAAAGCATGGCCAAAAAGTGCTAACATGAAGGGCTAAAACAACATGCAACTTAGGCTAGTAAGCATGGTTTACATGGTATGTACATGAAGCATAAGAGAGGTCACCAAACCAGCCCAAAATAGTAACATGTCATGTCAAATAAACCCCAAATAACCACTGAAATGCATCCAATGCATGCAAAGATGATGAGCTCCTTTGGAGGGCCATGCAAGGGGTTACTCAACACATACAACAAGAACACTTATCATGGCAAGACCAACTCTGGAAATCAATTATGACAGCCCTAAAACTCACCAAAAAGGCCCTGAAATGGCCCAAGGAAGTATGTAATGAAAGGTCCCCTCGAAAGGCCTTAAGGAGGATTGCTCCACACATGCATGATAGACATAAAATATGGTCAAAGAGGCTCTAGATAAAGCTAAGGAAGATCTTGAAACTCACCAAATTGGGTCCAAAAAGTGACTTCACAACATGCAAGTGAGGGGCCCTTTGGAAGGCCAACAAAGCTAGTAAAGAGAATGAAGGGTGAGAGGGTCACCCCTCTATGATTTTGAAGCTCAAAGAAACATCTAAGCCACTGAAAATCCACTGGATTTCAGTGGCTAAGAGGCCAAACCAAGGCCAATGCGAATGCTCTAATGCATAGCCCTAATCATGAAGAAATGAAGCATGCCAAGAGGAAGATGACCCCAAACAGAAAAATGCCCTTAATAAAACTTCAAGAGGGGCCCAAAATAAGACTTTTTTTAGTTTATGGAAAATCTCGAAAATGCTTGCAAATAAGGCTAAGATATCATGCAAAATAAGCCCTAAAAGCGAGATGAAGTATACAAGGATGTAGGAGACCTCAAACAGAAAAGTATCCTTAATCAAACTTCAAGAGGAGCTCAAAATAAGATACTTTACAGTTTATAAAAAAATCCAAAAATGCTTGCAAATAGGGCTAAGATATTGAGCAAAATAATGCAAGAAAATGGAAAATGGAGACTTACCCTTGTAGCACAGCAATGCAGTAACTTCTGGACCAAGTTAGTGAACCTTAAACCTCTGCAAATCAGTCCCAAAGTGTTAGAATGGATGGTGGAGGTGGTAGGCTATGAGGTGCAGTGTAAATGACCAAGAACAAAGGTGTTTTGAGCTTGGATGAGAGAGATATGGAGAGTTGTATGTATATGCCTCAGCTGGTTTTTTCTAACCCTTGCAAATGGAGATGGAGGGTTGGTTTTATAGAGGGAGAGAGATAAGGCTTCTTGGAGAAGCCTCAAGAGGGGTGCAAAGCTTCTCAAAGAAGCTTAACCAAAAGGGTCAAGCTTCCTCAAGAAGCTTGACAAAAGAGTCAAGCTTCTCTAAGAAGCTAGGCAAGGGGGGCAAAACCAACTAAAAAGGATCAAAAAGAGGATCAAAATCTCGGACAGTGGGTCAAATGCTTCATAGCTAGCACAGCTGTGAAGCACTTGAGAAGGCCAAAAAGGAGGAAGGTGGCCGACCAGTTCAAGTGGTCGGCCTACCACATGCCCTGGTCGGCCAACCAGGGTTCAAAAGGGTCAAGGCGAATGGTCGACCATACCAGAAAGGTGGCCTCCCAGATGAGTAGAATACAGCTGCAGGGTGAAAAACCAGAAAAAGTGACCCAGAAGAGAGGAAAACCAGCTTTCTAGGAAGGTTCAAAAGGGTCAAGAAGAAAAAACTGGTCGGCCTACCATATTGGTGGCCTCCCAGATGAGCACAACACAATGTTAGTATGAAAAACCAGAAATTGTGGCTCAAAAGTGGGAAAAACCAGCTTTTTGGCAGAAAAACCGGCTGGAGGAGAGAGAAAATATTTTTTGAAAGAATTGCTGGTCTTCCACCATCCTACCACCTTCCTAGCAATGAAAATAGGGTCCATACCAAAAAAGAACCTTAACCGATGCAAAACGAGGGTTCGGGGGCCAAAACGCGCGGTCCGGGGCCCCGAAAACAGGCTGTTAGGCACCGGAGGTGGCGTACGACCACGAAGGTGGTCTCCCGGGCCACAGTGTCCCTCTAAGGAGAGGAAACAAGGTGTGTACCAAAAACTGGAGCAAACGGAGGTAGTTAGGCAGTCCCGAATCGAGGCGCATGGCCGACGGCTCCGAAAACCGGAAATTGACCTCCAAATAGGAAAAAATGGCCTACGATCACGAAACATAGCCTACAGCCACTGAGAGATGGTCTACGAGACCTCTCCCTCCCTTCGGGAAGAGAAAACAGAGAAAACAGGATCTGGTTCACAAACCGAGGCAAAGCACAAGAGAGCCCCGAAGTCCAGAGGCAAGGCTCGCAACCGAGACTCTGAAACCTCAAAGCGAGCACACTATGCACTATCACCGAGCGCTCAATCGGTGACGTCTAAGTCTTAAGGTCGGTCAAAAATGGAGTGTCTACAACTTGCAAAGGCTTTTGGACCTGCCTATCAACATCCACAAAGCCCCCTTTCTCTTGGACTACACAACAACGTACAAGTCCCCACTTCTTGACCTCCCGTTGAGAAGCAAGACTCCACTATCTGCCATCCGCCAGCACACCAACTGCTTCATCAAGAGCATATTAGGGATCAACATCATATCCAGCCAACCAACCGTCAACATCGGCTTCTTCACAACACATCCCGTCTTCCGAGCACCGATGCCGCCGACGTCCCTCAAACGCTTTCGCAAGTAGAACTAGAAGCAAGAAACGCTGAGGCTCCGACTTGCCAATGCACGATCTTGAAAATTCGCCCATTGCACTTCGCGCCTTCAAACTTGGGACTAGGGTCACCATCGCCACCACTTCCGAAGAGATGGGTCGCAAACTTGCCATCGCAAAAGATTTTCTCGTCGATCTTTCTAGCATCGTCACTATCCACTCCTCTCTATCCCTTTAAACAATCGAGAAGCCGAAGGAGTGAAAAAGGCCAAAGCCAAGGCCAAAGTCACCGTCACCCCTTCTTTTTTAGAGAAAGATTGTCACACCCCAGACTTGCCCCTAAAAGTTTGGGCATGACCCATTCAGAAACGGACATATAACCTGGTATATATATATATCATATGGGGCCTTAACGGAAGCATAAAAACATTACAAGAACACTAATACAAACAAACTCCATTGAGCTACTTCTAATATGCCAGGATCTCATACATACATGCACCACCATAAGCAGTTGAAGTTTAAAACTATATCCCTGGGCATCGGTTATATACATACACATTTACAGACCCAGCCCTATAATTGGGCATATACAAAAATAAAAAGACATGGAAGTTATATACATCAACTTTAGATGGGCACTCAAAAAGTAGGCCAACATCTTAACAAGCTTCATAAAATAAATGGCCTCGTATAGTGCCTGGACACATGAAGGTTGACAAAAGAAACCGGACGTCATGGGCTAGGACTGACCAGCTGGTTGGTTACCTACAGAAACAGACATAACAGAGAGTGAGCCAGACTCAGTGAATAGTAATACTTAAATAAAACGATGCTTAACTTGAAACATAATAGAGCAATGCATATGAAAATGCAGAGTTCACATAGTTAGTCTGATTTTGTGCTAAGTACATAACGGCCTTAGGCCCAATCTTGCAACATAAACATGATGGCTATAAGCCCTTGAGTATAATGGCATGAAGCCCTTGAATATAATGGCATGAAGCCCTTGAAACATGATGGCTAGAAGCCCTTAAACATATGGCATGAAGCCCTTAAAACATGATGGCTAGAAGCCCTTAAATAGCTTGCATTACGCCCTTGGATAATTTGGCATTAAACCCTTGAAACATACTCGTATGAACTCAAGAGGTGTCTCACACGGGTTCTAGAGGTGGCTCACTGTAGACAAGCCCGCGGGGGGACCTCGCTACAGTTCGGACTCCCTTTTGTTTGTTGCGGTTCTTAATCTGAACCAAAGAGTCCAAATCCGGCAAATCGTTTTGAGAAAAACAGATTTTTTGAAAAGTAGTGCCAAACATGGACTGCTTTGCCAGATACAGAGTCGCCACCTAAATATTTTTAAAATGGGAAATTTAGGAAACCCTGACTCGGTGCCAAAGGCCACGTGTTCCGTCATCACCAAAGTTGTCTTGGCTCGGGAGCTTGGGTACGATCGGGGAAGGTCAGCTATGAGCACCCCCTCTCGCCCGGTCCGAAGACCGGCCTCTACTAACCGTGATATCCGATTTTGAAAACGTCATGTGTTCTTATTCCGGTTATTAGCCTAGAATTACTATGTTATGCGCACAGCAAACAAGTATAGACTAGATTGCCTAATTTGGAAATAAGCATTGTATATCCGTTTGTTTTGAAAAGCGCTTTAGAATTTGCTACTCGCGAGTAGGCTAAAACACGGATTTCAACGAGTTTTCCAACTCAAACAATCCAACCTTCACCCACAGGCATTCAAGCAGTTTATCACATAAGCATCTAGCCACATGGTAAGCATGCTGTCATGTTAGCATTCACACGCATGCGGCATGCTAAAGCATAAAAGCTTACCTAGTACTCCGTGCCAAAACAGAAACTAGTTAGTAATCAATGCATGATCCTAGTTCATGTTAAGTGGCTAATGCATCACAGGCAAAATGCAGCTATAATAGGCTCGGCTATCCTAAACATGGCATGTGAAATGCGACAGATAACACGTATTCAATTTGGAATTGAAATACAATGCAGTTAGCATGATGTACCGAGCCCGATGCATGTAAGACAAATGTATGGATGCACGCATGCATTGCATAAGGTATGCTAATTTAGACGTGCCCTAATCTACCATCGTAAGCAGGTAAATAAAAGGGAAGAAAGACGTGGGGTTGGAAGACATACATACACCCACGCACACTTATTACACAATTGCCCTCGCTCGAAGGGTCCGAAAGAATATTACAGTCCGAATAAATAATACTAAATTAATTATTACAGAACTTCTAACAAATTAAATGCAGAAAGGAAAAGGCCACAGCCCCGCCTCGGGATGCGCGAATGATGCATGCTCGAACTTGTCTTGCCCGGAAAGTCCGTACCATACCACTGCTGCCTTTGTTTACACTGCCCTGCTTCTCTGAAAATTGCCAAAGTTCTGGGGAATGTTCCCTGCACACTGCAGTACACCATCGGCTGGATTAAATGACCACCGGCCGTTTAAAATGACCATCGGCTGCTTGAGAGGTTATCGGCCACCAATACATTGCCGGTCGGCACTCTGTTCTGCCGGTCGGCAAACAATTCCTGCAGAAGATAGTTTTGACAGCAACAAGGCCAGACAGTGTATGGCATGGAATTTCAAGGCAATGTATGCATGGACACACTCCCTATCATGCAATGGACTCAAGGGAGCATGGCCTTTGACCCCCCGGGCCATCAATGGTGCATTTCGACGCATGATGGCCTAAGAGGCCAAGTTTGCATTTCAATGTCAAATGCAATGCACACAAACATACAAGGGACCCAACCTCAATCATGCTTGATCAAGAGGTGAGGCAATGCACAACAATGCACATGCAACCTAAGCATGCAAGCTAACACACAAACATACAATACAACTACATGGCACACACAATATACATAACATAACATGCACAACGCATTGAAACATGGCATACACAATGCAAGATGGGCTTACACCAATATGAGATAGCCTCAGCCACACTCACATAGGAGGCCATTAGGTGAAATGAGGCAACCGAAATGCACACAAACATGTCCAATGCATGGATCAATCCTAAGATACAACATGCAACTCTAACAAGGCATGGCAAATGATGAAACATGGCATGTAAACATGCAGATTTCAGCGCTGGAACATGATGGCAAATGGTCCCAAAACATGGAAATATGTAACCCAATGCATGCTATAGGCCCCGAAATGCAAGATTAGGCTCATGAAATGACCTATAACTATATCAAACATGCATAATCTGGACATGAAGCATGAAAATAGAAGCAAGGAAGCCCCAAAAAAAAACATTTTTTTAGTTCAAAGCATGGCCAAACAGTGAGCATAGATAGGGCAAAAACAGCATGCAAAAACGGGCCCTCAAGCTAGGTAATGAAGCAAGTGGTAGATGCAAAGCCCAAACTGAAAAAGACCCTTTGACAACACTGAAGAGGGGCCAAAAATATGACTACTCACAGTTTATGACAGCCCCCAAATCAATATACAAACACCCTCAAAATGCAATGCAAGATTAAGGCCACAAGAGGGCTATAACATGAAGTATACAAAACATGCATCAAACAGCAAAAGACCCTTCATGGGACATGGAGAGGGGGTCAAAATAAGACCCTTTTCAGTTCTGATCAGGGTCAAAAAACAGAAGCTCTATGTGCTAACAAGTCATGCAAAAATGGGGACCAAAAAGGGGTTCAATGGCAAGTGACACATGGAGGTCCCCAACAGTGTTGAGCCCTTCTTCAATGTTGAAGAAGGGCTCAAAATAAGCCTCTTTACAGTTTACATCGAAGCTCAAAAATACTTGTAAATAAGGCTAACCAATGAAGCTAAAAAATACAAGTTTAAGGGAAATGGGTGCTTACCCTTGAAGAGCAGCAAACCAGTAGCCCTTGGTCCAAGTTTCTAAGCTTCTAACCTCTGTAAATGGCCTCCCAAGTGCTGGAATGGAGGATGGAGGTGTTGTGCTAGGTGTTGTAGGGCAAATGATGCAAGAACAAAGGTGTTTGGAGGCTTGGATAAGATAGATATAGAGGGTTGTAGATATATATGTTAGATATATATGTCTACTCTCTGGTTTTTTACTCAAAAACTCCAACCCTCAACAATGGAGGAGGAGGGCTCCTTATATAGGCAAAGGCAAAGGCTCCAAGCTTCTCCAAGAAGCTAAATGAAAGGGGCAAAGGGTGCAAATGGCTCAAGGCTTCTTGGAGAAGCTAAAACAGTTGGCCAAGCTTCTCCAAGAAGCTTGGCCAAAGGGTTCAAGCTTCTAGAAGCAAAAGGGGGGTCAAAGACTCAAAAGGGTGCAAAATAGCCACATATATGCATGGGGGGTCGGGTCTGTGCATCCCAGCTGGCACAGCTGGCATGCACTATGCTTGGGAGAGTCAAAAGGGTTAGATCGGCCAAGAAAAAGGGTCATCGGCCAAATAAATTGCCGGTCGGCACAATACATTGCCGACTTGCACTTTGTACTGGCCGGTCGGCTAAATAGAGTGCCGATGGGTGGCCAATGAGGTCAAAAAGTGCCGGTGGATGGCCAGATTGAAGCCCCGGAAGTTAGCTTTCCAATGGCACAAACCTTGCATTAAAATTCCTCCTGTGCAAAAAGTTATGCCCTTTTTGGTGAAGCCGCGCAAATTCGATCCAACCGGGATGATGCCCAACTTCAACCAATCATACCTCCCCCATCCGGACTTGGTTTTGAGAGATTCTTGAGTGCAAAATGAAGCCCCAGAAGTCTTCTTTCCAATGGTTATGGCCTCATAGCTTAACTCCAAGTGTATAGATAGATGAGCTTGATTTAGCGAGGACTGCTCGACTCTCTTCTACCCGAATTCATGCCGAACCTCTTCTCCAACTTGTTTTCTCCCCTCTTCTCCTCTTCTCTTCAACTTCAAACCCCGAAGTAAGGTGTTTTGAAAGATTTTTCAAAGATTTCATCTCTCTTTCATTCATCTCCACTTTGTCCTTGCTCGGTTTACCGAAAAGCGCATCATTTACCGAAATGCGAGCGTCGGAACATCGTGGGAATTTTATTTCAAAAATGTTTTGAAAGAGAGGGTTTTAAGGTCTCAAAACCATCCAAAATAATTTTGGTTCAAAATGGGGTGTGAAGTTGAGGTTCGCCTCTCTCCTTGCCGAAGAAACTGAACCTGCGCCCTGCACACCTTTCTCCACCAAGTAAACCATCAGTAGTGCCCAAGTCTTGTGGGTGGTCAAAAATGGGGTGTCTACACTCACGTCGTAGCACTTAGTTCAGTGTAGCACTTTGTTTCATATCATAACAACTTATATTGAATGGCCATAGGCCCAGAGTCTTACAGAATGAATGTATTTCATCTTTTCCATTTCTTTCTTCACATATCATAAAACATTAACATAGTTACATATCGTGCGTGAACAAAATGCTAATGATAATCATTAGCTAATGTAAAGCGTACAATGGTACTACTACTCACAGTGTTGCGATGACGTGTTACTTCCTCCCGGAGTGTGTCCTGCACACATCCAAAACTTACACATTAGTTCATTGTTTTCTCATCAATTAACTTTCTGTTTCACTTCACTTCGAAGGCGCATATAAATATTAAAAAGGCATCAAATACATATTCCAACAATATTAGAGGATTCTACACGCAAAACGGAGCAGACAGTGTTTTTCAGCATGAGCCGCACGTGCGGCTGTGAGCCCGGCACGTGCGGTAAGCTCTCCCGCACGTGCGGCAAAATGCCCCGCACGTGCCTTTTAGACAGTAGCCAAGCCCTTGTTTTTCACCAATTCCCGCACGTGCGGCCATGACTCCCGCACGTGCGGCAGCACCTCCCGCACGTGCAGCCATGACCCTCGCATGTGCGGCGATTCTGCCCAAAATTGTCTGAAAATTCTTGCAAAATCCCACCTTTTGGTGAACATGAATAAGGCTCAAAATAACTTTCATAATTGGTAAAACATGGCCCAAAATCATATAAATACAGTGACAATTACATACATCTAACTAATATACTTTAGTTCAACATACACAAGTCCATGAGAGTTCTACCTTTACATACCCATAAGCATACTTTGATATAAAGCCATGCCCACATACTTGAGTTCAAAATAAGAAGATAAAATATAACTTCTCCATGGTTAATTCCAATTGAATCAAACAACCAAGTAAGGTTATTTTGTCCACTAACTTCTTACACACATATAGAATCATAATTCTAACCCCTAAGTGACATGATCATGAGGGTGTTTCACACATCTTAAGAAGAAGAAGAGTTATAGGAGTTAATTGAGATAGCCTTCTACATACCTTGTGCTTAAACTTCCTCAAATTCCCAACCTTTTTGATGATCTCCTCCCTCTATCCTTTAATTCCTCTCTCTCCTCATCTTCTCCCAGGAGATATATCTATGAGATGGTTCCTAAGTCTTAAGGTCAATAAGACTCTTATAAACATGTATATATATAAAGCTTGAATAGGGACAAAAATTAATCGTTTAAGCATCCCCAAATTGAAATTTCACAGAAGCGCTTAATATTACTTAAAAATTATGCTGATTACATATATGAAATCAATTTCGGATAATTAAGCCACTAAGGCTTCCAATTCTTGATTCAAACATTCTAATGTGACTGATACTTGTCTTGTTAAACAAATAGACTCCCTTAAACGTGCCTTAAACATGGAGTTCACTTACTTAGCCATAATTTCTCATAGAATTTCATGATAAGCATTCAAAAGCATAAAACAAGAACTAAAAATATATCAGGAAACTTGCACGAGGGTCGGGTTATTACACTCTCCCCCCCCTTAAATAAGTTTGGTCCCTCAAACTTGTTTTACCTTAGGGAAGAAACAAATGCGGATACTAGTGTCGCATTTCCCCCTTTCTTTCCCAAGTTGCGTCAGTTCCGTAATGTTCTTGCCATTCCACTTTTACCATTGGAATTTCTCAGTTTCGTAATTGTTTCACTTGCCGGTCCAATATGCGGATTGGTTTTTCCTCATAAGTTAGCTTGTCATCCAACTCAATTTGGTGGTAATCAATGACGTGTGACGGATCCGGAAGGTATCCGCGAAGCATAGAGACATGAAATACATTATGTACTTGACTCACATATGGTGGAAGGGCAACCCGGTAAGCTACCGGACCCACTCTTTCCAAAATCTGAAAGGGACCAACATACCGGGGTGTCAACTTACCCCTTTTCCCGAATCTTGGGTTGCCTTTCATCGGAGTAACCTTCACAAAGACATGACCATTCACTTCAAATTCCAAATCTCTCCGTCGGTTATCCGCATAGCTTTTCTGTCTACTTTGAGCAGTTTTCAATCTCTCCCGAATAATTTTAACCTTTTCAGTGGTCAACTGAACAATTTCAAGTCTGAGTAAGGATTTATCTCCAACTTCAACCCAACATACAGGAAAACGACATGGTCTTCCATAGAGAGCTTCATAGGGTGCCATTTCAATACTTGAGTGGTAACTATTGTTGTATGCGAACTCTACCAACGGTAGATGGGTTTCCCAACTTTCTTGAAAATCTAGCACACACATTCGGAGCATATCCTCTAGAGTCTGTATCGTTCTCTCGGATTGACCGTCAGTCTGAGGATGGAAAGCTATGCTGAACTTTAATTCTGTACCCATTGCTTCTTGTAAACTTTGCCAGAATCTGGAAACAAACTTTGGATCTCTATCTGATACAATTGAGACCGGGACACCATGAAGCCTCACAATTTCATTCACATAAAGTACCGCCAGTTTATCTGCATTATATTGAGTCTTTACTAGTAGGAAATGAGTGGACTTAGTTAATCGGTCCGCAATGACCCATATTGAATTCATACCTTGAGGAGTCCGCGGTAACCCCACAACAAAATCCATGGTCAAATGTTCCCACTTCCATTCTGGGATTGGAAGGGGCTGTAGCAAGCCTGCTGGGCTCTGATGCTCCGCTTTTACCTGCTGGCAGTGCAAGCATTTAGAAACGAACTCCGCAATCTCCTTCTTCATACTTGGCCACCAAAAGTTTTGTTTCAAATCTCGGTACATTTTGGTACTCCCTGGATGCATTGAGAATCTTGAGGTATGTGCTTTTTCTATCAACTTTTGCTTAAGGTTCAACACATTGGGGACACATATTCGGTTTTGAAATTTGAGCACCGTACCTACCAAACTAAATTCCGATTTCGACTTGGTTCCTAACTCATCACATATCTTCCTTAGTGTTTCATCTTCCATCTGATGCAATTTAATTTCCTCAAGTAAGGTTGGTTGGGCCATCACTGTTGCCATTAAAGCTTCTCGCCCATGTAATATAAAGTCCACTTCCATTTTAGTCAATTCATCTGCTAATTCCTTTTGCCCTATAACCAAATTTGCTAAAGTCCCCATACTTTTTCGACTAAGCACATCCGCAACTGTGTTGGCTTTGCCAGGATGGTAGTGGATCTGCAAATCATAATCTTTAAGAAGTTCCAACCACTGTTGCTGTCGCATATTCAACTCTTTCTGCGTAAAAAGGTATTTGAGGCTTTTATGGTCAGTGTACACTTCAAAAGTAGTGCCATACAGATAATGTCTCCATATCTTCAAAGCAAAGACTACTGCTGCTAGCTCAAGATCATACATGGGGTAATTATTCTCATGGGGTTTTAATGACATGAGGCATAGGAAATGAGCGGACTTAGTTAATCGGTCTAGATTTCAGAGTCGCCACCAAAATATTTTGTTTCGGGAAATTTAGGAAACCTTGACTCATGCCTAAGGCCACGTGTCCATCATCACCAAAGTTGCCTCGGCTCGGGAACTTGGGTACGAGAGGGAAAGGTCCTGAAATGAGCACCCCCGCTCGTCCGATCAAAGGATCGGCCTCTACTAACATGATATGTTGTTTTTGAAAACACATGTGTTCTTTTTCCGGTTATTAATCTAGAATTACTATGTGATGCGCACAGCATACAAGTGTAGACTCAATCACGCGGATTGGAACAAAACAACTCATGTTTGTTTTTTAAAGTGGTTTGAAAGTGCTACTCGCAAGTAGGCTAAGACGCGGATTTGCCACTCTCAAGTGGGCTTAAAACATGATTTTGCCACTTCAAGTGGGCTTGAAACTCACAATCATCGAGTTCTTCCAATTCAGGCAGTCGAGCCTTCACCCACAGGCATTCATACAGTCAAACACATAAGCACGTAGCCACATGGCAAGCATGCTATACACGACAACATACGCATCTCATGCAGTATGCTAAAGCGTAAAAGCTTACCTAGTACTCTGAGCCAAAACATAAGCTAGTTAGAAATCATGCATGATCCTAGCTATGTCAAGAATGCCTAATGCAACACATGCAAAAATGCAACTAAAATAGGCTCGGCTATCTAGAATGGCATATGAATGCAACACTTGATAACATGCTTTGAAACACGTATTCAAGAAAGTGTATTGAAATACAATGCAGTTTGAATGAAGCGTCGAGCTCGGTGCATGCAAGACAAATGAATGATGCACGCATGCAAACATAAGGATGCTAATTGAAACATGCCCTAAAACTAACCATCAAAAGTTGGTAAATAAAAGGGAGAAAGACGTGGGGTTGGAAGACATGCATCACACACACGCACACTTATTACAACAGTTCGCCCTCTCGACGGAGGGTCCGAATGAATCAACTAAATAGCTACGCTAAGCTAATTAATTATTACAAATCAACTAATTAACTATGCTAAGCTAATTAATTATTAAAAAACTTTAACCAATTAAACAAATTAATTAAGTTACAAAACCAACTAAGTATGAAAAAGAAGCTAAGTTAGGCTACCACAGCTCTGCCTCGGAATAATGAATGATGCATGCTCGGTCGGCTTCACTCGGAAGTCCATTACCATGCCTCAAAATGCCTCTGTTTGCACACTTTTGTACTTCTGAAAATTATGCCAACTTCCAAAATGTTTCTGACCCACCTTAGGAGCATGCTGAGGGATGGTCGGCCAAGAGGGATGGCCATCGGCCAATTTTGATAGCCGATCAGTAGACTTGGTGGCCGGTCGGCAGATTTGATGGCCGGTCGGCCAATGCTTCTTGCAATTTCTCATTTTGCTGCAATAGAGCACAAACAGAGGCATGGTAGTGTATCTGCAAGGAATGTGTGCATAACCACCCTCCCTATCATTTCTCAAGCTCAAGGGAGTGCGGTACTCGACTCTCGAACCACCAACCGAGCATCGCAATGCACGATGGCCGAGATGCCAAGTTTGCACAAGTCAATGTCAATGAATGCACACAAATAACACATAAGGGCTTCCACCTCTATCATGCTTGATCAAGAGGGTCAGCGACCGAGAAATGAGGCACGTTTCATCACTTCAAGTATGAAACGCCCCTCGTTTCTCGTGTTTGGATTGGCGTCCAATCCAAACACAATGCAACACAGATGCAAACAACAATGTAATGCAACAACATGCAAACAACATGAGCATGGCAAGTTGGAGTCCTTAAGCATTGAAGGACACAACACAAGGGCTATGTAATGCAATGCCCAATAGACCAAACCAACCTCAAACAAGCCTCATTCATTGGTCCATGAACTAGGCATAAGGGTCAACTCTCAGACACAATTAAGAAGTGATAAATGTGAGAGTGTAGCTATGAAATATGCTCTGAAATCATGTAAGAAATGATGCCAAATCATGCACATATCACAAATAAAGCATGCTAGGAGTCACAAAGCTTAAGGCTAGCAAAGGCACTTGTACCATAGCCCTATCAAGCAAGCCCCAAAGGGCCAAGGTGACTCAAAATAGTCCCAAGGCAGGCCAAAACAATGCCAAAACATGCATGGAATGAAGCCAAAACAAGCTAGCATGGTAAACCAAAACACCAAGCATGCAAGGCCAATGAGCATGGTTACACTACAAATGTAAGAAGCAAATGAGGGATGCTCCAACCAACCAAAAACAGAGTTGTATCATGGCAAAATAAGACCAAAAACACACTGAGATGGTATCCCAAAAGGCTTAGGCAAGCATACATGCCAATTGGCTCATGATTGAGGCATAAAGCATGACCTTCCAAAAGCATTGAAAAAGTAAAGCATGGAAGAGTATAACCACATTTCATGCACTGAAATCATATATCAAATAATGCTAAATCATACAAATAGCCCAAGTAATGCATGCTAGTGGACTCACAACACAAAGTTAGTGGGCAAAAATGCACTATGGCTATACAAAGCAAGGCATGCATGACCAAAAACACTTAAAATAGAGCTTAAGCATGGCAAAACATGAATAAAAGCTTGCTGGAGTGGAGCCAAAAATATGCTAAAATGATGGTCCAAAGCATGATGCATGTTAAGGCTATAGAGATGATTGCACTACAAGTACAAGGAGCATGTAAGTGGTAATCAAACCAAGCCAAAACAGAGCTATATCATGTTAGAATAACGCCTAAAACATGCTGAGATGGAGCCAAAACATGCTAGAAAGACATGCTACTTTGATGAGCCATCCACACAAGCACACAAGAGAAGAGTAGGGGGGGACAACCCCCACCCATTTTGGGCCTCAAAACCACATTTCCACCACTGAAATTCCCCTGGAATTCAGTGGTAGGAAGGCCAAAAAGAGATGACCTCAAAGGCCTTAAGAGATGACTCAAGGCAAGGCCAAACAAGCCATCAAAGCAGGTAAACCACCCCTAACACCAAAGAGGTCTCAAACAACCACCTTAAGCACTTAAATACAGAACTTTTTTCAGTTGAAAGCTTGGCCTAAAACATCATGCAAATAGGGCCAAATAAACAATGAAGACAAAGCTTTAAAGGGGCTAAAGACTCACCCTTGAAGAACCACTTCAGAACAGCCACTTCAGAGGCAAAAACCAAGCCAAAACTACCCCAATACAACCTCCAAGAACCTCAGCTCAATAGTGAAGGTGTTTCACTAGGTGTTTGTGTGCAAAAGTGTGAAGAAAAACCACTTTAAGGCACAAACAACACAAATAGAGAGAGAGAGAGAGAGAGAGAGGGATATGTACAGCCCTAATGCAAGATTTCAAAACCCCGGAGAAGCGAGAGGGCCTCCCCTTATATAGAAAAACAAGCTTCGAGCTTCTTGGACAAGCTAGAAGCTTGTTTGAATCCATCCATACACGTGTATGGAGGATACACAAAGTGATCAACAGCTGGCACCAGCTGGAAGAAAAATATCTGCGAAAGCAGAAAAAGGGGCCTTGGCCAAAAAAAATGGCCGACCGGCCATTAAAGGTGCCGACCGGCCATCAGTGATGCCGACCGGCCATCAGTGATGCCGACCGGCCACCACTGATGGCTGATGAAAATAGGACACGGCCGATGGGTTGGAGGCCTGGCCGATGGGTTAGAGGCCTGGCCAAAAGGCCACCCCCTTCCCACAGAAACAAAACCATAGGCCCTTAGTCCACAACCAAGTACAAAACAGACAAGTTGAGAGGCTCCAAGGCAAGGCGCACAGCCGAGATCTTCAGAAACTCAAAACAAACACGAGCATGGATGATCATCGAGTGTTCAAATGATGACGTCCAAGTCTTGAGGACGGTCAAAAATGGGGTGTCTACACTACCCTTCCTTCATGTGCCTACCCAGTCCGAGGAGGGTGAGAAAGAGGAAGAGGAAAGAAGCAAAGATGAAACTAACACTACTGGAGCTAAGTTTTCCACCCTGAATGATGACCTGACCAGTGAAGATGAAAACGAAGTCTCCAAGAGTTTTTCATCAAAGAAGGCCTTCTCGAGGCCAAAAAAAGCCTTAAAGACACTCTAAAGGAGCTTGACCAAGAAATCGTGGCCGACGCGGAGGCTGAGAAAGCTACCACTTTGTCCACTGAGGCCAACACACTGCCAATCATTGAAGTGGGGCAGACTTAGAACATTACCCCCATATCCAGCACTTAAGATCTTTTCCTTCTTTCAATTGTATTTTTTTCTTTTCAATTTTTCTTTGAATAATTTTGTTTTTTGCTAGGCCAAAGTGCCTTCTCATGCACGGAAACAAGTTCCTCTTTTCTAAATGCATATCTATTTTTAACTAAGTGTTGGGTGTTTATTACTTTATACTACTTTCATGTGCCTTGTGTACTTTGTCTGTCTTTATATTTTGCACTTCATGAATTCTTCTAAGTATACCATCTTGATAACACCTTATCTCGAATAACATAACCATCTCGGGTTACAACATCTCGGATAAAACTATTACTTATCTCGGATAACTCATAAAAAAAATTTGAAAATTTTTAACAAGTATCACATTTACTTGATTCATCCGTACTCTCTGCCCCCTAATGTGAATGTAAGCATAACTTACGTTCACATTAAGGATACATCGTCTGAATCTTGCCAAAGCCTAATTTAGACATCCATAACCGAGGTCATCGTGTTTAGCTCATCTAAACAAAATGACTTCACTTTAGTGCACCGAGAGTACTTCCTACCTCAGCTTCTTGTACAAACTAGTCAGGTCATGGTTGGTTTCGCGTTGTTGCTTTTTGAAACATCTCTTTAACTTAGTTCAACTCTGTCATCCTGCCAAGTCTAAGTTAAACGTCTTGTTTCTCTTTGGAACATTGGCTTAAAACTTTATGTCTTTTTTAACAGTTATGAATTTCAACAACATTTTGTAAGGCACAAAATCAAACTAATATTTTATAAATCAATACTTCGGCTAAAAATTGTCTAAATTACATAGAAAAATTAGAAAACATAGTGATAGAAGAACTTCAGATTGCTAGTATTCCATGGTCTTGGCAATTCATTTTCATCGCTGTCTTCTAGCCGGTATGCACCATTGCCAACAACTAAGACGATCCTGTATAGGCCTTCCTAGTTTGGGCCAAGCTTATCCTCCCTAGGATCTTTCTTGTTACCGACAACCTTTCTTAAGACAAGATCCCCAACTTGAAATTCTTTGGCATTTACTTTTTTGTTGTATGCTCTAGCAAGTCTCTGTTGGTATGCCCCTACCCGAATTACTGCTCGTTTCTTTCTTTCTTCAATCAAATCTAGATCCTGGGCTAAAAATGCCTCGTTTATCCTCGTTATGAGTTCTGACTCCAGGAATGACTAGACAATATGCCCATAGAACATTAGAAAACTCCTCTACCCATTTGCCCTTGGTAGCTTCCAGTCTCTTCTTTATTCCATCCAAGATGGTCTTGTTAGAGGTCTCAGCTTGGCCATTGCTTTGAGGGAAGCTGGGAGTTGAATAGTAGTTCTTGATCTTGTATTTCGCTCATAAATTCTTGATCAACTTGCTATCAAATTGGGTGCCATTGTTTGCTACATTGGCTCTTGAAATCTCGAATCTGGTAATAATATTCTTCCAGATAAAACTTCTTATGTCCACATATCGGATTTTGGCCAACGGTTCAGCCTCCACCCACTTTGTGAAGTAGTCCATGGCTACTAGCAAGTGCTTCCTCTATCCAGTTTCCTTGGGGTAGACACCCCATTTTTTACCACCCGCAAGACTTGGACGCTTTATTCTGAGCACTCGATGATGAACGTTACATTTTGTAAATGGTTTGAATTCTCAACGAAGGAATCCAAGTTCAAGCTCTAAACAATCCCAACCTTCCATGTCCAAGATGTTTCTATACCTTTATCCCTCAAAAATCCATTTTTTAGCATTGTGCCAACCTATATTGAGCCTGAAATAGAGGAACAGAGAAGCCACATTGGGGCCCGGCCGTGCCTCATTTGGGCCCGACCATGGCCATTAGGAGCTGACCGTGCCTTTTGGGCGAGAAACACTGTTCTAGGCGAGAATTCACCAACTGTCTATTTTTGAAGATATTTATGACCTATTTGGCTCAAATTCCATAAATACGAGGCCTCACCTCTGTTTTGAGGGTTAGAAAAATTTCAAAGAGTGAAAAAGATCTTTGAAAGCTCCTTCTTCCTTTGCAAGCTATCTTTGAGCTAGCCTATCATCTTTGAACTATATCTATACACCACATACACCCTTAGAGCTGGACCTTGGAGCCTTGGTTGAGACTTGAGAACCATAATTCAATCTTGAGAGTGCTCTAGGATCAAATTTGGCTTCCTACCAAAGCTTGCTCTCTTCAAGAGATATAAGCTTGCCACCTTTTTCCTTGCTTTCATTTCAATCTTTGTCTATCTTTTTCTTGAGTTTTTATACTATTTTGGATCAATTCCAAATGTTGAAACTTGGGGTTAAAGAGTTACCAAAGGTAGAGAAGCTTAACACCCTTTCTTGCACCTTATCTCATAGCTCATACCCCTTGTTTTCCCACTCTTTTCTTTGGTTTACATGATGATTTTCAGAGTTTAAAAGGGCTGGAAGACATGATTTAGATGTTCCAAAAGTGGAGGGCTTAGCCACCTCTCTTTGGTCTTGCTTACTAGTTTTGTGTCTCTTTGTTCTTATCTATCTTTTTGTGTTCTTTAAACATACTTTTAGCTACTATCTTTTACATTTAGGGGCTGTCTAGGGCTGTTTGAATTCATTTAATTAGTTTATACTTTGAATATTACACTTGTTGTGTTGTAAGTCCTCATAGCTTTGGTTGTTTAAACCTTAGACATCGAGTCATTTGAGTTGATAGCTTTATTTACATAGTTTTCTTGTTAAAGGTCTCACTTTTGTAATAATCAACTTTGCATAATCATCTCTGCAATCTCCCTCTATTCTTTATTTTTTTTTATCAAAGAGTTGTGTTTTAATAAAAGGTAATTCTTCAAGCATAAGAAAGAAACCCATGCTTAATGGTTTAATCTCTTCGAAGGTTCATTACCAAAGGCATCGTATCTCTCTTATGCTAAACATAGCATTTTGTTTGTCATTCTTCTTTATCACCGGTGTATTTACTTCTTAGGGACTAGCTTTCTAGTTAGGCCCTCGGAAATCAAAAAGGAATGTCACATTATAGCTTACTCTCAAGTTTGGGTTTAGAGTCCTTATAGCTCATTATGGGTTTGGCTATGTCATTATCGCTCTTTTGAGTTTGAATAGTCATTATCGCTCATTTTGGGTTGAATTTGGAATCCATTATCGCTTTTAAACAAGTTTGATTCCTCATTTTAGCTTGAAAGGCTTATTTCCCAAGTTAAGTCGATACTTTTTCATCTTTATTGCTTTTACACTTAGTGGACTTAATTCTCACTTTTTCACAAAATGACTAAGAATGGAAAGGTAAATTAAAAAGGGTTAATAAAATCAGCTTAAAATTGGATCAACCGACATAAAGAAGCTAAATAAAATTGGTTGGATTCGGTCGAATATTATACCGAATCCGATGCTTCTAGAGTCATCACATATTAATTTGTGATGCTTGATGATTCTTGAGGCGTGTCTACCTCCCTGCTTGAGCTACTGTAGACACCCTATTTTTGACCGTCCTCAAGATTTGGTTGTGCTTGCAGGTACATCCAGCAACAAGTTTGGTTGTTCGCCGAGCATTCAAACTTCGTAGTGGAACGTCACAGGTTTGAGCTTTCCAAACCCTGTTTCATTTTTGCCCCATCTTTGGACCATGCTTTGGTCCCTCCCTATTGCTTGTTTTAGTGCACTGCCAGCCATGGTCTCAGCCCTGCCGGCCATTGATAAGGCCTGCCGGCCATCAATAAGGCACTGCCGGCCACCATGTTTCAACAGATAGTATTTTAGATATTTTGAGCCAGCTGTGGCTCATTGAGCCATCCTTCATACACGTGTATGGATGGATGGAGGCAAGTTTAAGCTTGTCAAGCAAGCTTTTGCTTGCATTGCCTATATAAGGGGAGGTGCCTCCCCTTTCTCAAGGGTTTAGAAAATTTTAGAGACAAAATATCTCTTTCACTCTAGAATTCTCACACTCTCTCTCTCTATATATATATTGTGCTCAATAGTGCTTTAAAGTGTTGTTTCTTTACACTTTTGCACACAAACACCTATTCAAACACCTTCACTTTGGAGCTGAGGTCCCTTGGAGCTTGTTTTAAGGTCTTAGCATTGGTTTTGGTCCAAAATTTGTTGCTGAAGTTACTGTCTTGCCATTGTGCTTCAAGGGTGAGTGTTTTCCCTTTTTAAGCTTTATTTTGATCAAGTGTTTGGCCACCTTTGCATGTTGTTTAGGCCTAGCTTTCAACTAAAAAAACCTTTATTTTTAAGTGTTAAAAATGGTTGTTTGAGGCCGTGTTTGAGTTAGGGGTGGATTACCCCCTTTTGTGGCTTATTTTGCTTTGCTTGGAGCCATGCTTTAAAGCCTTTGAGATCACCTTTTCTTGGCCTTTTAACCACTGAATTCCAGAGGAATTTTAGTGGTAGAAAGTGGGTTTTGGGACTCAAAATAGGAGAGGGTGGTCCCCTCTCCTTGTATTCTTGTTTGCTTGTGTAGACGGCCTAATACATGAGCTTGTATTTCTCCCTTTTTGAAGCTTAGTCCAAGCATGTTTTAGTGACTTTTTGGACCTGCCATAACTCTGTCTTTGATTAGTTTGGTCATTGGTTGCTCGCATCTTATACTTGTAGTGTAATCCTACTTGTTGGCCTAACATGCTTCATGCTTTAGTTCATCATTCTAGCATGTGTTAGCTTTGCTCCAGCATATTTTTGCCACTGATCTAACATGCTTGAGGTCTGTTTTAAGTGGTCTTGGTCATATATGCTTAGCTTTGTATAGCTATAGTGTAGTTGGGCTTCACTAGCTTTGTGTTTGAGGTCCCTAACATGCTTTCAATATGATGATTGCATGCCTTAACCTCATTTCTCACATGATTTCAGTGTATATAGCATGGTCACACTCTCACATGTTCCACTCTTTTAATGCTTTTGAGAGATGTGCCTTATGCCTTATTTGTGAGCCAATACGTATGCATGCTTGTCTAAGCTTTTGGGCTATCATTTCAGCATGTTTTGGCCTTTGATTTGGCATGGTTGAGCTCTATCCAGAGCTGGTTTGGTTGTTTAGGCTATGTATTGCATGCTTCTTGTGTATTGCTCTTTACTAGCCTTATGCTTTGGGCCCTCTAGCATGCTTTATTTATGATGTTAGCACGATATGGCATTGTTTAACATGTGATTTCAGAGAATATACCTCGGTCATACTCTCATATATATCACTCTTTCAATGCATTTAAGAGTCGAGCTTTGTGCCTTGCTTGCGAGCCATAACTTGAGCATGCTTTTCTTGCTTCTTGTGCTTAAGTTTCATCACATTTCAGCCACTATTTTGGCATACATGAGGTCTGTTTGGGGCTGGTTCAGTCCATTGAGCATTGTATTGCATGGTCCTAGTGTTGTATCCTTCGCTAGTTTTGACGCTTAAGTCTCTTAACATGTTGTACATGCGTTGTTTGCGTGTTAGAGTCTTGCGTTTCATGCCAAGATTAGCATGTTGTTTGCATAGCATGTTGTTTGTGTGCATTGCATTGTGTTCAACCAGACGTTATGTTGAACGTAAGGTGGATTGGTCTGCTTCATACTTGAAGTGATGAAAGTGAGTCAATCCCCTTGGTCTCCATTGCCTTTGATCATCCATGATGAGGTAATGGATTTAGAGTCTTGTTTGCATTGCATTTATTGAATTTGTGCAAGTTGGATCTTTAGCCATCATGCATTGAGATGCTTGATTGATGGTCTTGGATCTAATGGTGCCTCTCCCTTGATGTTTTGAGGTGATATGGAGTGGCATAGTACGTACATACCCTTGGGAGACCATCCCTTTTTCTCTAGTTTGTGTTCTGTTGCAGAATGGTGTCACAGCACACCAGTGGCCAACAATGCCACATTTATGGCCGGCAGTGCACACCAGTGCGCACCCTTGGCCAGCAGGTGGTCGACAGCAACTCCTTATGGCCAGCAGGCCCCTGGTGCATTCCCCAGCATGGATTTGGTAAGATCCGGCAGCAAGTTCTTAAGGACACCCTGCAGACAGAGCCTCAAGAGAGCAAACCGGAAGGCTTTTCGAGGCGAGAAACCAAATGCGTGCATGCATCTTCAAACAGAGTTGGAGCAGCTCAATTTAAAGCTTTATTTGTTAATTAGCTTGAATTTGTAATTTGATTAATTTGTTAATTAGTTAAATGTTGTAATAATTAAGTAGCTTAGTTTAGCTATTTCTTTATTGGTTTGTAATAATTAGTCTAATTAGCTTAATTAGATTAGTTGATTAGCTTAGCTTAGATTAGCTTAGCTTATTCATTCGAACCCTCCGTCGAGAGGGAAAATGTTGTAATAAGTGTGCGTGTGTGTGTGAATGTCTTCCAACCCCACGTCTTTCTCCCTTTTACTTATCGCTTTTGATGGTTAGTTTAGGGCATATTTCAATTAGCATACCTTATGCTTTGCATGTTTGCATCATTCATTTGTCTTGCATGCACCGGGCTCGGCGCATCATTCAAACTGCATTGAATCTCAATACTTACTTGAATACGTGTTTCAAAGCATGTTATTGAGTGTTGCATTCATATGCCATCTTAGATAGCCGAGCCTACTTAGTTGCATTTTGCATGTGTTGCATTAGGCATTGTTGACATAGCTAGGATCATGCATTGATTACTAACTAGCTTCTGTTTTGGCTTGGAGTACACTGTGAGTGTTTATGCTTTAGCATGCTTGAATGCGTGTAAGTGATTGTCATGACAGCATGCTTGCCATGAGGATATCTGATTAAGTGTTTAACTACCTGAATGCCTGTGGATGAAGGCTTCATTACTTGAATTAGAACAATTCATCAAAATGTGCGTTTTAAGCCGACTTGAAGTGGCAAAATCATGTTGTTTTAAGCCCATTTGAGGGTGGCAAATCCGCGTTTTAGCCTACTTGCGACTAGCAACTTCAAACCATTTTCGAAAAACAAACATGAGATGTTTTGTTCCAACTTAAGCGATTTGGTCTATACTTGTATGCTGTGCGCATCACATAGTAAGTTAGTTAATAACTGGAATAAGAACACATGTGTTTTCAAAACAACATACATGATTAGTAGAGGCCGATCCTTTGATCAGGCGAGCAGGGGTGCTCATTTCAAGACATTCCCCTCTCGTACCCAAGTTCCTGAGCCGAGGCAACTTTGGTGATGATGGACACGTGGCCTTTGGAACGAGTCAGGGTTTCCTAGATTTTCCTAAAACAAAATAATTAGGTGGCGACTCTGAAATCTGGCAAAGCAATCCATGTTTGGCGCTTTTTGATTAAAATCGATTTTCCAAAACGATTTGCCGGATTTGGACTCTTTGGTGATTTATCAGTCTTACATTGCACTTTGTGAGATTAGATTCAGAACCGTGACAGGAGTCCGAACTGTAGTAACTAGAACCAAATCCGCGCCCTCTCCGAAAGGGGGGCGCGCAGAGAGAGTTCGGGCGGCCTACAGTTTCTGGCGACTCTGCTGGGGATTTAGAGAACTTGACTCGAACATCATGATATGTTGTTTTGTTTACACTTATGTGTTTCTTTGCATTGCATTTGCATTGGTGTGCTTAAGTCACAGTGTTTTCCATCTGCTATTCCTAAACGGTTTGCCGGAGGCTTGCTTGGAAAAGTGTGCCATAAGGCTGACCGGTTACGGGCTCTGCCACAATGGAAACACAAACCTCAATTTTTACCGAGGCACCCTTTTTGACCATTCAACCTAGTACATATCGGAAGCCGTAAAGACCATTCCAAACTAGGACAGGTTGCTTACCCCAGTGTAGGTTGTTTGAAACTACAAGCGTGCGTAGTGAAACCCTACCCCTCCATAAGGGGTGTTTTGGCTCTCACTTGCTTGCTATGTGCTTTTAGAGTGTGTCTCTACAGGAATGCATGTATCAGTTTGCAAGTCTGAGTATCAGTCTAGGGACATCAGTATTTGGGAGCATCAGATTTGAGGCAGTGATTCGGAGGCAGAGATCAGTGTTTGAGAACAGTTTGTTCAGCTTATAATATCAACTGTTTGTTGTCTTTATCTTAGCCGAAATGCTGTCCGTTTTTCAGATTGTTGTTTTCTTATTTTTGCTTTATTTTCCTTTTTACAAGGTAGTATTGCATCATTGCTTCCGAAAAGGCAGATACCCCCCGAGCACTCTGGTCCAGAGTTGGGAGAGTTCATCGATCTGAGGATCTAGTTGACAGACAACCAGTGCTGGTTTCATTACCCCCGATTACTAGACGGAGGTCAGTTAGGCACAGGCCATCAGTACAACGGTTACCAGATCAGCGGTCATTATCCACCTCACCTGTATGCAGTCGGGCTGAGATATTTGCTTCCACCTCGGAGAGGGAATACATACCTGTTCAGTCAGATCAGCACTTTACAGTCGAAATGGAGGACATGATGTGTTAACTCCAAGAGACCATGCAGGCCATGCAGCGGGATGCTGCTCGTCAGGCAGAGATTACCACGTGTCAAGCAGAGGTTGTAGCCCAATAGGTAGAACTAATTGCCAGGCTCCAACAACAGCAGCAACCGCAACAAGCCGGAGCATCTGTTTCACATCCACCCCCGCCCCCACCTAGAGTTCCAACACTCGGGGATACTGCAAACGTCCAGGAAGATACGGATGCTCCAACAGGGCCAGTCCTGCCACCAATTCTACCACAGACTTCAAAGACACCGGCCTTCTCAACAGATACACCATTTGAATCTGAGATGGACCCAACCGCTCTGAAGATGAGTGAGCTTAAAAAGCTGTTTAAACGGGCCTAGGGAGTCAACTCGATCCCGGACATAGAGAATGGTTACACTAATTCGGCGGTAACATTGCCAGATAGATTCAAGATGCCCCACATAGACCGTTTTGATGGCTCGAGCGACCCTATGGTTCATCTGAGGTTGTTCTCAGATATGTTGCGCCTGATGGGCTTAAGGAGACGCCAGAAACTTTCACTCTTCGTCCGGACCCTGTTGGGTATTGCGGTCATCTGGTATGCCAAGCTGGAGGACTCAGTGAAAAGAAGTTAGAAGGAGATGGCCGAGGCCTTCGTCGCACAATATTCATACAACACCCAGATCGAGGTCACGACCCGTGATCTTGAGGCGACCAGGCAAGAGCCGAAAGAAGGCTTTTCTGACTTTGTCACTCGATAGAGGGCTAAGGCCTCCATGATGACAACTCGGCCGCTCAAGAAGGATCAGATAAGGATGGTTGTGCACAACCTCCATCCCAAGCTGATGCAAAAAAATGATCGTCTTACCCCTCCCCACCTTTGCTGATTTACACGAGATTGGGGTACAGATTGAGGACGCCATGAAGCAGGGTCTGATCGCCCAAGATAAGGAACAGCCCAAGAGGGCATTTACCCGCAGTTCGAATGCAGGCGCGAGTAGTGCTACAGCTGCCAGAACTTCCGATGTGGGCATGGTCACCGCCACCATGCCAAAAACAGCTACCCCTTTCACCGGTGCGTCCGGAACCAGCTCGCAAGCAGCCAGATATCCACCCGAGGCTAGAGGACCTTTACTCCACTATACATGCCTCTCTCCAAAGCCCTGGGGGTTTTAATCAAAAAGGGGCATTTGAAGCCCCTGGAGCCGCGGCCATTACCAGACAAACTTCCTTCCTCCCATAACCCAGCCAAATACTATGTCTTTCACCAATAGCATGGTCACGACATCAACCAGTGCTACAGACTGCGTCATGAGATCCAGGATCTTATTGACAACAAGGTGATTGCGCCTCCAGAGAAGCCGAATGTCACCACCAACACTCTCCCCCCACATAATCAAAACCCTCCATCTAGGCAGGTAAACTTCATCCAAACAACGACCATCCTGTATGACCCTAGCATATACATCACACTCTTTCACCTACCCAAACCTGAGATGTTCATCCCAGACGGCACAGACTTGTGCATGTTGAGTATCTCCTTCACCCAACCCGAGCCAGTGGTGGTGACTGTTGAAGACAGAACTGGGGTGGCTTTGGAGGTAAATGAGAGTGTTGATTCAGAACCTGAAGGATCTGAGAGTTTTACTGAGGAAGCATACAACCCGTATGGTTATATTGTGTCAACAGATCAGGTTAAGCCGAGTGTAGGGTTGCCAACTGGCATAGCAATCAGTGTGGTCTAGGAGGATGGACCTAGTCAGGGGCTAGATGACCTAGTAAAGCTGGAAGAGGACATTGCAAATCTGCAGTTCTTTGAAGAGCAGGACTCAGGGGATGTGAACATCAACTGGTTCGACTTGGATGGATCGGCAGAGAATACGGGGTGGCTCAGGTGCCGTTTGGTAACACTTACGTTTTCAGTTTTCTATTTATATTTACAAAAATTTAAAAAACTCAAATAAAAACTTGTTTGGTAAAATTTTTGATTTATAAATCAGTGGTCTCAGTTTATAAATTTAGCCAAAAAATGAAAACACAAAAAATGTGTTTCCATTTTGAGTTTTCAGTTTTTTTTTTTTTTATCACCCAACACTAGCCACCACCCGCCACCATTTTCCGCCACCGTCTTCTGCTACCACCACCCACCACCTATCTCCCACCACCACCTGCCACCACCCGCCTCCACCACCCACCACCTGCCACCACCTGCCACCACCCGCCACTGCCCCCCGCCACCACAACCACCACCCGCCACCCACCCCTCGCCACCACCACTACCACCACCTACCTGCCATCCATCCGCCACCACTCACCACCCGCCACTACTATCCACCGCCAGCTACCACCACCCGCCACCACTCACCACCCGCCACTACTATCCACCGCCAGCCACCACCACCCGCCACCTACTTGCCACCACCACTCTCCATCCACCTGCAACCACCATCCACCCACCACCACCAACCACTTGCCACCACCACCACCACCACCACCACCACCACCATCACTCACCACCCACCTGCCACCCATCTGCCACCACCACCACCACCCACTCGCTATAACCTACCACCCGCCACCGTCACCCACCCACCCACCATCACCACCTGCCATCCGCCATCCGCCACCCACTATCACCACCCGCCATCCGCCACCGCCACCACCACCACCCACTCGCTACCACCCACCACCAGCCACCGTCGCCCATCCACCCACTACCACCACCCACCACCACCACCACCACCACCACCACCTATTCACTACCACCCACCACCCGCCACGGTCACCCACCCACCCACCACCACCACCCACCCGCCACTACCATCCACCGCCCGCCACCACCACCCGCCACCTACTTGCCACCACCACTCACCACCCACCTGCCACCACCATCCACCACCAGCCACCCACCACCACTAGCCACCTGCCACCCATCCGCCACCACCATCACCCACCACCCACCTGCCACCACCACCCACCACCCACCACCACCACCCACTCACTACCACCTACCACCTGCCACCGTCACCCACCTACCCACTCACCACCACCTGCCACCTACCCGCCACTACCTACCACCACCCGCCACTACCTACCACCACCTGCCATCCGCCACCCACCTGCCACCACCACCCACCACCCGCCACCACCACCCACTCACTACCGCCTACTACCCGCCACCGTCACCCACCCACCCACCATCACCACCCGCCACCCCCCGCCATCCGCCACCCCCCCGCCATCCGCCACCCACCCGCCACCACCCGCCATCCGCCACCCACCTGCCGCCACCACCCACCACCCCCACCCACCTGCCACCACCTGCCACCACCCGCCATCACCACCACCACCACCACCACCCACTCGCTACCACCCGCCACCGTCACCCACCCACCTGCCACCACACACCACCACCCGCCATCCGCCACCCACCTGCCACTACCACCCACCACCCGTCACCACCGCCACCACCATTACCATCACCACCACCACCACCACCACCCACTCGCTAACACCCACCACCCGCCACTGTCACCCACCACCCGTCACCACCGCCACCACCATTACCATCACCACCACCACCACCACCACCCACTCGCTAACACCCACCACCCGCCACTGTCACCCACCCACCCACCACCACCACCACCACCCACCACAACCAGCTACCCACCACCCACCGTCACCACTTTCCACCACCCACCCGCCACCACCCACCACCACTAGCTACCCACCACCCACCGTCACCACTTTTCACCACCGCCTTCCGCCGCCACTTGCCACCACTTGCCATTTCTCACTCTTTTTTATATTTTTAAACATTTTTTGTCAATTACCAAACGTGTTTGTAGTTTATGTTTTTCTAAAAATAAACAAAAACCAGTTTATAAAATTTTTGTAAATATAAACTGAAAACGTAAACGTTACCAAACACACCCTCAGTGACCAACCAAATGTTGTTGAAGAATCTCAGCCAGAACAGGGACCGTCAGAAACAGGAACATCAGCAGTGGTCGGAATGGCCAAGAATCAAGGAGTATCGCCGGAGAGCACCGGTGCGAAGAATTTTTCTCGGGATTCGGGCAGTTTGAGTACAGTAGACATTGAACAGGAGGCTGCATTGAAGCGACTTGAGCAAGAAAAGATCGAGGATCTTGAGGAGGCTAGGAAGGCCAAAGCAACTGAGGGGGCAGAGTGTGCTGTGAGCACAGAAACAGTTACAACGGAACCGGACACCTGTCTGTCGGTTGCCGGTGGCATGTGGTGGGAAGACGACGACTTGCGTCTTGCCCACACTGACGAAGACTAGGGGCAGACTCAACCGGATGACACCTGGTATGTCGAGGAGGTTGACCGTATGACCAGGAGTGGGCAGTACTTCAAGCCCCCACACTTGGACCAGCTAGAGGTGTCCGAAAAGGACAAAGAAGCAGATAGACAGAAGGAAAAACTGCTGGAGGAGGAGGCTGTACTGAAGCAGCTTAAGAAAATCCAAGCAGACATCTCCATCTGGGGACTACTTATGGCCTCGAGGGTTCACAGATAGGCCATCCTTACAGCTATGGATAAGGCCAAGCTTTCAATCGATACATCTCCTGAGCAGTTGGTGGGATTAGTGTTTTCGGGCGGAGCTTCGCCAACTTTGACATTCACCGACAAAGAGCTACCGCCTGAGGGCTCTAATCATAACAAGCCGCTCTATATCTCTGTGGAGTGTAGGGAGAAATGGATACTGGTGGTCCTGGTCGACACAGGATCTGCAATCAATGTATGTCCGTCTAGAACGGCGTATGCTATCGGGTTGAAGCCCACAGATTTTGTGCCTACAGCCCAGGTAAAACGGGCCTATGATAATACCAGCCGGGAGGTGATGGGGACCGTACAGATTAAGACTCAGGTTGGCCCGGGGTAGTAGGACATTGAGTTCCATGTCTTAGATGTTTCAGCCACCTTCAATCTACTTCTCGGGTTGCCATGGCTGCACCAAGTGAAGGCCGTCTTATCCACCTTACACCAAATGCTGAAGTACCCCCACGGGAAGGGGGTAGCGATTGTTTTCAGGAATTCTTCAATACATCCGCCGCCAGAGGTTTCTACACCAGTTCTGGAGATTGAGCACGGTGTGGAAGATGTGTTTTTGTCAGGATTCACCCTAGCTGAGGCTCGGGTTGTACAGAATATGCTAGCTGTTGATGAGGGACTGTACGTCCGTGCACAATCTGTCTACCTCATGAACAAGCTTCAACACATGCTCGAAATGGGATTGGGACGAAGTGGCCAGAAGGGCGTTGCAGCATCGGCCGAAGTGTCGCACAACCCATATACCTTTGGCCTAGGTTATTTGCCTACCAAAGAGGATTGTGTGAGGAAAGGAAGAGAGATGGTCGGAAGAGCCAATGCAAAGCAAGCCGGGAAGCACTATGAGTTGGTACACAGACCTATCCAGGGGACCCAGAACGGACGCCTTATCCAGGAGGGGGAGGATTTCCCGTTTTGCGGCTTTCTGAAGCCCTAGCTGAATTCAGAGAAGCAACGCTTGCCCGACTTCAAAATCTTTTTTGATCTTCAGTTGTCGGGGAATGAAGTTACCGAAAAGCAAACAGACCCACCAGTTAAGACTGAGCAGTACAAGGAGGATGAGTCCGAGAGCATAGAAATTGAGATAGGGGTAGCGTTGGCTTGTCTCCTCTCAGATCCTCAAATCGTACCGGAGTGCTTGGGGGATAACTTCTCAGTTTCCGTGATCGAGGATGAAACGGCTGTGTGCCCATCTTCAGGCATTCTCAATGCATCCATCGCACCCTCCCTTGTCTGGCAATACGATGAGGGCTTTTTATCAAATAGTTCTGGATCAGGTAGTGAACCGGAATCTGATTCGACAGAGTCCATGGAGTCGGAATCAGATTCCAGTTCATTTGAGTCTGAGTCAGGTATTCCTGGGGGTGATAACCCGGATGCCACTGTCCTATCCAGGCCGTCTTTTTCTTTTTCCTTTGAGTCTGTTGTAACCGAAAGATCAGACAGACTGTATGTTGTTAATGAGAATTGTATGATTGTGGCTTCTGAGTACTTTTCTATGCCTTTAGTTTATTGCATTAATCAAGACTTTCAAAATTTTGATGAAAACAACGAGGAAGAAACTCCTCCAGTTTTGAAATGTTTGATTGATCAAGAGCAGGAGAGGTTTGTAAAGCCTTTGGTTGATAAAATCACCTCAATTAATGTTGGTACTGAGAAGGACCCGCGGCTGGTCCAGATCGGGTCCACGTTGTCTTCTGAGGAACGCGAGCGCTTAATCGCTTTATTAAAAGATTTCAAAGATGATTTCGCGTGGCCCTATGAAGACATGCCTGGAATCGATCCTGAGATTGTACAGCACTAGATCCCTTTTGATCCAGAGGCCCGACCTGTTAAGCAGAAGCTCCGAAGGATCCGCCCGGACTGGGCTCTGAAAATCAAAGAAGAGGTCACCAAGCAGATCGACACAAGGTTCCTGTTAGTATCTGAGTATCCAACTTGGTTGGCCAATATAGTTCCGGTGTCGAAAAAAGACAGCAGAATTCGGGTATGTGTGGACTTCAGGGATTTGAACAAAGCCAGTCCGAAGAACGACTTTCCTCTACCGCATATCGACGAATTAGTGGACTTCACTGCTAGGCATGCGCTGCTCTCGTTCATGGATGGGTTTTCAGGCTACAATCAGATTTTGATGGCACCCGAAGACAAGGAGAAAACCGTTTTCACTACCCCGTGGGGAACTTATTGTTATAGCGTGATGCCGTTTGGTTTGAAGAATGCTGGGGCTACCTATCAGTGGGCCATGACCACAATCTTACATGATATGATCCACAAAGAGGTTGAGGTGTACGTGGACGACATGATTGTCAAGCCCAAGGAAAGGGAAGGCCACTACACCGCCTTACAGAAATTTTTCCAACGGATCAGAGAGTATCGGTTGCGGCTAAATCCTCAGAAATGTACTTTTGGTGTTACAGTAGGAAAAATGCTAGGGTTCTTGATCACACAAAGGGGCATCGAGGTCGATCCTTCCAAAATCAAGGCCATCTTAGAAATGCCACCACCAAGGACCGAAAAGGAGGTGTGAGACTTTCTGGGCAAAGTGCAATTCATAAGACGATTTATTGCAAAATTAACCTTGACTTGTGAACCACTGTTTGGTCTCTTGAAGAAAGGAAAGAAGTTCCAATGGGACGACCGATGCCAGGTTGCTTTCGAGCAGATCAAGTAATATTTACAGAACCCACCTGTGTTATCACCACCAGAGCTGGGGAAACCATTGATTCTGTACCTATCAGTGACCGAAACGACGACGAGCTGCATGCTTGCGTAGGAATCTGAGGATAAAGTGGAGAAGGCTATATACTACATGAGCAAGAAAATGCTGGATTACGAAACCCGCTACACTCCGTTGGAGAAGGCTTGTCTGGCCTTGGTATGGGCTACCAGGAAGTTGAGGCACTACCTGCTAGCTCACTCTGTAATACTGGTTTTGATATTAGATCCCATCAAATATCTCTTCGAGAAACCAGCACTTACGGGTAGGCTAGCTCGTTAGTTGCTTCTTCTCTCTGAATTTGATCTGAAGTACATGACACGTAAGTCAGTGAAAAGCGGAGTTCCTAGCCGATCACCCAGTGGACGGGGATGAAATAGTGGAATATCTGTTCCCAAATGAGGCCATTCTGCATGTCGAAGAAGAAACTTAGACTGTGTATTTTGACGGAGCGTCAAACCAGTATGGGTACGGGATAGGGGTGTTGCTGATAGCACCCGACAATTCCCGCATACCTTTGGCCTTCAAACTCCGATTCAAAGTGTCAAACAATGAGGCAGAGTATGAGGCATGTATTGCTGGACTAGAAGCTGCCCTGGAACTAGGGGCAAAACGGTTGGATGTCATCGGGGACTCGAACCTTGTTGTATCTCAAGCTAAAGGAGATTAGAAAGTTAAAGAAGAAAAGATGAGAATTTATCACCAGACCTTGGACGTTCTGATTCCTCGGTTTGAGAAACTGAATTTCGCCCATCTGTTAAGAGAGAACAACAGGTTTGCCGATTCATTAGCAACTCTATCTTCTATGATAGACATCCCTTTTGGAGTCCGGATGCGTCCAATCATCATTGAACAGAAATTCATGCCGGCCTACGAGCTAATTGGTGCCATTGACGAGGTACAAGATCAGAACCCCTGGTATTACGACATCTGGAACTTCTTGGAAAAGAAGGCTTATCCACCAGGGGCAAACGCCAAAGACAAGAGGGCAATTCGAAGAATGGCTGCCCGGTTCATCGTCTGCGGGGGTAAACTGTACAAGCGGGGTCATCTTGGGATGCATAAACTGTGTGTTGATGCTGAAGAATAAAACGCCTGATGGAGGCCATCCATGGAAGAGAGTGTGGAGCACACATGAACGGGGTGATGCTAGCCTGGAAGATCCTTAGACAGGGTTATTATTGGTCAACCATGGAGGAGGATTGTATTGGCTTTGTCCGGTGATGCCACAAATGCCAGATCCATGCAAACCGCATGAACATTCCGCCGTCGAAGCTGTACAACATGACTTTGCCATGGCCTTTTTCAGTCTGGGGGATTGATGTAATTGGGTGTAGAAACCCCATTTTTGACCGTCCTCAAGACTTGGATATGCTTGCAAGTACATCCAATGACAAGTTCGACTACTCGTCGAGTACTCGAATTTCACGGCAGGACGTCACAGGTTTGAGCTTTCCAAACCCTGTATCCTTTCTACCCTATTTTTGGACCATGTGTTGGTCCTTTCAACAGTCTTCTTGTAGTGCACTGCCGGCCACTTTTTGGTACTACCGGCCATTGATAAGGCTTGCCATCCATCAGTGAGGCACTGCCGGCCACCACTGATGGCCGGCAAAACACCTTGTTTCAGCAGATTTTATGCTAGATCTTTTGAGCTAGCTGTTTTTCACTGATCCATCCTCTATACACGTGTATGGAGGGATGGAGGCCATTTCAAGCTTGTTAAACAAGCTTTGCATTGCATTGCTCTATATAAAGGGAGGCTCATCTCCCTTTCTAGAGGTTCAGCAATCATAGCGACAAAGACTTCCCTCTCTCTTTATATTTCTCTCTCTCTCTCTCTCTCTATATATATATATATATATATGTAACAAGTCCGTGAGGGACCTCATGGGTTACAGTTCGGACTCAATTTGTCACGGTTCTAAATCTTAAACCAAAGAGTCCAAATTCGGCAAATCGTTTTGAGAAAACAGATTTTTTGAAAGAAGTGCCAAACATGGACTGCTTTGCCAGATACAGAGTCGCCACCTAAATATTTTTTAATGGGGGAATTTAGGAAACCCTGACTCGGTGCCAAAGGCCACATGTCCATCATCACCAAAGTTGCCTCGGCTCGGGAACTTGGGTACGATTGGGGAAGGTCAGCTATGAGCACCCCCTCTCGCCCGATCCGAAGATCGGCCTCTACTAACCGTGATATTTTATTTTGAAAACGTTATGTGTTCTTATTCCGGTTATTAGCCTAGAATTACTATGTTACGCACACAGCAAACAAGTATGGACTAGATTGCCTAATTTGGAACGAAACATTGCACGTCCGTTTGTTTGGAAAACGCTTTGGAATTTGCTACTCGCAAGTAGGCTAAAACACGGATTTCAATGAGTTGCTCCAACTCAAACAATCCAACCTTCACCCAGAGGCATTCAGGCAGTTATATCACATAAGCATCTAGCCATAGGGTAAGCATGTTGTCATGTTAACATTCACACTCATACGAGATGCTAAAGCATAAAATACTTACAGTGTACTCCGTGCCAAAACAGTAAACTAGTTAGCAAACATGCATGACCTTAGTTCATGTTAAAATGGCTAATACAACGCATATAGAATGTCGCTAGAATAGGCTCGGCTATCCTAAAGATGGCATGTGAAATGCTGCAACTAACAAGTACTCAACTTGGAATTGAAATACAAATGCAGTTAACATGATGTACCGAGCCCGGGGCATGTAAGACAAATGCATGAATGCAGGCATGCATAGCATAAGGTATGCTAATTAAAATATGCCCTAGTCTACCATCATAAGCGGGGTAAATAAAAGGAAGAAAAAAGTGGGGGTTTGGGAGACATGCACCCACGCACCCACGCACCCACACTTATTACAAATTTGCCCTCGCTCGGAGAGGCCAAAAGAATAATACAATTTTAATTAACCTACAAGCTAATTAATTATTACAGACCACCTAATTAATTGACAAATCAATCGAATATAATTAAGCAATAAACAGCAGCCTCGGGAAGAGGGTCCAATGCATGCGCACTTAGTTCCGCTCGGAAGTCACTGCCATGCACAAGATGCCTCTGCTTTGGCTGTTATCCTCCTCTGAAGACTGCACAAGTCCCAGGGTTACTTCTCTAAGTGCTGTAGAACACCACCGGCTAAAGGGATTGGTCACCGGCCACAAAATACTCCATCGGCCAACAATGGATGGCCGGTCGGCACTGTAGATGGCTGCCCGGCCAAATCTCCCTGCAGAAACTGATTTGACAGCAGCAGAGGACAATACTTGGCATGGCAATGCATTTCAAGCAATGTATGCACCAACCACACTCCTTATCATGTGTATGACTCAAAGGAGGATGGGCCTCGATTCTCGGACCACCAATCACGCATTTCCATGCATGATGGCCCAAAGAATCAAGTGTGCATTTCGATATGCAATGCAATGCACATAAACACACAAGGAGGCTCAACCTCTATCATACCCACTTCAAGAGGTTAAGCATGCATGCTCATGCAATGCAATCCTAAGCATGTGAGCTAGCATGCAACCATGGAAATGCAAAGAGGCATATAGAGTGAGCATGCAAACAAGCAAAGGGATGGACTTAAACTAAATTAGGCAGCCCTCAAACAAGCCTAAAATAGTGGCCAACAACTAAGGAAATGAGGCCAAATGCACATATAAGCATGCATGCAAATAAGGTCCAACACCTAAGCATGAAACAAGTAACTTTTAAGCACACTTAAAAGAGACTAAACATGGACAATTAGCATGCAATGTAAACTCTGAAAATCATGTCAAAGATGATGCCAAATCAAGCAATCAAGACAAGGATAGCATACAATTGATCCAAGTACTTAAGGTAAGCCAAGGAGGCTTAAACCAAGGCTAAGTCAACCAAGCCTCACAAGGCTAAGGGGACTTAAAATAGGTCCAATGCAAGCCTAAACAATGCTAAGCACACACCTAGATGGCATCTAAGTGGTTTAAACATGCAAGCATACCCAAAGGCCTAAACAAGGGGCATAAGACAACAACATTTTAAAGCAACAAAGGAGTATCAAATGCAAGTATGCAAGCATGCTATAAGGATTGAAATAACATGGTAAGTGGTTCCAAACAACTGAAATGATGCAAGGATGGCATGCTCGTGGTCAATGCATCAAGGCATGCAAAGGGGGATTACATGGTAGCTATGCAAAGCAAAACATGAATGACCCGAATGACCAAAAACAGACCTTGGACATATCAAAATAAGCATATAAGCTTCACAAAGCTTGGCCAAAACACATAAGCATGGTAGTCTAAATGCTATGCATGTATTGAGGCAAATCATGGCATTACAAGGCATATATGCTAAACAAGCATGGTGTACCAAAACCAAGCAAAAACAGAGGTAATACATGGCAAAATACTACCAAATAACACTTAAGACATGGCCAACATGCACTTAAATTAGATGCTCAAACATGAGACAAAAAAGTGCCCTTTTCAAGGACAACAAGGAGAGGGGGTGGCCCTCTCCTTCCTAGGACCTCAAGGCACCATCCTCACCTCTGAAATCCCTCAAGATTTCAATGGTGAGGAGGCCCAAACACAATGGTCCCGGAGCTCAACCAAAATGGCACAAAACAAGGGCCAAACAAGCCTTAAGCGGGCTCAAACAACCCCAAAGCTTAAGGCAACCTTAACCGGGCTCAAAAACAAGACTTTTATATGTTATATGTTAAGCTCAAAAATAGTTGTAAGGTAGGCAAAAATACAATGCAAGAATGGGGTAAAAAGGGACAAAAGTCTTACCCTTGTAGATCCTCTTCAAAAATGGAAGACCAACTGCTTCTTTAGGTTCAAATCAGTCCAAAACCTCCAAGAACAAGCCCTCAGCACCTCAGCAACCAAGAGAAGGTGTAATACTATGTGTTTGTGTGCAAATCTAAGACTAAAACACCTTAAGGGCAAAAGAGGGAGAGAAATAAAGATAGTATAGAGACAACTATGCTAACCCTAAAAACCAGAGCTCTCTTCTGAAATTTTTTTGCTAACCCTAAACAAGAGAGAAGAGACTCCCTCTTATAGAGCTCAATCTTGTAAGCTTACAAGACAAGCTAAACAAGAGGGAGATCCCTCCATACACGTGTATGGAGAGGAGTCAAGTGCATGCCGGCTGCACAAAAATATCTGCAAAAGCAGATGCACAGTAGTCGGCCGGCCAAAAGCGCAATTAACCAAAAAAAGATAGCCGGCCGGCCATCTATAGTGCCGACTGGCCAAACATTTGGCCGGTGGCAACAAAACACAGCCGGTGGCCTCAAGCCACGGCCGGTGGAGTGTGGGGATGGCCCACAAGCCATTCCCTGCCCCTCCAAGGCAAAGCACAAGTGTTTAGTGCAAAACCAAACACAACACAATCGAGTCGAGAGATCCTGAGGCAAGGCGCATAGCCGAGACCTCCGGGAACTCAAGACGAACACAAACATGGATGATCACCGAGTGTTCAAGCGGTGACGTCCAAGTCTTGAGGACGGTCAAAAATGGGGTGTCTACAATATATATATTTGTATTAGTTTGAGCCTTAAAGTGTATTTTCTCTTCACTTTTGCACTAAAACACCTAGTTAAACACCTTCACTCTTGAGCTGAGGTTCTTGGTGGTTATATTTAAGTGGTTTTAGCTTGGTTTTGCCTCAGAAACTTGCTGTTATTGCTGTGCTTTAAGGGTGAGTCTCATATCCTCTTTAAAGCTTTATTTTCATTGCTTATTTGGCCATCCTTGCATATTGTTTTAGGCCTTTCTTTCAACTGAAAAAAGTTCTGTATTTAAGTGCTTAAAATGGTTTTTTAAGGCTTTGTTTGAGTTAGGGGTGGTTTACCCCCTTTGGTGGCTTATTTGGCCTTGTTTTGTGCCATCTTTTAAGGCCTTTGAAGCAATCTTTATTTGGCCTTTTAACCACTGAAATCCAGTGGATTTTCAGTGGTAGAAATATGGTTTTGAGGTCCAAAATGAGAGGGGGTGGTCCCCCCCTCCTCTTGTCTTGTTTGCTTGCCTTGTTGGCCTAATGTTTGAGCATGTTTTTCTAGCATGTGTTGGCTTATTCTCAGCTTGTTTTTGGCCTTATTTTAGCATGGCATAACACTGTTTTGGCCTGGTTTGGTCATCTTATGCATGCTTTTTACACTTGTAGTGTGATCTTGCTATTTAGCCTTGTGTGTTCAATGCTTTGATCCATCATGCTAGCCTATTTTGGTTCTATCTCAGCATGTTTTTGGTGTTATTTTGGCATGTTGTAACTCTGATTTTGGTTGGTAGAGCCACCTCTTGCATGCTTCTTACACTTGTAGTGTAAACCTTGCTCACTAGCCTAGTATACTTGGTGTTTTGGCCCATTATGCTAGCATGTTTTGGCTCCACTCCAGTAAGTTTTTGCTCATGTTTTAACATGCTTTAGCTCTATTTTGAGGCTTCTTGGTCGTATGGTGCTTGTTATGCATGCTTGTAGTGCAATAGCCTTGAATAGCTTTGAGTTTTGAGGTATCTTGCATGCTTGGCTTGAGGTATTTGCATGTTTTGGCATTATTTGGCATGTCATTTCAAAGCATATAGTGTTGTCACACTTCCATGTTTTTCACTCTTTAAGTGCTCTTGAGAGTTGTACCTGTATGCCTTGTTTGTGAGTCATTGCATAAGCATCATTTTCTTACCTTTCAAGCCATCATCTCAGTCCATTTTGGCCACTGTTTTGGCATGCATGAGGCCTGTTTAGGGTTGGTTTGGCCATTTGAGCATAGTGTTGCATGCCTCTTGTGTAATACACTTCACTAGCTTTGATGCTTAAGCCTTTCAACATGCATTACATGGGTTGTTTGCATGATTTTAAGTCATTTAGCATGACATTTCAGTGCTGGAACAAATGCCCTTGCACTCCATGTTTCACTCTTTCAATGCTTTTGGAGAGTTGTGTCTTGTGCCTTAATCTTGGGCTAATATGTGTGCATGTTTGTCTAGTCCTTTGAGCTTCAATTCCAACATGTTTAGGCCTTTGTTTTGGCATGCATGAGGTTTGTTTGGGATTGGTTTAGTCCATTGAGCATTGTATTGCATGCCTCCTGCCTATTGCACTTCACTAGTTTTGATGCCATGCATGCATTGCTTGCATGATAGAGTCTCATGCATGCCATCTTAACATGTCAAGATTAGCATGATTGTTTGCATAAGGCGGATTAGCCCACTTCATACTTGAAGTGATGAAGTGAGCCAATCTCCCTTGGTCTCTATTGCCTTTGATTTCCTATGATAAGGAAATGGCCTAAGTGTCTTGTTTGTCATGCATTTATTGAGTTTGTACAAATTGGATCTTTGGCCATCACGCATTGCGATGCTTGATTGATGGTCTTGGATCCAATTATGCCTCCCCCTTGATGTTTTGAGGTGACATAGAGGGGCATAGTACGTACATAACCTTGAGAGACCCTCCCTTTCCTCTGTTTTGTGCTCTGTTGCAGCTTGGTGTCACAGCACACCAGTGGCCAGCACCCTCTCATTGTTGGCCAGCACTACTACATCCTTGGCCGGCAGTGGTCCATCTTTGGCCGGCAGGGGGGTCGGCAGCAGCTTCTCATGGCCGGCAGGCCACTGGTGCACTCTCCAGCACTGTTTTGGTAAGTTTCAGCAACAAGAACTGGAAGACACCCTGCAAACAGAGTCTCTAAAGAGCATCCGGAGAGCTTTTTCGAGGCGCGCAACCGAGAGCATGCATCCTTCATTCTTCAAGGCAGAGCTGAGGCAGCCTAGTTTACATACTTTAATGCTTAGCATGAATTTGTAATTTAATTAATTCATTTGTTAATTAGTTAAAGTGTTGTAATAATTAGCTTAGTATTTGCTAGTTATTCAATTTGGTTGTGTAATAATTAGTCTAATTAGATTATTAGATTAGTTAAGTAGCTTAGCTTAGAATAGCTTAGCTTTCATTCGGACCCTCCGTCGAGAGGGCAAATGTTGTAATAAGTGTGCGTGTGTGTGTGAATGTCTTCCAACCCCACGTCTTTCTCCCTTTTACTTAACTGCTTTCAATGGTTAGTTTTAGGGCATATTTCAATTAGCATACCTTATGTTTTGCATGTTTGCATCATTCATTCGTATTGCATGCACCAGGCTCGGCGCATCATACAAACTGCATTGTATTTCAATACATTTACTTGAATACGTGTTCCAAAGCATGTTATCAAGTGTTGCATTCATATGCCATCTTAGATAGTTAAGCCTATCTCAGTGCATTATCGCATGTGTTGCATTAGGCACTATTGACATAGTTAGGATCATGCATGATTTCTAACTAATTTCCTGTTTTGGCTCGGAATACACTGTAAGTGTTTACGCTTTAGCATCCTTGCATGTGTGTAGGTGATTGCCATGTTTAGCATGCTTGCCATGAGGCTATGTGCTTAAATGATTAACTACATGAATGCCTGTGGATGAAGGCTTTATTGCTTGAATTGGAACAATTCATCAAAATGTGAGTTTTAAGCCCACTTGAGAGTGGCAAATCCGCATTTTAGCCTACTTGAGGGTAGCAACTTCAAACCATTTTCGAAAAACAAACATGAGATGTTTTGTTCCAAATTGAGTGATTTAGTCTATACTTGTATGCTGTGCGCATCACATAGTAATTTTAGATTAATAATCGGAATAAGAACACATATGTTTTCAAAAACAACATATCATGTTAGTAGAGGCCGATCTTTAATCGGGCGAGCGGGGGTGCTCATTTCAGGACCTTCCCCTCTTGTACCCAAGTTCCCGAGCCGAGAAAACTTTCGTGATGACGGACACGTGGCCTTTGGCACAAGTCAGGGTTTTCTAAATTTCCCAGAACAAAACATTTAGGTAGCGACTCTAAAATCTGGCAAAGCAGCCCATGTTTGGCGCTTTTTGATTAAAATTGATTTTCCAAAACGATTTGCCGGATTTGGACTCTTTGGTGATTTATCAATCTCACATTGCACTTTGTGAGATTAGATTCAGAACCGCGACAGGAGTCCAAACTGTAGTAGCTAAGAACCACAATTCGCGCCCTCTCCGAAAGGGAGGCGCGCGGAACGAGTTCAGGCGGTCTACATTGAGGCTGTCACTCCAAAGGGGTCCAACGGGCATGAGTACATTCTGGTAATGATAGACTACTTCACGAAGTGGGTCGAGGCCCAATCTTACACAGTGTTGAAGGCATCGCATGTTGCTAAGTTCATCAGAAACAATATTATCTGTCGTTACGGGGTCCCGAATGAGATTATTTCGAATAATGGTTCCCACTTCAAGAAGGAGGTGATCGACTTGTTGGAGAAATACAACGTGGCTTTTCATAAGTCATCGACATATCGGCCGCAAACCAATGGAACTGTTGAGGCTGCCAACAAGAACATCAAGCACATTCTGCAAAAGATGGTGGAAACCTATAGGGACTAGCCAGATAAGCTGCCATTTGCTCTTTGGGGCTATCGAACTTCAATTCGAACTTCTACTGGGGCAACTCTGTATTCCTTGGTTACTGGGATGGAGGTTGTTCTGCCTATCGAAGTTGAGGTTCAGTCATTCTAGGTTATGGCTGAGTGCTAGATAGCTGAGGTAGATTGGCAGCAAAGTAGGTTCGAAGAACTCATGCTCTTTGATGAAAGAAGGCTGAAAGCACTGTATCACGTCCAGGGTTATCAACGAAGAATTGCCAGGGCTTTCAACAAGAAGGTTAAGTCCAAGAATTTGAAAGAGGGGGATCTAGTGCTCAAAGACAACCGAGCTCCCATCCACGACCCTAGGGGCAAGTTCAGACCTAATTGGACTGGTCCCTGCATCATCAAGTCTATCTGGTCGGGTGGAGCTGTCGTTCTGATGGACCTAGATGGCCTTGAGTTCTCCCAGCCGATCAATATGGACAAGTTAAAGAAATACTATCCCTGAGCGGCTCGCTAGGCCGAAAACCTGAAAGGGCGACCTAGGCAAAAGTTATAGCACAGAAAATTTGAAATAAGAAAAACTGAGCTCACAAGGTTGAAAACCCAGAAAAGGCGGCCTTGGCAAAAGTTAGAGCACAAAATGAGAGTGTTAATACACGAGTGAACCTGAACCGAACTATGTAAGGCTTGATTCCCATCTTTGGGATACATAGGCAACTTCGTTCTAAAGTCCAGCCATAAACACTTCCAAATCAACTTTGTCCGTGTGATCTTGTTGGTCATCTTCGTCTTTTCTGCATTCAAGAGCTCGGTTGTGATCTCCAGTGCAGTGCTATTCAGACTAGGGGCAACTTTCCAGTTGCTAGATCTGGGGTTGTACATCTTAGTGATAGATCTCGGGCGTGTCCAGTTATGATCCATATCGAAAATGGTTTTGAAAAGTTTTAACAAAAGTTGATTTTACTCAAATTAATCTTCTTACAACTTAGACCATTTTTGGACCATAACGGAAAATTTTCAGTACCCACAACCTTCAATTACATTGATTTCAGTACAGAGTTCTCCTACTCTTGAATACAAATTGAAGTTGCTTTTTTATTACATTCATAAAGAAAACTTGAAAGTACTGATTAAAGCAAATAAACTTGGGGCATAGTCAGGTGTTCCTGCCTCCCCTCCTAGAGCTTGTGGAAGCCTCTGATGCCAAAGTAGGCCCAACCTGCACCTCTCCATCGAGCCAAGCTATGCACTCATCAGAGAGGGTGCAACTGAAAGTGGAAGCGAGGGCCAGAAGCTCTCTCATCCTACATGCTGTGGCATACCGAGCCAAATGTGAGCCTCGAATTGGAAATGCAGTGGGGTACTCTAACCCATCTTCCGGGCAAGTCTGATCATGCCCAAATTGGCGCCGAATTCGGAACGGGAAGTAAAAAACGCAGTGTGTCAGGCCAATCAGCTGAATGCCCGGTTGCCTAGACATATTGTAGCTCATCGTTGGTAGATTAAGCCAGGGGTAGCGCCAAGCAATGTTGATGGCAGATAGGCTGCACATCCATTCGCACCACCATCCTTCATCTGGGGCATCAACTAGTCGTTGCCGGAAGAAATAGTAGCATGCTAAACATGCTAGGCATGAGTCCACCACTCTCAAATTGACCATCAACCATATCTGGGGAGGGATGAAAAATGAGAGATTAAAGAATAAAGAGGTGTACGTGAAGAGAAAAGAGAGAAAAAGGTTTTGAGAGAAAAATAGAGCTTGAGGGCCGAGTGTTGTGAGAAATATATGTGAGATAGGGGAAACATTACCTGCAGCAGTAGTGGACTCCCCGCAAATCTAGTCGTCTCCCCGCGATGGAAGGCATCCAAACCCATCAGTGTCTCAGCTATTGTCATAGCAATGCACCTTTTGCCCTCTTTTAACCCTTGGGCAACCTCAATCAAACGGACGCTAGACCCACCGGAGCCTGGGGCAAGCAAGAAATGAGACAACATGCACAAGCAAAGCGCATGTCGCCGAAGACCCTGCCAGTGGTGATCGCCGCGGTCACCAACATCAGAAAACCGATGAATCAAGCTGGGGATGTCCAATTCTCCTTCGCGAATCAAAGACCGAGCGTCATGCAAAGTGAACGCGCACATCCGTAGTAAGGCATGGATGTGGCCAAAACGGAATTGGGGCAAGATCTCTTCATCACGCTGAGATTCCATTAAAGCTTGGAAATCTTCAAAAGTGAGACATATCTCTTATCCACCAAAGCTAAAAACATGAGTTACCGGATTCCAACACCTAGCCGTGGCATAGAGGAATGGAAAACGCAGCATGGTGCGGCTCAGCGTGGATAGTGCATTTATTCCAAAACCCCAAAAATTTAACTTTTCCGAGCCATCCAAGTTTGCAATCCAATTTGTGAGCTTTTGGGCAAGAAATGCTTCTATTTGGGGCAAAAACTGAGTTAGAATAAAGGGACCATGAAGCTAGAACCTTTATAGAAGATAAGGAAGTGAGTGGAGGACAAATGTCGACGTTTCGGAGGTTCTGCCATCGATGGCCGGCAGCAGCACAGTGATGGCCGGCAGGGGGTCATCAATGGCCGGCAGGTTATTCCCCATGGCCGGCAGCCCCTTTTTGGTGTTCACTGACCTCCTGTGTGAAGATTTAGCTGTTTTCAGTAGTTGAATTATGTTATCGGTACCCTTCGGGGTCTTCTTTTGATTCTTTTCGGGCTTGACATGTCCGTTTAAGTTGTATGTATGTTATTATCGAGTTATTGCACCTTTTTTTATCGAGTTGTACGCTTGTTGTTTATCGAGTCCTTGCAATTTGCTTATCAAGTTATGTTTACTTTGTTTGGCCTGTGAGGCCTTGTGTTGTTTATCGAGTCGTTCTTTGTTCTTTCGGTGGTTAGTTGGTTCACTACCTGATTAAGACCAATGCATTTTGTATGTGTAGTTTTCAAACAAAGATCAATCTCATTTTTGTGCTGCGTGATGCGATGCGATGCTTAAAATGTAAAATGCAACACTTTTTAAACAAAAGCTGTTTTCATTCCATCATGGTTTCTTTTGCAAAGGAGTACAAGTTTTAAAGAAAATAAAACTGCCTAAGGCTGTACAAAGTGAAAAAACAACTAGCAAAAAGAAAACAAAGCAAAAAGTATCTAAACTGGTGCCGTCTATCTCAAGATCGAGAGGCCCTCTTCGTCCTCTTCCTCGGTCGAGCGGCCTCTGGAGCACTGTCGCCGTCGGCTCCACTGTCTGAAGCTGGATCAGAGCCTGAACCGGAACCCCCCTCAGTCTCTCCAGACTCACTATCTGCAGGATCCGAGCCAGCATCGCCATCTCCCCCATTAGATGACTCGGACTGTCGACTCGCTGCCTCAGTCTCCTCGCTCATCTCATCATCATCATCGCCCAAAACGGGCTCTGAAGGACCACTCTCGCTGCGGGTGCCTCTAGCTCTACCTAGGTCGCTTGTCTGAGCCTATCTCCCTCTCCTCTCTGCTGCTGGGGGAGGCGCTGAAGGTTCTGTCTCTGCTCCTACTGGGGTGTGTGACGGGGCTGGCATCTCAAAAGGAATCTGAAAATGGCCATTTATGATAATGCATTAGTCTGTGCATGTGGGATGCAAAAGATGAGGTGCCGTGAGCAGTAAATGATTGTAGACGATGTGCTATGAACAGTGGATTTGCAGTGAATATATGTCGTGGGCAGTGTGCGGAAATAGTGTATCGATACAGTGTTGTGTAGTGTATCAGATTAGTGAAGCATCGAGCAGCTGCAGTGCTAATGTGTTAGCAGAAAGACTGTGTGGCATTGAAATGCAAATTGAAAATTACCAGGATCCGATAGAGGCTGAACAGATCTAAGCTCGTTTGCACCATGTCTGTCAAGGAAGCCACGAGCTCAAGGGCCAACCCCGTGTACTCAATGGGTGCCTGCAAGTGCATTGAAGGGATCAGTATTCTATAAAGCATAGTTGAAAGGAAGTAAATATGCAAAATGTAAAGTTCGGTGCATACCGGAGTCGGGCCTCGAATCTCAACAAGTGCATGACCAGCTGGTGCAAGCTCAATGGGGATCTGGCAAGTCTCTCCAGAACGTCTCTGGTAACTCACTGTAGTTGGCAGCTCTGGCCATCCAGTCTCCTACCTCGCCTCAGGATCTCTCCTCTTACGAGATCTGGTCACTCTGCCTCTCCCTCTCGCAGCTGGAGCTCTCGCTCCCTCACCTCTGCGAACGCCGGTCAGAGGCGGCATCAGATGCGTCTGAATGAAGGTCGCGTAGTCGCCCTCCATGCAAAAATGGTCTGTGTCTAGTCCTACCATGAACTCGATCACCTCATCCTCAGAAAGCCTGTGTGTCTCTCTCATAGATGCGAGAGGTGCCATTGGTATATACGGGACAGGAAAGCTCAAGGTTAGGCGCACAAAGCGCTCGCTCAAGAACCAAGCGGACAGATCGGTCCCTCCAGGAGGATGTGGTAGCGAGCCACAACCCTAGAAGTCTCATATGCGAATCTGGCCCCTAATAGTATGACGTCCCATGGCTGCCATGCGATCTGAAGATGAGAAAATGAACAGATGATTAGTCATTGTCAATTGACTACTGTGTGTATCAAACTAATCAAAAAGTAGTATGACTATATTTTGGGTTACCTCGCACGCCGTAACTATGTCAAAATACTGTCAGAAGAACATGAAGTTCTCTCACCAATAGCCGCCGATCAAAGTCCCGCACATCTGGGAGGTCGAGCTCATGTATCCGTAGAGAGTGGTGAGACCAGCTCCACCCCAGTCGTAGAACGGGACTTACTGCAGCACCACCAATGCGCTGAGAAAATACAAACCGACAGTATTCCACCTGTTCGAGAACAAGGTGGTACCAAAGAGAAACATGAGAAAGCCTCTGGCACACTACTCGGTTTGCTCAATAGTCTCAGGCTCGACTCCTCTGAATTTCTCCTCAAACCAGCTATATCGGACCATACCTGCCCGAAGTGTCGATGGTTGTGCCCCGAGAAGTGCAGCCCATGCAGCCTCCCACTCTCCCATGTCAGGATTGAGGGGAATCAGATCACCTCCTACACCTAAGCCAGTGATCATGGCAAAGTCGTGAGGAGTCATCGTCATCTCCCCCGCGAAGGAGAAGTGGAAGGAGTCGGTGGTATCCCACCACCTCTCCACAAGAGCCCCTAAAAGAGGGCGGCTCGCTGTGATCCATGTCAAGCTGGAGCAAAATAGATCGAAGCCGGTCCCATCAATGATGTCACGGACTCCAGCTGGAAGCTCCTCATACCAATCCCGAACAGTCGTGGCACCGTAGCCTCGGAAGGAGGATCCATCCTGTGTAAATGCATGTGATGCAATTAGATCAAAGCGCAATTGAAGTACAATTGAATGCAGAGCAGTGACGTATGAAGTACAGTTGAATGCAGAGCAATGATGTATGAAGTACAGTAGAATGCAGAGCAGTGATGTATGAAATACAGTTGAATGTGAAGCAGTAGTGTATGAAATACAGTCAGATCAAGGCATGTGATGCGATCAAATCAAAGCAATGCAAGAAATGTAACAATTAAAGATGGTATTACAAAAAAGTGAAGTTTGTACCTCTACGGCTATGGCCGACAAGTGAGACATAGGCTCTCTCAGTAAGAGGCCGTCTGGCACGTCCTCGGCGAAATCAGTGAAGGCCTTGATGCCTCCCGCAACTGGTATAATGTGCGTCTCGGGGTGGTACCTCGTCGGATCGAATGGGCGAATGCTCGGTGGTAATGGCTCGGGCTCAATCGCAGGCTCGGCCTCGAAGTCCATTGCAAACTCTACTGGAGGTAGTGCGGGGAAGCCCCCGTTATGTGGGACATCGTCTGCCATCTGAAATGGATGCAAAATGAGCAAAAATGAGCAAAAGTGAGCAAAAATGGGGAAAAGGGTGAAGCTTTGAACAAATCAAACCCTAGGAGAGAGAAAAATTCAAATAAAGTTGAAACCCGAGAAAATTGAACTAACCTTGCAAGAAACTCGAGGGGAGTCGACCTTGAATGGTGGAAATGATGAAAGAGGCGTCTAAATCAAATTTTGATCGGTTCAAATCGAAGAGAACAAGAGGGTTTTCGCAAAGAAAATGTTTTTAGGGTGTTGAGAAACACATAGAACGCGCGGATCTAGAGAGAAGGCACACCTAAAGGGCAAGGGAAATGTTTTTTGTGCAAGGGTTTGTAAGCAAATGAAGTGGTTTTGGGTATACTTAAAGAGCCACGGGTCAAAAGACATTTCTGCCCCAATCTACCATCGATGGCCGGCAGTGGCCACTGATGGCCGGCAGGGGGCCGGCAGCTTCCCCTGATGGCTGGCAGGCCTCCACCAGCTTCCCCTGCATCTTTTACCTGGGTATGTGTCCTTGGGTTCCAAGAAATGCAGGGTATGTTCAAAATTTGATTCACGATACATCCGCGGAAGCCAAGAATCACATTCGCAGTGCACGAAGGTCATCGCCTTTCAACCCACACGAGGTGTATCCTTTTAAGCATGGTGCAACTCTCCGAGAGGTAAATCGGGAGTTGCCCTTGAATTGTTTCTATTATATACTTTTGTTGTGGCATAGAAAAAAACATCGCTTTTATTGATGCATGGGGTATGCATTTTGAATAGTTGCATTGAACGTGCATTACCATTTTGCATTGGATATGCACTATTGATTATCTTGCATTGAGTATGCACCGTTGATTATCTTGCATTGAGTATGCATTGTTGATTCTTTTGCATTGAGTATGCACCGTTCCACTTGCATTGCTATGCACGTTCTAGTTGCATTGTTATGCACTGTTTCACTTGTATTGCTATGCACTTTTCACTTGCATTGCTATGCACGTTCCAGTTGCATTGTTATGCACCGTCCCACTTGCATTGTTGTATTGCTATGCACTTTTCACTTGCATTGCTATGCCCTTTTCACTTGCATTGTTATGCACCGTTCCACTTGCACATTGTATATGCACGTGTTTATCTCGCATTGAGATTATATCTTGATGTAACATGAAACATGTGTTTCTATTATATTGTACTTGTCAAAGTTTCTCTTTTGTGCAGGCACGATATTGTATGTACGGTTCATTTGAAGCTGGCACAACCAGACGATGTTGTATGTGTGTTTTAGTCAGATGAACTCCAGGTAAGATCATTCCTGCTCCCTCGAACTCTCTCTTTGATAGAAACATTCAAGTACGCCTGATGTTTACTCTAGCATCTTCCGGTGTTTCCACCGTACCCTTCTCCTCTCGCGTTTGACATGCGTTTGGACGTACCCTTCTCCTCTCGCGTTTGATACACGTTTGGACATACCCTTCTCCTCTCGCATTTGACACGCATTTGGACGTACCCTTCTCCTCTCGCTTTTGACACACGTTTGGACGTACCCTTCTCCTCTCGCGTTTGATATGCGTTTGGACGTACCCTTTCTCCTCTCGCATTTGACATGCGTTTGGACGTACCCTTCTCCTCTCGCGTTTGACACGCATTTGGACGTACCCTTCTCCTCTCGCGTTTGACATGCATGTGGACGTACCCTTCTCCTCTCGCATTTGACATGCGTTTGGACGTACCCTTTCTCCTCTCGCGTTTGACATGCGTTTGGACGTACCCTTCTCCTCTCGCGTTTGACATGCGTTTGGACGTACCCTTCTCCTCTCGTGTTTGACATGCGTTTGGACGTGCTTTTCTCCTCTCGCGTTTCACACGTGTCTGGATGCCTTTCTCCTCTCGCGTTTGACACGCGTTTGGATGACTGCGCTTTCTTGCACAGTCCCTCTCCTTTCGCGTTTGATACGCTAAGAGGTGTTTAGTTTAGGACTTTGGGTGTTCCCGATAATTGCTTCTGGTCATTCCTATGTGGTCTGTGGTTAAGATTACAAATAATTTTCTTACATCCTTTCTGTTGAAATTTGTGAGACTTCTGCAACTTGTTGGTTTGCTTAAATTGTTGTATTTATTTTGCATAAATGCTTCATTATAGCTTTCTTTGCATAATCATAAGTTATGCTCTCACATCATGCATGTCATTTGCATTTTGCCCCTGCCTGCGGGCGCATCTATTTTGGTTATATTGAATGTTTGCCAGAGTCTTCGGCCTTGTCAAAAATGGGTCGTCTTTGGACTTTGACATTCACTCCCGTCACTTTGTGACTTTCGAGTTCTGTCAAAGAGGGGCAACTGTAGACACCCCATTTTTGACCGTCCTCAAGACTTGGTTGTGCTTGCAGATACATCCAGCAACAAGTTTGGTTGTTCACGGAGCATTCGAACTTTGTAGCGGAACATCACAGGTTTGAGCTTTCCAAACCCTATTTCATTTCTGCCCCATCTTTGGACCATGCTTTGGTCCCTCCCTATTACTTGTTTTAGTGCACTGCTGGCCATGATCAAGGGCTGCCGGCTATGGTCTAAGCCTTACCGGCCATTGATGAGGCCTGCTGGCCATCAATGAGGCACTGCCGGCCACCACTGATGGCCGGCCGGCCACCATGTTTCAACAGATAGTATTTTAGATATTTTGAGCCAACTGTGGCTCACTGAGCCATCCTCCATATACGTGTATGGATGGATGGAGGCAAGTTTAAGCTTGTCAAGCAAGCTTTTGCTTGCATTGCCTATATAAGGGGAGGTGCCTCCCCCTTCTCAAGGGTTTAGAAAATTTTAGAGACAAAATATCTCTCACTCTAGAATTCTCACTCTCTCTCTCTCTCTCTCTATATATATATATATTGTGCTTAATAGTGCTTTAAAGTGTTGTTTCTTCACACTTTTGTACACAAACACCTACTCAAACACCTTCACTTTGGAGCTGAGGTCCCTTGGAGCTTGTTTTAAGGTCTTAGCATTGGTTTTGGTCCAAAATTTGTTGCTGAAGTTGCTGTCTTGCCAGTGTGCTTCAAGGGTGAGTGTTTTCCCTCTTTAAGCTTTATTTTGATCAAGTGTTTGGCCACCTTTGCATGTTGTTTTAGGCCTAGCTTTCAACTACAAAAACCTTTGTTTTTAAGTGTTAAAAATGGTTGTTTGAGGCCTTGTTTGAGTTAGGGGTGGCTTACCCCCTTTTGTGGCTTATTTTGCTTTGCTTGGAGCCATGCTTTAAAGCCTTTGAGATCACCTTTTCTTGGCCTTTTAACCACTGAATTCCAAAGGAATTTCAGTGGTAGAAAGTGGGTTTTGGGACTCAAAATAGGAGAGGGTGGTCCCCTCTCCTTGTATTCTTGGTTGCTTGTGTTGATGGCCTAATACATGAGCTTGTATTTCTCCCTTTTTGACGCTTAGTCCAAGCATGTTTTAGTGACTTTTTGGACCTGCCATAACTCTGTCTTTGATTAGTTTGGTCATTGGTTGCTTACATCTAATACTTGTAGTGTAATCCTACTTGTTGGCCTAACATGCTTCATGCTTTAGTTCATCATTCTAACATGTGTTAGCTTTGCTCCAGCACATTTTTGCCACTGATCTAACATGCTTAAGGTCTGTTTTAATTGGTCTTGGTCATATATGCTTAGCTTTGTATAGCTATAGTGTAGTTGGGCTTCACTAGCTTTGTGTTTGAGGTCCCTAACATGCTTTGAATATGATGATTGCATGCCTTAACTTCATTTCTCACATGATTTCAGTGTATATAGCATGGTCACACTCTCACATGTTCCACTCTTTTAATGCTTTTGAGAGATGTGCCTTATGCCTTATTTGTGAGCCAATACGTATGCATGCTTGTTTAAGCTTTTGGGCTATCATTTCAGCATGTTTTGGCCTTTGATTTGGCATGGTTGAGCTCTGTCCAGAGCTGGGTTGGTTGTTTAGGCTGTGTATTGCATGCTTCTTGTGTATTGCTCTTTACTAGCCTTATGCTTTGGGCCCTCTAGCATGCTTTATTTATGATGTTAGCATGATATGCATTGTTTAACATATGATTTCAGAGAATATACCTCTGTCATACTCTCATATATATCACTCTTTCAATGCGTTTAAGAGTCGAGCTTTGTGTCTTGCTTGCGAGCCATAACTTGAGCATGCTTTTCTTGCTTCTTGTGCTTAAGTTTCATCACATTTCAGCCACTATTTTGGTATGCATGAGGTCTGTTTGGGGCTGGTTCAGTCCATTGAGCATTGTATTGCATGGTCCTACTGTTGTATCCTTCGCTAGTTTTGACGCTTAAGTCTCTTAACATTTTGTGCATGCGTTGTTTGCATGGTCATTCCCGGACATTCCCCTCTCGTACCCAAGTTCCCGAGCCGAGGCAACTTTGGTGATGACGGACACAAGGCCTTTGGCACGAGTCAGGGTTTCCTAGATTTCCCCAAAACAAAATATTTAGGTAGCGACTCTGAAATCTGGCAAAGCAATCCATGTTTGGCACTTTTTGATTAAAATCGATTTTCCAAAACGATTTGCCGGATTTGGACTCTTTGGTGATTTATCAGTCTTACATTGCACTTTGTGAGATTAGATTCAGAACCATGACAGGAGTCCAAACTGTAGTAGCTAGAACCAAATCCGCGCCCTCTCCGAAAAGGGGCGCACGGAGAGAGTTCGGGCGATCTACAGTTTCTAGCGACCTTTATGATTGGAGGAATAGGTGATTTGTCTTTCATTGCATTTATTGATTTTTGGTCTAATCGTGTCCAAAACCATCACGCAATCAACTTGTAACCATTGATGGTTTCGGAATCGAATCCGTTCTTCTCTTGAGTTTCTCTATGATAGAGAAGAGCAGAAGGGGCAAACATGGTTTAAAACTGCTCTGTCTGCACTGTTTTCACCTTAGAACACAAAAATATTTTTCTACAAGAAAATAGGGCACGATCAAAACTTCTTGGGCCCGGCCGGGCCTCATTGGGGGCCGGTCGGGCTCCAATGTTTGGTAAACAGAGTACTTTAACAGAAGGCAATGGCTGAAGGTGAAACAGAGCAGTTTCTGCAGACCATTTTCATTAACGCGTATACGATTCTTGTGCATCATTTAAATATTTTGTTGTAATATTATTACTGTTTTAAATATTTTGTTGTAATAAATTAGATAGCTAGTTAGTTATTCATTATTCATTCGGATTTGTAATAGTTAGTTTAATTCGAACACTAGACATTCAGACCCTCTTGCATTAGGGAAAAATATGTAATAATTATGTATGTCTTCCAACCCCCATTTCTTTCTCCCATTTATTTATTCATTTATGATGGATAGCATAGAACATCATGTTTTAATTAGCATTTCCCATGACTTGCATCCATTCGTTTTGCATACATAAGGTTTCGGCTCATCATACTAATCGATGTCAAAATCAAATTCCTTATTCGAATAAGTGCTTTACGCATGCCTTGAATTGACTCACATGCCATGTTTGGAAGTCGAATCCGATAGTTGCATTTTGCATGTGTTGCATTAGTCATTCACATTGTTAGGATCATGTATTTTTTCTAACTATTTTTTTTTTCTTTTGGCTTGCCTCGGTTGTGTTGCTTTAGCATATTGCATGAATGTTAGTGTTACCATATCGAGCATATTTTCCATGAGGCTAAGTGCTTAAGTGATATACCTGTTTGAATGCCGATGGATGAAGTCTAATTACTTAAATTGGGATGTTTTGACTAATGTATACAAGTTCACCTTTTTAAGTGACGCGTATTCAAAACTTTTTTTCAAAACAAACATAAGATCAAAGTGTTCCAACTTTTGCAAATTAGTCTATACTTGTGTGCATCACATAGTAAAATTAGCATAAATAATCGAAATAAGAGCATATAATGTAAATAAGAATCGCATCATGATTAGTAGAGACCGATCTTTGATCGAGTGAGTGGGGTGCTCAATTCATGACCTTCCCCTCTCATACCTCAATTCCCTAGCCGAGACACTTTGGTGTTGACGGACTAATGGCCTTTTGGCACGAGTCACGGGTTTCCTGAATTGCCTAAAAATATTTAGGTAGCAACTTTGAAATCTATCAATGTAGTCTATTTTTGGCATTTTTTGATTAAAAATTAATTTTCTAAAAAGGTTTGCCGTATTTAGACTCTTTTGTGTTTCTCCATTTCACATTGCACTTGTGGGACCAGATTCAGAACCACAGGAGTCCGAACTGTAGGGCTATCATGTCCGAGGAGACTAAACCCCTCCGAGGAGCACGAAAAGTAAGCTACAATTTCTAGTGATTCTACTGGGGACTTAGAGAACTTGACTCAAAATTCATGATGTGAAATTTTATCTACACTTATATGTTCTTTGCATTGCACTTTGCGTTGTTAATTTAAGTCACTGTGTTTTCCATCTGCTATTCGTGGACAATTTGCCGGAGGCTTGCCCAAAAGCTTGCCAAAAGGCTGACCGATCGTGGGCTTTGCCATATTGGAAACACAACCCTTGGATCTGGACTACTGATGTACCGCTTGATCTTTCTTTTACTTCTCGGTGTTAGATGTGAGAGGTATATTAAGTAGTCTTGCTGAGGTACCCTTTTGACCATTCGACCTAACTGCATATCGTAAAGCCATAGCGATTGTTCCAAACTAAGACCAGATGCTTACCTATATATACAGGATGTTACGAAACTACTTGCTTGAAGTAGTGCAACCTAAATCATGTCAAAATCTAGGACAGGGTAACCCTACCCCCATATAGGGGTGTTTTGGTTCTTTTACCTGGTATGTGTTTTTACAGTGAGACTGTACAAGAAGGTTCATATCAATGGTACAAAGTGATATCAGTTTGGGGGCAAAGATCAGTGAGAAATACCACTGTGATTATATCTATTGCAATTTGGATCGAAGTGCTGTCCAATTGTTGATTGCTTTCTTTCTTTTCTTTTGCTAGGTAGTTTACATCATAGCTTCAAAAAGGCCCGATATCGCCCAAGTTGTCTAGACTCGCTCTGGCAGACTTTACAAAACTCAAGATCTTGTTGGTGGACAGCCAATGTTAGTCTCACTTCCACTGGTTGTTCGACGAAGAAGGAACAGGCAGTTGGCAGCACCGGCACAGAACGCCCAGCAAACACCTGTCTGTTCCCACCTATTCAGCTCACCAATATCTAGTTCACCCAGACTAGTAATGGCACAGAACGTAAAAGAAGTTGCTGCCATGATGGCAGCATTCCAAAGAACCATGGATATCGTGAATCAAAGGATGGCCACACAGGAGAAAATTATCGCTGATCTACGATGCCCATCTGGGGCATCAGCATCTACCGTGTAACCAGTCCCAACTGCCTAGCCAAATCTTGATCCACCACCACCAATTGAAAACCCACGAGTCCTGGATCCTCAGGAGATGTTTGCACAAGTTCCAACTTATAGGCCTCTGGCACAACCCCATAGGGGACTCTTTCCCTTTGATATCAATAATATTGATCCGGCCATGATCAAGATTGCTAGGGTAGAGAAAGCGCTGAAAAAGTCCCAAGGCTTCAATTTCATTTCAGATATTGAAGACGGCTACACCGAGATTGCTAGAAAAATTCAAAATGCCTCATATTGATAGATTTGATGGGAGTGGGGACTCGATTGTGCATGTTTGCCTATTTTCAAATGTACTGAGGCCGATGGGCCTGTCACGAGCTCAGAAATTGTCCTTGTTTGGCAGAACTTTGTTAAATGTGGTGGCTATTTGATATGCCAAGCTGAAGGATTCTATGAAAAGGAATTAGGAGGAGCTGTCTGAGGGGTTCGTTAACCAGTATTCATATAACACTCAAATAGAGGTGACCATCAGTGAGCTAGAAGCAACTACGCAGAACCCCAAAGAACCTTTCATCGACTTTGTCACCAGATAGAGGGCAAAGGCAGCTAGGATGACAAATAAACCCTCGAAAAGGGAGCAAGTCTGGCTAGTGGTCCAGAATCTTGAGCCGGATATGTTGCAAAGAATGATAGTGGCGCCATTGTCCACATTTGCTTCTCTACACGAATTTGGGGTCCATATTGAAAGTACATTCAAGAAAGGCATCATCCATAGAACCAGCAAACTTGCAAGAAAGCCATTCACCAGGAATACCAATGCTAGCAATAGCACTATTCCACAGCCTGCAAATGTTCATACTGTTGTCACAGCAGCCAAAATGGCCAATCCCTTTGCCGCAACAACCTCACAACCCACATAACCCACCAGTCCAAGCCGCAACCAAAGAAATTTTACCTCCCTCCATATGAGCCCAGCCCACGCCCTCAAACTGCTAATGAAAAAGGGGCACCTCAAACCCCTCGACCCTCGACCCTCGACCTCTCCCTAACCCACTACCACCTAGACATAACCCCGCCTAGTACTACATTTTCCACCAACAGCACGGTCACCGTACTAACCGTTTCTACCGCTTACATCATGAGATCCAAGATCTTATTGACAATAAAATCATCGCCCCACCTGCCAAACCAAACGTGACCACCAACCCACTTTCCATCCATAACTAAGTCCCACCACCTAGAAACATTAACCTAATCCATACACTACTATCCACCTTTAACCCCAGTGCATATATTACCCCATCCCACCTACCAAATCCTGAGGTGGTTATTCCAGAAAGCACAAATATGTGCATGATAGACATAACACCTCAAACCCAACCAAGGCCTGTGGTAGCAGAGGAGGAGGAGGAGGAGAAGAAGAATGCACTAGAGAAGGGGTTGTCGGATACCCAAGTTATAGAGAAAAGGGCCTCACTCGCAGAATAGTATGACCCCAGTCAGTACATTGTGGTTGTTGATCAGCCAAAGCCAATAGTCATACTGCCGGACTTCCTCAGCATCAATGCCCTTGGGGAAGACGAGCTAGGGCAAAATTAGAATGATTGGCCTGAACAAGGTCTTAATCACTTGGCCGAATTAGAAGAGGATCTAGCAGAGCTGGAGGAAGATATAGAGAACCTTTATGTCTTTGAAGAAGAGGATATAGTTAGTGTACAAATTGGGTGGTGGGATCCAAGCCAACCCGAAACCAGCAATGGGTGGTTGAGTGAAAAGGAATTGAACATGGAGGAGCAAACAAAGGAGATTACGAAAAAAGAGGAGGTTGGTGATAACAGTACGATTGAAGCTGTGCCTGTGACTGAGGCCATGCCTATAACTGACAAGGAACGAGAGTTGGAATAGTTCCAACGAGAAAGAATTGAAGAAATCCAGAGAAAGGTAGCCCTGGAGCAGGGAAAAAGGAATAGAAAAGAAAAGGCCGAGCCGACAGCGGACAATGTCCAAAACATGGAGAAGCCTGAATGGGAACCCAGTGACAAGAAAAGAATGCCAAAGAAGCTCAGGAAGTACCAGAATGCAAAAACCAAAACTGTTATGAAAGAGGAGTGATATAATGACAGGAGGTGTGATGTAAACATGCTCCAGGTATAACCTGATAATGGCCTGGCCATGGCAGTAGGAGAGTGGTGGGAAGACAATGATCTAAGCCATGCATATACTGATGAAGGGTATAAGGATGACACCCTTGATGATACATGGTATCCATAATCTTCCGAGAGAGAGGCTAAGAAATCAAAAAAGAAAGACGTTGAAAAAGACCTGGTCTTGAAACAGCTCAAGAAGATTCTGGCAGACATATCAATCTGGGGGCTACTGATGGCTTCCGGGGAACATAGGTAGGCGTTACTGGAGGCCATGAATAGAACGAAGCTGCCCATCGACACCACCATTGACCAACTGGTGTCGTTGGTCACATCCGGGGACGTTACGCCCGTGATAGCCTTTATAGATAAAAAAGTTGCCACCTGAGGGTGCGAACCACAACAGACCCCTATACATGACACTGGAGAGCAGGAAGAAATGGATCCCGGTGGTACTAATGGATACCGGCTCGGCGATTAATGTATGTCCGGCAAGGACTGCTTATGCTATAGGTTTGAAGCCAGTTGACTTCACGCCTACAACTCAAGTTGTTCAAGCCTATGACAACACTAGTCAAGAAGTCATGGAGACCTTTAAAAGCCACATATTGATCGACCCATCTGAACATGAGGTTGAATTCCATGTTATGGACGTACTGACAACTTTCAATCTACTTTTGGGAAGGCCATGGCTACATCAGATGAAGGCAGTGTCATCCACAATTCACTAGCTGGTAAAATATCCATTTAAAGGTGGAATTGCTACTATCTATGGCAATTCTGTGATACATCCTCCTCAAGGAACTACCACGCCCTTGTTGGAAATCATACATGGAGGAAATGACGTGTTCCTTTCCGGTTTATCCTTGGCAGAGGCCCAGCTGGTCCAAACTATCATGGTAGAAGACGATGGGAATTACGTGAGCACCCAATCCATTTACATGATAAACAAACAAGGGCATATTCCTGGATCAGGACTAGGCAGGAGTGGAAGGCAATGACGTACTATTGCCAAATAGATGAGTCACAACCCCCATGCTTTTGGGCTGGGGTACAAGCCTACTGCCGAAGACTGGAAAAGGAATGGAGATGAGTTGAGAGGGAGACTTAAAGCAAACAGGACTGGGAGGAAGTATAAATTAGTCCACAAGCCAATTTGGGGAACCTTAAACGGACGCTTTGTCTGCCAAAGGGAAGATTTCCCATTTTGTGGATTTCTAGAGCCTTGGTTTGACCGAGAAATAAAGACAAGGTACCCGGGGTTCGAGATCTTCTTTGGGCACCAGTTACCAGAAGAAGAGGATAAGCAGACGAACCTCAGCATCAATACAAATCAAGACAGGACTGCAAGCTTGGACATTGATGAGGAAGAGCTGTTGGGGAAAGCACTGGCTGATCTACTAGCAGGTTCCAATGTTGGGGCTAAGCCCGTCAACTTGGGGGATAGTTTTACTATCTTTATGATCGAGGATAAACTAGGAGCAGATTTCACTGGTCTCATCGTGGACGCGTTTGAGGCTCCACGCCTAGTCTAGCAATTTGAGAAGAGCACCATCAGCAGTTCTGAATCGGATAAGGAGTCCGAATCTAATTCCACTGTCAGAGTTAGATTCGAGTTCTTCTGAGTCTGGTACTTCCAGGAGTGGTAACTCGGATACCAAGGTCCTGTCTAGGTCGTCTTTCAATTTTTCTTTTGAGTCCACTGTAATCGAAGATTCGAACTTTTTATATGGAAATGCTGTAGATTTCACTTACTTCTGTATGCCTTTGGTTTGTTGTACTGATCTTGATTTTCAAAATTTTGACTTAAACGAAGAAGAAGAAATTCCTCGGCATTGAAAACCTTGGTCGATCGAGAGGAGGAGAGGCATGTTAAGCCCTGTACAGATGAAATCATTGCCATTAATGTGAGTACTGAGAAGGATCCCCGCTTGGTCCAAATCGGGTCCACGTTGTCTTCAGAGGAATACGAGCGTTTAATCACTTATTAAAAGATTTCAAAGATCTTTTCGCGTGGTCCTACGAAGACATGCCTGGAATTGATCCTGAGATTGTATAACACCGGATCCCTCTTGACCCTGAGGCCTGACTAGTTAAGCAGAAACTGTGCAGAGTCCGTCCAGATTAAGCATTGAAGATTAAGGAGGAAGGTCACCAAACAGATTGATGCGGGCTTCTTGATGGTATCTGAGTACCGGACTTGGCTGGCTAATATCATTAAGGTTCAAAAGAAGAATGGCAGAATCAGAGTCTGCGTTGACTTCCAAGATCTGAACAGAGCTAGCCCGAAGGATGACTTTCCATTGTCGCACATCGACGAGTTGGTAGACTTTACAGCTGGCCATGTGTTGCTTTCGTTCATGGATGGGTTTTCCAGGTATAATCAGATCTTGATAGCACCGAAAGACAGAGAAATGACTGTTTTCACCACTCCATGGGGTATCTACTGCTATCCAGTCATGCCTTTTGGGATGAAAAATACAGGGGCTACCTATCAGAGGACTGTAACTACAATCTTGCACGACATGATCCATAAAGGGGTTGAGGTGTATGTGGACGATATTATTGTCAAGTCTAAGGAGCAAGAAGGCCACTACGCCGCACTGGAAAAATTCTTCGAACAGATCAGGGAGTATAGACTGAGGTTAAACCCACAAAAATGCACCTTTGGGATGACTGCAGGGAAAATACTAGGATTTCTAATTACGCAGAGGGGAATTGAAGTAGATCCTTCTAAAATCAAGGCCATCATAGAAATGCCACCACCAAGGACTGAAAAGGAGGTGCGCAGCTTTCTAGGTAAAGTGCAATTCATAAAATGGTTTATCTCAAAATTAACCTTGACTTGTTAACCACTGTTTGATCTCTTAAAGAAAGGGAAGAATTTCCAATGGGATGATCAATGCCAATTTGCCTTCGAGCATGTCAAGCAATACTTGCAGAATCCACCTGTGTTGTCACCACCAAAACTGGGGAAACCACTGATCTCGTACCTATCGGTGACAAATTCAACCATGGCGTGCATGCTAGCTCAAGAATCAAAGGCTAAAGTGGAAAAGGCCATCTACTATCTGAGCAAGAAGATGCTAAAGTACAAGACCCGCTACACTCCCCTCGAGGAAGCTTGCTTGGCTTTGGTATGGGCAACGAAGAAGTTAAGGCACTACTTGTTAGCTCACTCTGTAATTCTGGTTTCGAGACTAAATCTCATCAAATATCTCTTTGAGAGACCAACGCTTATGGGTATGTTAGCTCATTGGTTGCTTCTCCTCTGAGTTTTATCTCAAGTATGTTACACGCAAATCTGTCAAAGAAAGAGCAGTAGCTGAATTTTTGGCAAACCACCTAGTGGAAGGAGATGAGGCGGTAGAGTATCTATTCCCAGATGAAAACATTCTGCAAGTTGAAGATAAAACGTGGACAATGTACTTTGACAGAGCAGCTAATCAGTACGGTTATGGAATAGGTGTGTTGCTGATAGCACTCGATGATTCCCATATACCCTTAGCTTTCAAACTCTGGTTCAAAGTGTCCAATAATGAAGCAAAATACGAGGCTTGTATAGCTGGATTGGAAGCTACCCTAGAACTAGGGGCAATAAGGTTGGACGTCATTGGGGACTCGAACTTGGTTGTTTCTCAACCCAACGGGGATTGACGGGTCAAGGAAGAGAACATGAAGGTTTTTCATTAGACCTTCGATGTCCTGATTCTGAGGTTTGAAAAGTTAACATTCACACATCTCCTAAGGGAGAATAATCGGTTCTCTGATGCATTAAGAACTCTATCTTTTATGGTAGACATCCCCCTTGGAGTCAAGATGCGTCCGATTATCATTGAACAGAGATATACGCCTACTTATCAGACCATTGCCGCAATAGATGAGGTTCAAGACAAGAACTGGTATTATGACATTTGGAATTTTTCAGAAAATGAGACGTATCCACCAGGGGCAAATGCCAAAGATAAAAGGGGATACGGCGCTTGGCCGTCCAATTCATCTTCTACAGGGGTACGCTGTACAAAAAAGGTCATCTAGGAATACACAAACTTTGTGTTGAAGAAGAGGAATCAAGGTGTCTCATGGAGGCCATCCACGAAGGAGAGTGTGGAGCACTTATGAATGGTGTGATGCTGGCTCAAAAAATCCTTAGGCAAGGCTATTATTGGTCAACTATGAAGAAAGATTGTATCAGTTTTGTTCAACGATAAGGATTGTATTGGTTTTGTTTGGCGATGCCATAAATGTCAAATCCATGCTAATTGCAATATTCTACCATCAAAGCTCTATAACATGACTTCACCGTTACCTTTTTCAGTCTGGGGAATCGATGTCATTGGGGCAGTCTTGCCAAAGGGATCAAATGGACATGAATACATTCTAGTGGCGATCGAATATTTCACTAAGTGGGTTGAAGCTCAGTCTTACTCTGTGTTAAAGGCGTCGCATGTGGCTAAGTTCATCAAGAACAACATCATCTACAGGTACGGGATGCCAAATGAGATCATCTAGGACAACGGCTCGCATTTCAAGAAAGAAGTGGTGGATTTACTTGAAAAATACAATGTGGCTTTTCATAAGTCATCAACTTATAGACCACAAACTAACGGAGCTATTGAGGCCGCTAACAAGAATGTCAAGAACATCCTGCGGAAGATAGTAGAGACCTACAAGGATTGGTCGGATAAACTACCGTTTGCACTTTGGGGTTACAGAACGTCAATTTAGACATCCACGGGGGCTACCCCCTATTCACTGGTGTATAGAATGGAAGCTGTTTTGCCAATCGAAATTGAAGTACCGTCACTCAGAATCATAGTTGAGTGTCAGATAACAGAGGCAGATTGGCAGTAAAGCAGGTTTGAAGAATTGATGTTGTTTGATAAGAGGAGGTTGAAGGCATTGTATCACATCCAGGGCTACCAGCGCAGAATTGCTAGGGCTTCTAACAAGAAAGTTAAGTCCAAGAATCTCAAGGAATGAGATATGGTACTTAAAGACAACCGAGCCCCCATCCATGATCCTAGGGGCAAGTTCAAACCTAATTGGACTGGTTCTTACATCATTAAATCTGTCTGGTTGGGAGAAGCAATTATTCTCATGGATTTAGATGGTTTGGAGTTTTCGCAACCGAACAATATGGACAAGTTGAAGAAATACTATCCCCGAGAGGCTCGCTAGGCCGAAAACTTGAAAGGGCAACCTAGGCAAAAGTTAGAGCATGAAAAATTAGAAATAAAGAAAAACTGAGCTCGCAAGGTTGAAAACCTGAAAGGGCTGCTTTGGCAAAAGTTAAAATGTAAAAGAAGAGAGTTAATACTCAAGTGAACCTGAACCGAACTACGTAAAGGCCTAATTCCCATCTTTGGGATACGTAGGGAACTTCATCCCAAAGTTCGGCCATAACCATCTCCAACTCAACTGTCCTGTTGATTTGATTGATCAAGCCATCTTTTTCCATCATCTGTTAGCTAGGTTATGTTACCTCCATTTGGTAGAAAGGTCAGTAGCAGCGAAAACAGTTATGGTGAATGTAGTTGTGGCCAGTATGATTTTTTTTTTATTCAGAGTTGTACACCTTAATGATCGATTCCGTGTGTGTCAGGCAGTGACCATTTCTGAAAATTATTTTGAAAGGTTTTAATAAAAGTTGATTTTTCTCAAAATTTTGAAAATTTTCAGTGCTCGCAACTTTAACTCCATTGATTTCAACACAAGTACGTTCTCTAACTCTCTAGTTAAACCAAAGTTGCTCTTACATCATAAAAAACTTGAAAAGAAAAGACAAAACAATAAACTAGGGGCACAGAGAAGTCAAGTGGTCCTATGTCCTCTACTCACACTCGTGGAGGTTCCTGCAGCCAAAGATGGCCCAATTTGGGCCTCGCCTTCAAGCCAAGCCAATCACTCGCCAGAAAGGGCGTAACGGAAGCTAGGGGCAGGGGCCAAAAGTTCTCTTGTCCTCCAAGCAATAAGGTACCAAGGCAAGTGTGAACCACGAACGGGAAATGAAGCCGGGTATTCCACCCCATCCTCTGGACAGGTCTAATCATGTCCAAATTAGCGTCTGAACTTGAATGGAAAATAGAACACGCAGTGCGTGAGGCCTATCAACTCTATGCCCGGCTGTCGAGACATGCTATAGCTCATCTCCGTCAAGTTAAGCTAGAGACAAGGCCAAGTGATGTCAGTCGCACATCCAGTCACACCACAATCCCTCTAAAGGGAAGTCCACTAGCCACTGGTGGAAGAAGTAGGCTCTGGCCAAATATGCAGGACAAGGGTCCACCACTTTTAGCTTATCCATCAATCACACCTGGGAAGGAATGAAAAATAAGAAAGATTAAAGAATAGAGAGATATACATTGAGGAAAAAATAAGAAAAGGGTATCAAGTAAAAATAGAGAGTGAGTATCGAGTGATGTGAGTATCATAAATAAGAAGGGCAGGAAACAACACTTGGAGAAGCAATGGACTCCCTGTAAATTGAGTAGTCTCTCGCCTATGGAAAGCATCTAAACCCATCAGGGTCTCGGCCAGTGCCAAACCAATGCAGCTCCTACCCCTCTTTCAGACATTGGGCCATTTCGATCAATCTAGTGCTGGCTCCACCATAACTAGGAGCAAGAAGGAAGTGCACAAGTAAGCATAAGCAAAGGGCATGTTGACGATAACCTCACTAGAGAAGGTCACCCCTGTCTCCAATATCGGAAAAGCGATGAATTAAACCAGGAATATCTACCTCCCTGTCGTGGGCTAGAAATCGAGCCTCGTGAAAAGTAAGCCCACACATGCATTCCAAAGTTTTTGCATGACCAAAGCAGGGCTGGGGCATAATTTCCTCATCACACCCAAACTCCATCAAAGCTTGAAATTCTTCAAGTGTAAGGCACGTTTCTTGGGCCCCAAAGCGAAATACATATGTAATCGGGTTCCAACATCGAACCGCGACATAGAGGAACGAAAAACAAAACGAAGTATGGCTCAAAGAAAAAAGACCGTTTATGCCAAAATCGCAAACATTCACCTTTTTTGAGCCGTCCAAAGTGGCTATCCAGTCTCGGAGCCTATTGTTGAGTAGAATCTCCATCTTGAGAGAAAAATATCAAAGACTTGCTATTCTGCCAGAAAAACCGCATGGGAGCACCATTTATAGAGTTTGAGAAGAGGCAGTGCACGACAACTAGATCACACCCACTAACATGCTTTTTGGGCCCGACCATGCCTCATTAGAGCCCGACCGTGCCTATTTGGACCCGGTCGGGTCTAAATATCTGCCCACACAGAGCAGTTACAAAAGGAGGCTGGCTCTTGCCTTGGTTCGCTGTGGTTGTATTTTGAATTTTGCCTTGTTTGCATCAAGTGTTTTTTTAGCGTTTTTAGGTCGTTTTCATTTTGTTTTTCTGTTATCAAGTTGTATTTTGCATTTTGTCCGGTTGTAGGTTACTATGTGATTTGAGAATAAATTCAAGAGCAAGCATTCACAGTTTTAAAGTCTTGTACAAGGTTATCATGCAAGGGTTATGCCATCCATCACATATTATGCAAAGGAAATCATCCAAAATCTTTCTTTTCATAAACTGGTGGGTCTAACCCCAATCATTGTTTTACAAAAACAAAGCAAAAGAAAAGTCTTCAAAAACAAACGTAGGTTTATCTGAAGCTATGTAGTTCCTAACTACGAGGCAAAAAAAGAAAAAAAGAAAACAAGTCAGCCCATCCTAGCCCTCTTCATCCTCAACCATAGGGGAGGTGCATCACTATCATTACTAGCGTGGCTGGACTGGATGTCGACATCATCCCCCTCCACCTCAGAGGTCGTGTACTCATCAAAACTAGCCTCGGAAGAAGGCGATCGCTGTCTCACTCTGCCTCTTCCGTGATCAACCCATCCTCTGCCTCCTACCGCGCCCCGTCTCCCTCTCCTTCTCCCAGCTAGAGGAGGTCTTGCAGGTGCAGGTGCAAGTGCAACTGGCGCTAGCTCAAGCTGAAAAGAGTACAAATGTCAGAATAGATGTAACAGGATTATGGGCAAGTTTGTAACAATTGTGGACAAAGTGCACCTCAATCCCTGTGAGTGACCAAAGCAATCTGCCTTCTACACACCACTAGAAGCAGTCAGTGAACTATCCGAAGGAGGTCATCAACATACCCCGCAAGCACCTGCAAAAGAGAAAGGATTTGAGAATATAGAACAAAGTGGTAAAGCATAGTGGGCAAAAATATAGAGAAAGTAAGTACCTGCTCGATGCCAGCAACCACCAACCTACGATCCCTCTCCTCAATATGTTCAAGTGGAATCTGCTAGATCACCCCATCTCGTCGCATGTATGCGACCTGGGTAAGAATCATAGGAAGCCCAGGAACGGGAGCGACAGCAGGAACACCTCCAGCAGCAGCCTTAGGAAGTGCACAGACCACACCCTTAGTAAAAGGGGCCATCACCCAAGTCTGTAAAAAGGCAATGAAGTCGTCGGCCCCATGATACCGGTCACCGTCCTCTCCCTGCACTACAGGAAACGACACTTTTGGCGACCAAAATATTGGTCGCCAAAAGCCCCATTTTTGGTCGCCAAATGTGATTAGCGACTAATTTTTTTGGTCGCCAAAATCGTCGCCTATACTCTGTCGGCGATAGTATTGGCGACTAAACTATTTTTGGTCGCTGAAAGTGAACGTTTTGGCTACTAAAGTCTGCTTAGTCGGCAAAGGTTATCTTTTGGCGACTAAAATATTAGTCGCCAAAAGTGAACATTCGGCTACTAAAGTCTGCTTAGTCAGCAAAGGGTATCTTTTGGCGACTAAAATATTAGTCGCCAAAAGTGAACATTTGGCTACTAAAGTCGGCTTGGTCGGCAAAGGGGATATTTGGCGACTAAATATTTAGTCGCCAAAAGTGTTCGAATAAAATGAATTTGATTTTCAGCGACTAAAGAATTTAGTAGCCAAAAAATTATTTTTTATTTTATTTTATTTTTGGCTACTAACTATTTGGTAGCAGAAAGTCTTCATTTATTTTATGCCTACCAAATATTTTGTCACTAAAAATATTAATTTCCTTTTTAACTACCAATTGGTTAGTCACTAACAAATTCATTTCTTTTTTTTTTTCGCTACTAAACATTTAATTGCCAAAAACTTTATTTTGTGTTTTTTTTTAATTATAATTAATTGCTTCACAACCTGTATTTATTTCATGCAACCTGAACTCTGTATTTAAATAAAATAATACATATATTTATTTCTATTTCGTTTTAACAATAAAAAAATTTGATCTTTTAACATCAAATTCTATACAAATCAAATACAATCCAACCCAAAATTAAAATTCCATACAAACACAAAATCATACAAAAAATACATCCTCTGTACAAAAAATTATACATCAAATGTCATTTACAGAATATTTTGAAGGTGTAAACATGATGGGAAAATTAAATTTATTTACTAAAACACTTGCTTAATTTAACATACAATCAAATTTGCTACAACAATCCCAATAATGTCTCGGTTTGTTGCAATGTCCAATCCTGAAAGTGAATAAACATTTAAATGAGAGGCCTTTGATCTTGGGTCATCCAAGCACCTTCCATTAACAACCCCAAACAAACTGTGTCCTGAAGTTATCTTGAAAAGCTCCTAAAATGACAAAAAATTTAGGAGCACTTACAATCTGTATGACCATCATATACTAGTATTTTCCCCCATGATATGGAACTGAAGAATAAACTAACCAACACATTCATACCTCTGATTTGGCAGCAACTTCCATTTGCTACTTCAATAGAGCATAAAATAAATAAATAAATTGAGTACACAATACATATAAGAATAAATAACAATTAAACATTACTTTGTGCATGAAAATATAAGAATACCACCACTCCAATTAATGAGAATCATATTATGACTCCTGAACTTCCTCCATTTGTCAAATCAGAAACCAAACTGTCTTCTCCAATTCTAGCACACCCAAATTCAAAATAACAAAAAATGATGAGGATTTTGTATATAAAAAGCATAGATAATGGAAAAATTAAATTAGATTAAATACAAATCTTCACTCAACTCAGTTCATTTTAACAACTTAGCCCAGTTCTCCTTTCCTTTTTATTTATTTATTTATTTATTGTTGGGTACTAGCAATAAAACAACAAAGCCTAGTTGAGTTCATCTTTATTCAGATTCAAAACACCTCTGTCTAGTATACTGACATGCATGTTGCACCAACCTAAATGGCTCATATCAGCAATCCTGATATTCATTGACTCACCTGTGCAATGGCATACTCACAAAGACGTTTGAGACCTTCCAAAAGATACTGATCAGCTGCTCTGAGAAGCTCCTGTGCAATATCTAAATTGACATCCACTGATAAGCGGAGATTGTATCCAGCTCATTGGTAGTTCCAATGATGGTATGCATAGAAAAACAAAACAAATAAAAACCTCAAGGGAAATTCAGAAAGAATGACACTATTATAAATCAATATAACACAACTTCTATTATAACCAAACAACACCAAAGAAAATCCATATCAATGAACATATCAACGAATCTGTTTTTTAAACTAGTATAATAGTTTACTGATTTTTCATTTACCACTGCGATAATATGTACATGAAAACCATTACTATTTAAACAAAACTTCTATAAGTAGAATAGATCCCCAAGAAGCACCAAGAATGTTTGAAGAAGAAATAAGAACAGGAGAAGGACAACGGAAAAAAGAAGACAGCAACGGGCAAAATTAAAGTCAATAGATCCTCTCTCTCTCTCTCTCTCTCTCTCTCTCTCTCTCTCTCTCTCACACACACACACACACACACACTTAATTCATATAAACATTAGGTAAACATATTGTATATGTTGTAGATTACAAGATTCCACAAATTCTTCAAAACCAACAAAAAGCAAACCAAGCATTAATAAATCCAGCAATTAAAGTACTACTTACTCAATAGATCCACCATGGACACCAACTGAATAAAGTTATTACTACATAAGAGCACAGGCATTGAACTTACCCAAGTTGCAAATTTGAATAAGCAAGACTATCCGGTATGGACCCGGTAAACCGATTGTTCGACAAATCCCTATACCAAATGATGTGAAAACAATAAGTAAAGATGACAGAAATGTGAAGACAAGGATCTAACAGGTGTGCCACTACTTGTTATAGTATTAGGAAAACACCTTGCTGGTGGAAGGGGCTGGACATTGAAACATATTAACAAATAAAATGAAAAAGACCAATAAAATACATGAGAGTTTTAATGTAAGAGAGTATGAGAAAAATCAGATATTCATCAATTGATGAATGAAAGATTATAGTTGAAATGCATCCACTTGGCAGCGGAAATTTCAAAAGAGATGTTCAGGTGAGGGACATTGATGCTCAACTCATTGACATTCTTCTGAAGAAGTAATGCAATGTAAGTTATAAGAGTACACTAAAGTAAGGGAACATAGCAATCCTAAAGCACTAAGAGTTTGTAACCTTAAAGCCACAACAATTCTTGAGACAAAGATTGGCTCGTTTTATATCAAATCAGTATTAGATACGTCGGCTTATCCAACCAAATCTGCGTGTTCACATGTGATTATTTTTTATTTCTTTTAAGGTGAAATACATGTAAATATTTTAATTTATTGAGTAGGCTCTATACAGGTTTGAAATTATTTGTTTTAATATGATGATAAATTTTGATTGCTAAATTATTTAAAATTTTATGTTATTAAAAAAATTAATTTCATTATTTATATACTCAAAAGTAAATGTGTCTTAACTTATTCTTTTACGCTGTATTTAGTTTGGGGATTTAAAAAGAGATTTGGAGAGGGAAAAATAAAATGTGTGTGAAACTAGGTGAAATATAAATATATTTTATTCACATTTTACTTACTTGATGTATTGTTCTGGTAACTTGCTCTACATGTCAATTTGATGCATGTAGTTTCAATTTTAATAATTTTGCTTTTAATAAATTTAATCTAATGGATAATATCTGTTAAAAAATTGAATATGAATCAATGTCAAAATGATTCATTTGGAAAAATGATCCATTCAGAAGGGATATGATACATACATATATATATATATCATAGCATCAAGTAATGCAATTTCGTTAGTGACATTTAAAACAAAGGTCCTTGTGTTTTAAATCACAATTACTTCTTCAGGTTACACACTCCTCAAAAATTGAATTGTGTTCCTAAATAATAATAATAATCCCAATAGAGAAGAGTGAATTGGAACTATTCAGATTGAAAATCGATCAATAGAACTTGTCCATAATTAAGCAAAAGCATTCAATCCAAAAAAACACACACACATACACAACGAATTCGAAATGTATTAAGACAGAAACCCTAGCCAAAAACTGAGATCACAATTCATAAAATCTAGTGTATAATTAGCTCAAATTTCCAAATACATAGCATTGACGATAGAAGGTTCAATATAAAAGATCTGTTTGTAAACACTCTAGTGTATAGATCTGTTTTTTTGTAATTCATAAAATCTAGTGTATAGATCTGTTTTTTTTTTTTTAATTTATACTCTAGTGTTTACAAATACATAGCTCAAATTTCCAATTCAACTTGTGACTTCCCAAACTTCAAATTGCTAAGTTATTGTAAAGTAAAAACAGATCCAAACACTCTAGTGTATACATAGCGTTGACGATAGAAGGTTCAATATAAAAAAAAAACAGATCTATACACATACACAAGGAATTGGTAAACACTAGAGTATAAATTTAAAAAAAAAAAAAACAGATCTATATAGAAGGTTCAATATAAAAGATCTAAAAAAAAAAACTCTAAGAAGGTTCAATATAAAATAGATTCAAAAAAAAAAACAGATCTATATATCTACATAAAATAGATTCAAAAAAAACACAAATCCAGCTGAGAGAGAGAGAGATACCTAAACAGAGATTGGATGCACGGTGGTGACTGAGGGAGGATCGTCGGTGATGGAGGGAGGATCGCCGGTGATGGAGGGAGGCGCGGGCGGTGATGGAGGGAAGAGAGCCACAGACCAGTGGCGAGAGAGAGAGAGAGAGAGAGAGAGAGGAGCGGCGTGAGTGTGAGAGGAGGGAGGATCGTCGGTGACGGAGGGGAGGATCGCCGGTGACGGAGGGAGGCGCGGCAGTGACGGAGGGAAGAGAGAGGGCCAGACCAGTGGCGAGAGAGAGAGAGAGGAGCGGCGTGAGGTGAGTGTGGGAGGCTTTCAGATGTGTGTATGTGAAACCCTAAGACAAGCATATGCATATATATATATATATATCAGGGACAAAAGAGCGGGAATTTGGGGGGACCCGAGCGGGAATTTGGGAGGGGGGATTTGGGTTTGAGGTTGGGAAATTTTTTTTTTAATTTTTTTTATTATAAATGAATATTTAAATAATAAAATATTTTTTTTTTGCAACAGAGGATGTCGTTGTCAAAAAAAATTATTTTTTATTAAAATAATTGTATTTTATACTTAATGAATTTTTTTTTTTTATTTAATGGTAGTAGTAGTAGCAGTAGTAGCAGTAGTAGTAGTGGTGGTAGTAGAGTGGTAGCGATAGTAGTAGTAATGGTAGTCGTAGAGGTAAAGTAGCGACAGTAGAAGTAAGAGTGGTGGTGGAATGGTGTTTGCAGTAGTGGTGAAGGTGGTAGAGGAGATGGGTGGTGAGAAGAGAGATGAGCGAGAGAGATAAAGAGAATAGAGATGAGTGAGAGACACAGAGAGACACAGAGATGAGGGAGAGAGTGAGCAATGTCAACATAATGGGGGAGAGAGATAAACAGACAGATAGACACATAGAAAAAAGAGAGAGAGAGAGAGAAGAGTGAGAGACAGACAAACAGACGCATAGAGAGAAAGAAAGAGAGAAGAGTGATAAGTGAGAGAGAGATAAAGAGAGAAAGAGATATAGAGAGAGAGACAGACAGAGAGACAGAGAGAGAATGAGATGTGAAAAATAGATCAGGCTTGTTAAATTAATATTTTTTTATTTTATTTATTGTATATACTTTTTACTTTATTGGAGTTTTATGACTCAGTTTATGAAAAAAAAATTACAAAATTTAGAAATAGAGAGACAGAGATAAAGACAGAGACATAGTAGAAAAGAGAAAGAGATAGAGACAGAGACAGAGAGAATCAAGATATGAGTAACAGATAGACAAAGAGAGAGATAGATGAGACAGACAGACAGACAGATAGACAGATAGATGTGTGAGAGACACAGGGAGAGAGACAGATAAACAGACAGATAGACAAACAGATAGACAGATAGACAAACAGATAGATGAGTGACAAACAGAGAGAGACAGAGACAAAAAGAGAGAGAAATGGAGCGAAAAGAGATGAGAGAGAGAGAGACACAGAAAAAGAGAGATGGACGAGAGAGATAGAGAGAGATAGAAATAAGAGAGAGAGAGAGAGAAAAAAAAAAATAAATGAGAGAGATACAGAGAGAAAGATGAGCGAGAGAGACAGAGAGAGAAGACAGATGAGAGAGATAGAGAGAAGAAAGATATGCGAGAGACAGAGAGAAAATGAGACAGAGAAACAGACATGCTCTCTCTCTCTCTCAATTAATCTATAACTAAGCTTGTTTAGTGTCCCAAATATTTGACATGATCTAATGGACTGACTCTAGCCTGAAAGGTTTGATATCAAATCATACTAACACTATGTAAAGTTGATTTGCAATTAAGATGAATTCTTATGTGAGGCATTTCATCAAACACCCTGTCCACCATTGGATCTCCCCCTTGATATGAGAAGCAGATAATATTTTTTTTACTGAACAATATAATAATATATTTAAAAATTTTATATTCTTATATTCTTATATTATTTATATATATATATATATATAATAAGAAAGAAAAGAAAGAAAGAAAATTAAAAATAAAAGAAGGAAAAAAAAATTTAAAAAAAAATTTGAGCAAGCTCAACCCATGCTTTTTTCGTCGCCAATTACTTTTATAAATCCCTCAAATTTAAATTAGAAATGTTTCCCTCCAAATTTAAATTAACAATAGTGTTTGATTATTGTTAACCGTGTATAACGTAAAAATATTTTTAAAAAGTTGAAAAAATTAATTATTAAAAAATTAAGGAAAAATTTAAAATTTGAAATAATATCAATAAGTCTTACAAATAATTGGGATATTTTGTCTTTTATTAGTACTGGTAATAATATTGAAAAATTTATTGAAATGATAAATAATTGGGATATTTTGTCTTTTATTTGTGAATTTTGATTTATTCTTAATTTATTAGTGTTATTGAAATATGATGATGTA